>QARZ01000296.1:163774-208741 GCA_013407115.1 Glycine latifolia | reverse complement strand
TTATTATTATTATTATTATTATTATTATTATTATTATTATTATTATTATTAATGTGTTATACTTTGTTTAATCATACTGCTGTATTCTTGTATGAACAAAATATCTCAACATTGCTTTCTCCTACAAAATAAAAATGATTCACTTAAAGATATTTTGCTTGTAGGTCAGTGATCTAAATTGTTTAATTCCATGACACCGACATTCTCGTACTTAATCCAATGCTTATAAATTTTTAGAATTCTTCCATCTTTTACAAAGTGGAAGCCTTATCTTGGACCGATTCCTGTTAATTATTTTATGTATTTTATCTTCAAGTGCTTTAATCTAACATTTTTTTAATATTACAATCCAGTTATTCCTTACTAATAAATTTATGAGTGCCTATGGTTAAGTTTTGAAAGAAGAAAAAAAAGAATAACATACTAAAAAATATTGAAAAGTATTTTTATAATAATAAATACTTCCTTGTATTGTTATCAGTGTGGTCACTCTTATATTAACGTATTTTGAGAAATTATCATTAAATTACATGGATTTTATATTAAAATTACAGTTTTATTTTATTTAGAATTTTTATTCCTTCAACTTTTTTAGACATGTTTTGAAGATTATTATAATATTAATCAAATCTATAAATTTTAAATTTTAACATATAACAATTCTTCCTTAAGGTCATTGCTAAAAACGCAAACTACTTATCACTTATTGTATTTGTTTTTTTTTTTTGAATGGGGTTCGTTAATTATCTTTTTACCATAATCTAATTATAATATTATTTAAAGATTATGACTATTTTTTAGAGGATTTAAAGATCATGACTTAAACCATTATTATCATAAAGACACTCTTTTGAAAGTAAAATTAAAACATATATTCTTTTTCTAGATTCAAACTTTGTTTCAGTTATTTTTATTACAAAATGTGAAAGTTTTGAATTTACCTCAGTTTGTTCATTCAATGGTCCCAAACAGAATTTTTTATGTTTTTTTTTTTTGCTTTTTTAAATTGTAAATATCACTATTACTAAAGTCTTATGATGAGAGACTTGAACAAGCAGTCCTTTTCAGGATAAGCTTAACACAGCATGAATGAATTAATTAATTATTTAGTGGCATCTAATACGGACCTCCTTTGATCATTAGCAAAAGAAAAAGAGAAAGGAGAAAAAAGACTCGTCTATGTTATCGCCACTCATAATTCCAAAGAAAGCAATCTAATGAAAGTAACAATTGTCTGATTTCCCAAGATGTTGCTCAATTAAAAATTGGTAAATATCCAAATTTATTCTTAAAAATTTCATGTGATAATGAATTAATTCTTGAAAGATAAAAAATATATATTTAATTTTTAAATGTAAAAAATATAATAAATTAATTCTGTGTTAAATTTTTGAGACTATTTTATTATTAAGTTATAATTTTTAATGATTAATTTGACAATAATTATATTTTTAAAAATTAATTTAATATTAAGTTATAAAATTAAAATTAATTTACTATTAAATTATCTGCATGATAAATTTATCATAATTTTTCGTATTTAAAAATTAAATATAAATTTTTCATATTTAATAAACCAATTTAACTACCTCATATTCATTTTTAATGAGGGATTTGGTTTTCCACCCTTAAAATTAGTAATACAAAGAGTGAAACCAAATAAAAAATAACGAAAAGCTAGGGGCAAATTGGCTATTTATGAGAACACTTCTGCCAAATGTCACCTAAGCAGCGAATCTGAAAGGTGGGAGTGGGAGTGGGAGTGGGAGGTAAGAACGACAATGGACAATGAATAGAACAATACTTCTTATGATATCAGTGTCTGTCGTTGATTTTATGTTCACATAATGGCTTATAATTTGAGCTCTCATTTTTTCTATTTATTGGATATTGATAAGCTATACTACTTGAATACAGTTCTCATGCTTTAATTAAATAATATATTTATCAACAAATTCCAACATAATTAATAGATAATTGAATTTTTTAAATATACTGAAAAAATAATTTACTATTTAAACATTAAAACCAATTATAAAAATTAATAAAATAAAAAATATACATATAGTTTATTAAAATGTTATTTAAAAATATTGTAAACCTTGACCATAAAACATTTAAAATTGTACATAGTATCTCTCATTTTTTTATAGTAACCTTTTAAAAAATTTGTTTTGATCCTTTATTTTTTTTATAAGATTCGTTCCAATTATCTATGGTGGTGGGTTTTTTTTATACAAAAATACAATACATTAATCAATTAAGTGGTAAAAAATAAGATGAATTACTGATAAATTTAACATTATGTTTTAAATTAACTAATATTTTTAATTATTATGAGATATTAAAAAACATTTTACATATACAATTAAAGGTAGCAACAAACTAGACTTAACTAAATTCAAATATAATACAATGAGATAATTAATTATAATCCATTGTAACATTTTTAACAATAAAAAAAATAAACAACATGAAATAAATAGACTTAGATATTTTTAGTCCGAAGTGTGGCAGGTGATGGTCTAGACTATATTTGTTTGGTGGCCTATAAACTGTTGAATAGGCATGCCTGAAGTGAAATTAACATGACCTGAGCTCTACAACTTTGAATTGCACAAAGGGAGGAATACTAGCGAAAACACTATGTTGTTTGAGTTAATAAAGAATCCTACTCAAAGTATATTGTAATAAATGTGCATACGTATAACATTGACATTTAGGTATATATACTTTATGAAATTGAGCTGACTTTCTATATTTGAGGAGTGATTGAGTAGAGTAAGACATTATCTCAGCATTTATTAGATTGTAGATTTAAATATTTGTTTGTCTCCTTGGATGAGATAAATATAAGTATATATGTAAGTATGTTTTTAGTCAAACAGTTTTTCATGCCTTGGATTGAGGTGTCATCCTCTCCTCCTAAATTTATCAATAAAAAAAAGTTTATGAAAATGAGTTAAATTTCTATATTCAAGACCCATGGTTAAGGAGAAGAGGTTATATGTGATTCTAAGAGTATTGTAAGATAATTTTAATCTTAAATATATCATATCATACTTTACATATAAAGGAAGTGAACTCAAACTTAATGGATGTTTATTTCACGGAATATGATTGTATTCCAGTTACATTTTAATATTTATAGTATTATTTTTTAAAATTTAAAATAATTTAAATAGAAATGTAAAAATGAAAGTTACATGTGTATTAGAGAATAACATCGCATCACATTCTCATTCTCCTTCGTAAGAATAAAATCATGAGAAAACATAATAAAAAAGAAATTATGACATTCCCATTAATCAACAATACTAAAAATAATTTTTTAAAACTTGTAAAAAACATGAGAATGTTACATTCCTATGCTTACATTCATGTGAATAAACTTTTAATCCGTAAAACAAACACATTCTAAGTCAAATCCTAAACATAATCCATTACAAAATCAACATATAAAACTATATTCATATATTTGTTATGTTGACTATTTTGCATTTATTTAGTACCACTCTAATTAAGACCTTAGGCTATTTCAAAGTATTTTTACAAGTTTTAGACCTTTAGATTAAGTATGAAACTAATAATCAGTTATAACTTAGTTATATTTAAAACTCTTCACCCTTCTACAAAAATACATTATATGTGTATCGAATTCAGGTCATCTTCCACAAACTGGACATGTATTTTCATCTACAATCATGTATAGGATTACTTTAACTATTATACAAGAATTAAAATATTACTATTAATTCAGTTATTAATGTTAAAATTTTCAATAATTTGCATGGTTTTTAGAATTATTTTTAGAAATATTAAGATTTGATTTTCTTAATAAATAAGATCATGCCATAAAAAATAACATTTTAAATATAATTTCTTAACTATTTTGGTATTGTTCTTCAGTTTATTCTTTAATTAGAATTAAAGTTTCATTTCAATAACTTTAATTTATCTCTAATGCAAATTTTTATTCTGTATATACAAAGGAAAAACACTGTTATTATGAAGCTTCTTCCTGGGCCTCCTATTTATAATAATCACTATGCTCATATGCTAAGGTAAATTAAGCATTGGTTGTCTAAAAATTGACATGTGAAAATTACTCATACTTCTCCATAGAAGGTAATTCAGTTGCTGATGCACTAGGATTTACTGGTTTGATTTTGTTCCTTTCTTTTTGTTGTTAGCTAACTCTTGAAATGTTGCTTATCCTCAAAGAATTTCTTTGTAGTTCTAATTGTTAGTTTCCATTTAATAAAAAAGAAGAAGGAAAAATCCAATTCACATTAAAAATCAACACTAACAAGCTGTATTTAAATTTTCTCTGTAATAAAAGGATAAAATCCTTTAAAAACTTTTATAAAAAAATATGCTAATGATATACTACTGGTATAAATTAAATACTATTAAAATCCTCATATTTACATATTTCCTGTTTTTTTTAATAAAAAAAATGAATTAAGTAGAAAACTTATTTAATGGATAATTTCGTTCTGTTGGAGTATAATTGTCATTCCGAGGTGGATGGACATCTTCGAAATTAAAGCCACTGACGAGGTCAAATTTACATACAAGCATCTTAATTCTTAAGAGGTGTTTTATTTTCCAAGATCACTCGAGTAACGTGTGACGCGCGTAAGTAGAACGTGCGGTTCTTTTTCCATTACACGTTGGGTTACGCGTGGAAGATTCGCGCGTGAGGAAATGGTGCACAGTCAAGGGCGGCTGCAAATTCACCCTCTCTATTTAAAAAGGAAACAAAATAAAAATGAAACGAAACAAATCTATAAAAGGAGGAGACTCATATAGTCATAGTCATTAATCACAAGATGATAAGTTTGAATTTATTTCTGTCACATGAGATTTTATTCGTGGCTAATTTATAAGTTTACGTTTTAAGGTTTGTAAATTTAAATCTGGATAAATTTTATTTTGTAATTGAGTTTGTACAAGCAATTCTTTCATTGCTTTTATTTTAGACTAAGTTTTAACATTAAATAAAATTATAATAAAGCTCAGTTTAAAATTGTAAAAACAACTTTATTTTCTTAACATACTTTTAGACTTTTAAATTGAAAATCAA
The DNA here is from genome assembly GCA_013407115.1 of Glycine latifolia. Lineage (NCBI taxonomy): Eukaryota > Viridiplantae > Streptophyta > Magnoliopsida > Fabales > Fabaceae > Glycine > Glycine latifolia. Next base: position 203,652 of record QARZ01000296.1, on the reverse strand, counting down.
ATATGGATTAAGTATTTTTCTTAACTTTGAGACTTGTTGGTGAGTTTCATTTAAATTCTTGACTTATTTAAACTTTAAATTCATAAAAAATAAAATTCTATATAAAAATCTATAACTATAATAATAGATACTCTAATTCGATTTTCACTTTTTGTTCCATACTTTTTATTCTTGATTTTTATTAAATAACTATAAATATGAGTATGAATTTTTAAATTTTATTTTCTATTTGATTTTGTGTCTCTTTCAATAAAAGTCAACTGCCAATTTTCAATTTATTTAACCTAAATCCTCTCTTATTTATCTTTATTTAAAAACGTAGAATGCCTTTCTTTTTCCTAATTTAAATTAAGGGGGAGAAAAGTAAACATAACATTTATTTTTGAAAACGAACTTTTTCCTTTTAGTTTTACATTTTTAATTAAACAATAAATAGTATCTTTATTTCCTCCCTATTTATATATTCTTTTCTTGTATGTCACCAAACACCTTGAGTTCGAGTCATAAATACACGATAGTGTATTAAATATTTTGAAGAAATATTTTGTTGTGCATGAGTACCTTATCTAACTCAAAATAAATTATTTTTAGTAAAAAGATACTTGTGATTTTAAAAAAATAATCTTCTCTTGTATTAAAACCAAGCATTAATAATAAATAACGAAAGGGAAGGCCCAAGGCCCAAGGGTTGAGGATCTGTGCCAAGAAAGGGACGTAAAATACGAGAATAAAGACAAAACACAAAGAGAGAGAAAGTTAAGAAGACATTGATGGTGGACCTAGTGTTGTTGGTTACTTGTTACTGTGTGTGTATCTGTGTGGAGTGTGTATTATTAATGGGTTGGGTGTGTTTGTTTTGTTTCATTTCATCAAACAAACAAAGCCTTCAACAATCAAAAGAAAAGAAGTGAAGAGAGAGAGAGAAAGAGATCATTCTAGAGACAGAGAGAAAAATTAGCTTCAGTAGATATTAGTGGTGGGTTTGGGTTTCAAGAGAGGAGACATGCTTAACTTGAACCCAACACTTCAAGTACTTGCTTCTTCATACCCTTACCAGATCCCAAAGGTACTCTTATAGTACTTCTTCTCTTTCTCTTTCTCTCACTGTTTTTCTTGCTTATTCTGCCTTATCCTGCTCCCTCTCTCCACTTTCGTTTTTTTTTTCACTTTCCGTCTTATCATCTCTTTTTTTTGGTTTATATTTTAGGGGGTATTTTTCTTTTCATTTGTACTTCTTTATTTATTGATCTTGGGTTTTGGTTTATTTTATTGTGTGTGGAATCCAAGTGGTGAAGTTAGAATTTTTGCTGTTTCCCATTTGCATGTGGAGTTTGAGGTCAGCTTTGTGTTTGTTAAGGTCACTCACTACTCATGACTTCAAGATTTGGAAAGTGGCTATTATTTGTTAAGGTTGTGTATTCTGTTTTTGCTTATTCTCTTCTTCTTCTCAGTCTTTAGCTATGGACATTGTAGATGAAAAAAAAAGGTTTTTTTTTATATTTAAAATCAACTCATGGTTGATCCAGTTCTTGGTTTTGCCGTTTTGGCATGTCTGTGTCTTGTTGTTATTACGAATGATTATATTATATAACTCGTCTACGTTGGAGTTTTCGTGACAAACATGGTAGCTGAGCTTGTTTGTCTATCTCGATTCTCAAAAGATTTTTGGATGAGATGCTATAATACAGCGAAAAATGCAATTTTTTGTTGTTGTGTTTTTATGAAGGGCATTTGTGGGATTTATGATGATTTTTTATACAGTTTCTTGTTGAATTTCCTATTTATTTATTGTCGGCAATGCTTGTGATTTGTATTATTTCGATAAGATCAAAGACAAGTGAAAGGGATATCTTAGATATTTATGTTTGAGGCATGATTTGATCAACGAACTTTTTTTTCTTCTTTATTTTCTAATGAGCCAGAAAGCAAATGTTGGATTCAAGATCCGTAGGTTTTTGTGATCATTTTGAGGATTAAGGCTACAATGCAAGACAGACACTATACTAAGCGAATAAATTTTGTTTTTCAAGGTAATATTTTATTTTGGCTAATGCCTCAAAATTATCGTTTTTTTATACAATGATATGTTTAATGTAAAATACCCACTAACAATTTTGATGTGTCAGCCATGTAACAATATTATATAGCGGACATATCATAATTGAACAAATAGTTTGGTAAAAAATCACTATGTGGACAATGATGCACATAAAAATCGAAAAAAAATTGAAAGGTTTAATATGAACACGGAATGAAAATGTAACGAGTTAAGAGTTCAAACTTAATTAAGGCTAAATATATTACTCTAATGGGAAAGAAGTGGAAGAACCCATCTAATTTTGTAGCCTGAATTTCTTCAAGTTAACTGTTATGTGTTGTAGGAGGCTAGAAGCAGCTTAGTAATTTTCTGATCGTTCAGAATTTGGTATGTATGTTATTTTGATTTCAAGAAATTAAATAAAAATTTGGAATGTAGAGTTCTAGGGATTGCCTTAACCAGTGTTCTAGTATCACTGTCCTTTTTCAAATCTCTGTTTTGTTCTACACGAGTATAATTGTACATGGGTGTGGCTTTCATGGCTAACTTGTGTTTGTTAAGAACCTCTAAGGGGAAGAAATCATTGTTTTATATTACCTAGTTTTATAACCTTTGTTGTTTGCTTTCTGGTTGGATTTTCCATTGAATACGATGCTTGCTGAACCAGCCATGGCTACTTTTCTGCTGAATACTCGTTAAATCCAAGGGGATAATTTTGGCATATTTAGTTCGAGGGGGATGCTCTGCGTTCTTTTGGAGGGTGTTTTTATGCTGTTTATTTCCTCCCTAACAATTATGAAGAGGACCTGGAAAGCTTCTCTTTATTGTGAAGCTTGTTTCGATCTGTGTTATGTAGGATTTCCTTTCCTCCATTTGTGTGATATCCTACTCTATTAATATAAAGTTTTGGAAGATTACCTCTATTTTTCCCCAACCTTTAGGAATATCTGCTGTGTTGTAGTTCTGTGGTGTGTAAATATGTACCTGTCCTTTCGTGTTGTTCCTCTTACATATATGTGATATTTCTTACCTCACTTCACCTTTAGGCCTGTCTAATATGTAACCTTCTCTCAGGTATTGATCTAATTTTAAGTGATTAGTCTGATGACTATATGGAAGGTTACATGAAGCCATTTCTCTTTTTAAATCTTCCCAACACCAAGTTCAATTCTTCACAAGTTGATTGTAATCACTCAATGGTATTAGAAACTGCTGTTTTTGGATTTCTTGCTTGCAGTTTTAGTGACTAACTAGTCGTCCTCCAATTTCAGGCTCATTCTTCTTATCCCTACGGCGATCCAATTTTTGCTTATGGACCACAAGCTATTGTAAGTATTATGTCTAGTACATATTTTTTATGGATGCTCTTAATATTTAGGTGCACTTTATGATGCCTGATTTTGGGAATGCAAAAACTGTTACATTTATTGTTGGTGATGGGAATTTTTGTTATAATTTGATTTAGTAGTATAATGTTTTAATATGATGTTACTGTTTATATTATGTTTTAGAGTCATCCCCAAATGATACCCCCGATGCTGGGACTAGCATCCACCAGAGTGGCATTGCCACTTGATCTTGCAGAAGATGGACCAATTTATGTCAACGCGAAACAATACCATGGTATACTGAGAAGGCGTCAGTCACGAGCAAAACTTGAGGCTCAGAACAAACTTATCAAAAGTCGTAAGGTATGCACCATAAGGTCAAGTGACATATTTTCATTTTGACTGAAAGATTTTCATTTTGTATAACCCTTCTAGGGTGAATATGGTTCCTCTCCTGGCAAGGGTATAGTATAATTGTATAACAACCTGTGCTACAGAAAAACTACATGTTAATTACAGGGTTAGCTTTTTATTTGCAGGTGTTGTATTCTGTTTAAACATCAAAAGATAGTTTTAGAATTCAAAAATGAAACTGTGATATAGTAGAATTAATTACATGTTGCATTATTTTATAAAAATAAAAAATATTTCATCTTGTTGAATGTTGGTATAGCAAAGTTTTGCCTGCTTTTTTGAATCTGGTTGGACCAAATGAAATGATGCTATTTTACTTAATTTCTTCGTACTTCAATTGAATGCAGCCATATCTTCACGAGTCTCGGCACCGCCATGCTTTGAATAGGGTTAGGGGATCCGGGGGCCGATTTCTCAGCACCAAACAACTTGCACAGTCTAATGCAGAATTTGTCACTGGTGCACATTCTGGTTCTGACCCTACCAACATATATCAAAAGGAACATCTATCAGAGGTGGAAAGTCATTCCTCAAAAGATGGAGATAATTCATCTTTCATCACAACCTGCTCCGACCGGCCATGTTTATCCGGCAACAATGTCAATTTTCGGCAGCAGGAGTGCATGTTTCTGGGGAATTCTGCAAACATGGGTGGATCACCACAGTTCAGTGGGGGACTCACCTTCGGCGGAACAAAGCAGCGCGCATCAGTTGTCCGGTGAGAGAAGAAACTGATTGAAACCGACATCAGTTGTCCGGTGAGAGAAGAAACTGATTGAAACCGACTTCACCGGTCAGGCAAATCATCCTTGGCTTAGTCACTTTTGTCTGTGTCTTTATGTGTTCGTACTAAATGGTCATTTTGATAGACTTTTTTCAGTCTGCATTAGCACTATAAGACCTTTCCAATTGCTATTTTACTGGATTTTGAACTGGATTTGAATAGTCTTTTGCATGGAACTTGTATGTTTGTGTTAGTTACTGTTGAATTTCCTTGCTTTAAAATGTGATTTCCAATAGTGGATTATTTGCATTTTTGGGTTATTATAGTATTCATTAGTTGTACTGATGATTAATCTCTGTTGGTGAATCTGGTTGAACACTTTTAGTGGAGTTTTCCTCTTAATCACACGTTTTTCTTTTCTTGTTTTCTCTTAATCACACGTTTTTGTTTTCTTGTTTTCTTTTTTCATTTTGTATTGTGGGATAATTGTATACATGTGACATTGGTTTGGTTCATGTTTGGGACCAAATATTTTTAACATGTCTAAAGATTGTCTGGTGCAAGGGAACAAAGTATTCAGACTATTTGATGGCTTTGTAGAAGTGTCATTTAATGGAAGTTGTTGGGACCATATGCTAAATCCAAGACGGGTTGTCATGATTGCACAAGAAACTTGAGAACTCAACAAGAGGATACCAAACTTAACACTTTCTAGGGGTACTAAATTATTTATTTCCTTGTTACGTTACCTATTGAAACACTGCAAAATTCACCAGATTATATTATATGTTATATTTACAATTATCGTGGAAGAGAAAAAAATTGTTTTAAAATAATTATTATTTTAGTTTTTTTAATGTAACAAAGAAAAATATATAAATGTCCCAAAATAATTTGTTTCATTTATTATTCTTTTATTTATATTTTTTATAATATTAATGATGTATAATAAAATGTATAAATAAATAAATTAATGATAATATAAGAGTTATTTTATAAAATTATTTTTTTATAATTTTTTTGTCTGTGTAAAGTAAGTAACAAATAAAAGTGAAGAGAAGTTTCGACAAGGGGTTTTGAACTTCACTTACGGCATGTGAGTTTCATTTCATAATATAACAATTGGTGTTATTATATTTACAGAGAAGATATTACAGTACGACTCAAGATAACTAATGATAATCATCAATTTCACATGTAATTAAGAACTTTAATGAATTTATAATAAAATTTGATATTTATGTTGACTATATATTTTTTTTTAAAAGTAATTTAATTTTATTCTAAAATTATACTAAATTTGAATAAATTATGTTATTTGTTAGATTATTTTTTAGGAGTCAACAATCATTGAAAAATAATTTAATTTCTAATAATTTAAAAAGAAAAATAGTTGTTGCAACAAACATTATGCATCACATATGTCTAGCTCACTTAAATAAGAAGGGTCTATGAGTTGTTGGATAAAATAAATAAATTTTGATAAATATTTAGCGCAACTCAATATTTAATTTACTTCTCAAGAATTATATTACACGCTAGTGTGGATCTTGGGATCGGAATAACAGTGAAGTCTCACAATAGTCACAATTAAGAACAAAGAAGACAATACAAGAGAAACAAAGAGAATATAGAAAAATGATGATAAAAAATGAAATGTTTATCTATATGTTTTAAAATTTAAGTTGTTAATATGATATTTTTAAATTTGACTTATTGACAATGATTAATAAAAATATATGATTACCAACTATAGTTATTTATTACTTTTAAAATATAAAAAAAATAATATTCAAATATTTTATCTAGAAAAAAGAAAAAAGAAACACAATTATTCCTGCAATAAATATTAATTTACCTACTTAATTAAATTCCCTATATAAAAATAAGCAGGGGGAGGGAGGAATACAAGTCGAAGTCCCACCCCTGGTAAATGATAGAATGGAGGTAGATGGAGTAGATAAGGCAAATATTCTATTGTTTAGTTTGTATTAATGATTAATGAAGATGGAAGATAATGAAAACTTATCCATTCCATTGTTTATTCCTCTTTTTCTTTCCCTCCAATTTGGGGTACACAAAATGGATCAAACCTCCCTAGAAAAATGTATAAAACCTTCTAAATTACTATATTACTAATTTAATTTTTTTATTTTATTTTATCCTAAATACATGTAACTCTTTATCTTTATTTTACGTGTTTTTCTTGATTGTGTCTCTTTCTCTTGCACCTCTTAAATGCAACAAATTTCTTCCATCCCTAATTATAAGACACATAATTGATTAATTTGTATTTATTAAAAGGTTAGTCAATTTAATTATTAGCGTTAAATGTCTATAATTATAATAATTTTCTAAATTTATTATTGACTTTATTGCAAATCTATTGATATTCTCCAATCTTTGTAGGAGAGAGAAATAGATAATTTAGGATATTTTAATAAAAAATAATTAATGCACAAAAAAGATAAATAAATTCTTATATAAGAGACCAAAAAGTTTGTCAAGTGTCATTATGTTCGATCAACTAACTTATAGTTTTTTATATTTTCTTCTATTTTTATTCTTAATATATTTATTCAATTTTTTATTACCTTTTCAAATAAATCATCAATTTATTATTTTTGTCATTTTAAGCTTTTTAGTTACTTCAACAACAAATTTTAACAAATATTTATAATTTAATAAATTATTTTTTCAACCTTCAACGGTAACATAATTTTTCATCTTCTAACTAACTTTTCAACTTATAATTAATTTTTTAGTTAATTTTATCAAAAATAGAAACGAAAGAAGTCCTACTTTATTCTATCCGGAAGCTAGCCATATGTCATAGGGAGATATTTTTTTAGGGAAAAATTTAATCTTCCTAGCTACAGGTTTTACCGGCTGCCAATGTGTTATAAATAAAAACAAGAGAATTACTTCTTTATTCTATCAGAAATAGAGTCATCTTCAACCCTTAAGTGCATTTAAAAAGGACTAAAGTGTCAATTTACTCTTTATAATTAAAGTCAACTTGAATTATTAGTATTTGATTGAATAAAATTTAACTTTATTTTTTTACTCAAAATTAGGTATCCTTTAATAATTTTGCAAATTTGTTCTATATTCACTTCAAACCTTGTTTTTATATTATATAACAAACAAATATTTGCATACAACTTTTTTAGAGTAAAAATGGGACATCGACAACACTCACGTTCTTTGATTGGTTTACGGTCTTTTTCTAAGTAGATTTTAATAAAATTTAATAGCATTTGTATACTTTTTTTAAAAAAAATTTCCTATAAGATGTTGATCGGTCCTAGTCATGTTTTCAATAACTCAATTCTTTTAAGTGACATTTAGTACAATAAATGTTTTAATATTAAAAAAATATGAATACAAGTTTTATTTGTTTGACGAAAAAAAATAAAAATATTTCCCAGACATTAATATTTTCTGAGAATGCTATTTTGTAAATAAATAGAAAAAACTATTTCACGTTTATAAAAAAATTAAAACTTTACCTATTAAGCTTTCTTGTAATAATCAATTATAAATATATTATTTTAAGAAATATAAATTTAAATAATAATAAAATATATTTTATAAAAAAAATCTCAAACATCCAAAATAATTAATTAAGTCAGGAATAAAAGATTTTATGTACCAAACATTACCTTAATGTTAGACTTTGTTTGAGACAAGTGTTAGTATCTCACACTTTCTTACCTACCAGACATATACCATGAACTTAATTACCAATGTAAAATGTATTCCACATGTGTCACTCTTCAATAAGTCAATTGTCGAATTTTCTTACGGTATAATGTAATGTCTTAAAATGTGTGTATTTTTTTCTGTAAAAATAAAGGTGTTTACTTTGACATTTGAAAAAGATACTCAAATTAACGTTTAACCCAATCCAAGAATACATAGGCTTCTTCGTTGAAGCGTTTTGAAAGTTGTAATAACATGTCAATATTGATTTACAGATTTTACAATGTTTTCATGCACCTCGACAAATTCTTTTTTGCATCTTGTAAGATTGAGTTCAACATATGTTTAAATACTCTCAACCTCCAAACAAACATACCTTATTTGTTTACATAAACTCGTAAACTCAATTTTATTATGAATACACTGAAATAAAAATGAGTTTAATTTTTAGTTTGTACATATAAAAAATATTTGTTAGAAGAAGGTAATTTCTTAAATGAATTTCAGTATCTCATGAAATTAATTTTTAACTTTGAGCAGAAAATATTTGGTTAAAAAAAACTCAATTTGCATTAGTATCGTGAATCACCATTTGCAGTAAAGAGATAAAAAAGAATCAAATATGCATATTCATTGAATTGATTATTTTCTGCACAGTGCGTGTGGAAATATAAAGGAGAGGAGTAACAAATTCTGTTACAACCAATTTGGTGACGTGGCCACTCAGTAGATAAAAACAAAAATGTAATGTTCTAATAACTAATACTCCCCCTCAAGATGGAGAGTGTATGTTAATAACTCCCATCTTGGAAAGAAGTTCAGAAAAAATGACTAGGATGGAGAGCTTTAGTCAACATATCAGCAAGCTGATGAGAAGAAGTAATGTGAAAAGTTTTGAGTTAGCCACGAATAATACAGACACGAACAAGGTGGCAATCAATTTCAATGTGCTTGGTGCGCTCATGGAAGACTGGATTATCGACAATGTGAAGAATTGATTTGTTGTCACAGAACATATGAGCAGCATCAGAGTGAGGGAAGCCAAGGTCCTTGAGTAATTTAAACATCCAGAGAACTTCACAAGATGCATTGGCCATTGAGCAATATTCTGCCTCTGCAGAGCTTCGAGAAACAGTATGTTGTTTCTTGGATTTCTAAGATATAAGAGAAGCACCAAGAAATACACAAAAGCCGGAAACAGAACGACAACTATCCGGACAAGAAGCCCAATCTGAATCACAGAAGACTTTCAGTTGAGTAGAAGAATTAGAGGAAAAAAGTAATCCTTGACCAACAGTTGCCTTTATATAAGCAAGGATCTTGTTAGCAGCTTGAAGGTGAGGAACCTGAGGAGCAGCCATGTATTGCCTGAGGTGATTCACTGCAAAAGAAATATTTGGCCTGGTGATGGTTAAGTATAGAAGTCTGCCAATAAGTCTTCTGTAAGGAGTGGGATCAGGTAAAAGGTCTCCATCTTGTGAGGATAGCTTCAAGTTAACTTCCATTGGAGTGGATTTTGGCTTACAACCAGAAAGCCCAGCATCGTGTAATATGTTCAAGGCATAATGGGGTTGACAAAGGGAAATTCCCTTGGATGAACGAGCTACTTCCAGTCCCAAAATATATTTAACAGGGCCAAGATTTTTTAGCTTGAATTTGCTGTCCAGAAGAGTTGTGAGAAGCTGTACTTCAGAAAAATTATTGGAGGCAACAATTATATCATCCACATATACAAGAAGAGCTATAAAAAAAGAATCAGAATGTTTGATAAACAAAGAATGATCAGCTTGAGACTGTGTAAATTCGAGACTAGATAAGGTTGAGGAAAATTTTGCAAACCATTGTCGAGAGGCTTGTTTGAGCCCATATAAAGACTTGTGCAATCGACAAACAACATTAGGAATGGACTCCCCATGTCCATGATAACCTGGAGGCAATGTCATGTAAACTTCCTCAACTAAGTCTCCATGTAAAAAGGCATTATTGACATTTAATTGTATTAGATGCCAATTATGAAGAGCAGCAAGGGAAAGCAGGACACGAACTGAAGTTAACTTGGCCACAGGGGAAAAAGTATCAGAAAAATCCACTCCTTCTTACTGAGTAAATCCCTTGGCCACCAACCTAGCTTTATATCGTTTAACAGCACCATCAGAGTGATATTTAACTTTATAGACCCATTTGCAGCCAACACTATTTTTGCCAGGGGGAAGATAAATAATAGACCAGGTATTATTTTATTGCAAAGCTGAAATTTTAGAATCCATAGCTGTCTGCCACTCAGGAAGTTGAGATGCTTCAGAAAAAGATTTTGGTTCAAAATGATTAGTTAGAGAATTGATGAAGGTAGTATGAGAAGGAGAAAGTTTTGTATAAGGAATAAAATTTGAGAGAGGATGAGCTGTAGATGAGGAACAAACATAATCAGCCAAGTGAGAAGGAGCCTGACGAGTTCTAGTTGGACGATTTGTAGGCAAAACAACCAAAGAAGGGGTGGGTGGTGAAAGAAGGGGAGGAGGAGAAATGGGAAAAAGAGAGGAAGGTGGTGTGGAGGAGGCAAAAGGAAATATTTATTCAAAAAAGTAACATCCCTGAAGATGAAAGTTCGGTTGGAAGCTAAATCAAGTAATTTGTAACCTTTAAAACCTGGGGGTAGCCAAGAAAAACAGCAGGGACAACCCTTGGGGAAAATTTATGACGTGATTTGGGAAGGGTGGAACCGTAACAAAGGCAGCCAAAAACACGTAAGTGATCATAGGCAGGGGTTTTGTGAGATAGAAGTTCAAAAGGAGTTTTGTGGGAAAGCAATAGGGAAGGGGTTCTATTGATGAGGTATATGGTTGTCAAGACACAATCCTGCCAGTATTCAAGGGGAACATGAGATTGACAGTGTAAAGCACGGGCAACATTGAGGATATGCTGATGCTTTCGCTCCACCACGGAGTTCTGCTGCGGACTGTCAACACAAGAATGATAAACCTGAATGCCTTTAGAACTAAAAATGTCAGATAACATAAACTTAGGAGCATTGTCACAACGAATAGCTTTGATGGAAGCATTGTATTGATTTTGTATAAGGTGAATAAAATTGAGAAAAACAGAACGAAAATCAGATTTACAACGCAAAAAATATGTCCAAGTAAAGTGAGTTGCATCATTAACAATCATAAGAAAATACTTGGAACCTTCAACAGAAAGGGGTTGAAAGGGACCCCAGATGTCACAGTGAATAAGAGCAAAAGCAACAGAAGAAATTTTTGGATTCAAAATAAAAGGTAAAGGTTTTTGTTTGGCAAGAGGACAAACATTACAATGTTGTTCAAATACTATATGTTTAGTATGGTGTAAAACATCCTTCATGGAATTTAAGACAGAAAAAGAAAGGTGACCTAGTCGAGCATGCCATAATGTAGAGCTAGATCTGTTTACAACAAAACAAAGGGATGAGGGGGACAGAAGATTAAGGGAAAAGGGAGAAGACATCAAGAACATAAAGATTGCCACAACGCTTAGCAATCCCAATCGTTGTTCCCTTGATGGGATCCTGTATGATACAATGAGAAGAAGTAAAATTAGCAACAAGAGAGGAATCGCGAGTGAGAGCGCTAATGGACAGAAGATTAAAAGTGAAGGATGGAACAAATAAAACATCATGAAGTTTTAAAGAAGAAAAACACACATGGTGAGTAGCACCAGTGTCTAAAATCCAGCAAGATTCAGAAAAAAAGAAAATGAGTGGTACCATTGGCTACAGAAGGAGAACAACCATTGACTGAAGTAGAAAAGGATGTGACTGAAGCAAATGAAGGCATGACCGGAGCAGCAGAACCTTTGTGAAGAAGCGAGATAAGATGCGCATATTGTGTTTGGGTGATGGCGGCTGATGGTGGTGGAGAGAAATTAGGGTAAGGAACTGGAATGGGATTGAAAGAAGAAGGATGGGGTTGCTGGGATACGGTGGAGTTGGTTTGGGCCAAGTGATTTTGGGCTGGGTTGGAGGAAAACATGGGTTTAGGCACTCTAGGTTTGGGCTGGTAACCTGGGGGAAAACCATAGAGGTGGAAGCATTTGCCCTGCACATGGCCCTTAGAATGGCAGTAAGTGAAAAAAAGATGGCGACGAGGAGTACTGGTGAGGGCAGCCACCAAAGAAAACAAATCAGATTGGAAATTAGAGCCAGGGGTGTTGGAAACAGAGTTGAGGAGTGATGTATCAAGAGTGGCAGGAACCGATATAGAGATTTGACGTTGTCTTTCCTCTTGAATAACAAGGGAGAAAACTCGAGCAAGCGGAGGGAGAGGATCCATTAGCAAGATTTGGGCGGGCACCGAAGAAAAAGAGTCATTGAGACCCATAAGAAATTGAATAGCGTCATGTTGCTGCTGAGACACCGTGAGTTGACGCAAACCATCACAAGTGCACGGTGGGTTAGGAATGTGAGTTTGAAGTTCTGCACATAGAGTTTTCAATTTGGTGTAGTATGTGTTCACATCAAGGGAGCCTTGGTGTAGAGAGGAGATTTCTTGCTTCAATTGAAAAATTCGAGGACCGTTAGCATGTTGAAAATGGATGCGTAAATCACTCCAGACATCAAAGGCATTAGAGAAGTAGACCAAGTTATCAGCAATGGCTTTAGATACACTATTCAGAAGCCAAGAAATAACCATAGAGTTACATTGATTCCAAGCAGAAAGAGTAAATCGATAGCAGGAGGATGAGGAATGGAACCATCAATGAAAAGTGATTTGTTCTTGGCAGTGAGAGCAAGGAGCATAAATCTGCTCCAAGAATTGTAGTTAGCACCATCAAGGGTGTGGGTTACCAGAACCAAACCGGGATGATCGCTTCTCTGGAGGAAATAGGGGCTTGAAACATCTTCCATTGTAGAAGATGTACCAGATGATTGCTCAGGGGAAGGTGGAGGACGATGATGGCCTCGAGCCATTAAAGATGTTCATCTGATACCATATTAGTAACGTGAATCACCATTTGCAGTAAAGAGATAAAAAAAGAATCAAATCTGCATATTCATTGAATTGATTATTTTCTGCACAGTGCGTGTGGGAATATAAAGGAGAGGAGTAACAAATTCTGTTACAACCAATTTGGTGACGTGGCCACTCAGCAGATAAAAACAAAAATGTAATTTTCTAATAACTAATAATTTGATTACCAAGTAGTAAATTTATTCAAATTTCAAGAATTCTAAATTTTTCAATTTAAAAGATAATAAAATATGACATAAAAATTTATGAATCCCATATTCTAGTTTATATATTTGCTTTCACTTTCCTCTCTTTTTTTTGGATCATTTTATTGTTGTGTCATCCCTTTCAATAATTATATTATCAAATACCCCTTTTCTAAATTATGTACCCAAATACTCCCATTTTCTTAAGGTGTGAATTGGGTTGGGAGGGACCTAAATTCACACCAGGCTTTTTTGCATTGCTTTTAAAAAAACAGCTAAAATTTTGATTTTTCGAAAATCGAATTCTTAATGTATTTTTTAAATATTAAGAAATTAATTAGAAAAATATATTTTTTCTTTTTTTTTTTACTATCTTTTTGTTTTTGTTTTATACTTTTGAAAACATTCATTTTGGTTTTTTAATTTTGAAATTTGACTTAGTGAACTAATTTTAAATTTAAGTTTAAATGTTATTCTTGGAGATGACTTTCACACTTTTTTTAAATGTTAATGATATTTTATGGTCCAAAAAATAATAAGTTCAATAGTTTTCATGTAAATGAATTTGAAGGTATAAGTTTCACATCTTGACTTAGTTTAAAAAAGCTTGAAAAAAGTGTCTGAAAAAGCAAAAAATAATGTTTTGCATTTTAATAGTTTCTTAATGGTATTTTTTCCCATGTTTTTGCTTATGAATGAGGTTATTTGTATGGATAATACATTTTCTACATTGGTTTAATGTTGATGAATTCAACTGTATAATTTTTTTTACTTCAATCAACTTAGAAAGACTTTAAAATCGTGTATGAAAAATATAAACATTAGTTTTTAGACTTAATAAACTCCTTTTATAATATCATTAGCTAATTATGAGTTCATATGTCATATTAAATAATAAAACTTAATGTAACCTGGAATTACTACTATTATTAAAAAGACATTGCGATTGAACTTAAATGATAATTCATAAAATAAAATAAGATTACACATAACTATGAATTCCTGTTAAATTTACATTGAGTTTCTTGGTGGGCACACATTATGAATTATTGAGTTGGGAGTGACTCTCTAGATTGTCAATTCATCATGACAAATTGTACAACCCCTATAGGACCAAAAATAGGTGGTCTTGAATTGGATGATGATAGATTTGGGTTAGAAGAGCGAATAAAGGATGGGAGGTCTGAGTCATTAATGTTGAGAAACTCCCTCAATGTATTGTCTATGATGAAAGATACTTTGTGAGAAAAATAAATGGTTTGAAGATGATGAGATATTGAAGTTAACATCTATACATTACCCATATTTATACAAATAAATGAGTTAAGCTTTGAATGGAAGAGATAACACAATTATGGGTCGTTGATTGTCATCGGTATTATCTCGACCACTCCTTTTTTGGTGCAAAATATGAAATTGTGTAGGATTCCTGACTGATGAACGGTAACCTCATTTATGTTAATATGTTATGATTTGTTTATTATCGTCTGTGCTATCTCGATCACTCATTTTCTAACACAAAAGACAAAGCTTTGTAGGATTCCTAATGGGTGAACATTAACCTTGTTTATGTCAATGCGTTTGGGCCGTTGATTATTGTCAGTGCTATATCAGTTACCCTTTTTCTAGCATAAAAGACAAAGTTGTGTAGGATTCCCGATCAGTGAATAGCAACCACATTTATGTTAATGCATTATGGGTCATTGATTATTGTCGGTGTTATCTTGGTCACTCCTTTTTTGACACAAAAGATGAAGCTCTGCATGTTTATTTGTGAATTGTTGATGGGTTGATTAATTCACGATGTGTTGTGAAATTGATTTGTTTATATTTATTAATAAAAAACTAAAATGAGAAACACATACATTAATACATTTCCTACAAGCAAAATTCATACATTATTATTATAGTAAACAAATACTGAAATTACAAACACTTAACCTTGAAATCAAAATAACATGAAAATAAAAATTTCACTAAATGCTAATTATAATCTCTACATAATGTCATTCAAGTTTCATTGTTTTGTCATGCAATTTTTCCATAACGTCCCAAAGAATGCATTGGGATCGTGGTTTGATTTTAGTGCACAACTCAACACACATGAGGTTAGGATTTTTTATGAATATAGAAAACATCATATGCACATCCTCATCGCCTTTAAGTTTCCACACCCTATATTCAATATTTCCATCAACATTGGATATAGGCCATCAATAATAGATGTCGCTTGCTTGTATTAGGGCCTCAAGTGTCATGTCTTGATGAAGGAAAACTAGCCTTATGTAATTGTTGACAAATGACGTGGATCCGCGCTCAGTTGTAATTGTTTGGTCATTGTAATATGCACAAGCCCACATATGAACTCATTTAAATAAAGAAGAGTTGATGCAACACTCAGTTAATTGATGTTATGAATATGGACTATAGGCTAATGATATTGTGTGGAAGGTAATACCTATGCCAGTTATATTTATAAGCAAAAATTCTTTAAAAAAAGTTTCGTACAGTGAGGTAGAAAAATTAACGAAGGTTTGTCATTGTTGTTGACAAAATTGACGGTGAAGATAAAAATGAATCTTCTAATCACTATCACACATACCAATAAAGGTAGCGGTTATGCTACTGACAACGTTTTTTCAACTAACTAAATGCAAAAAATTAAAATTAATCTCCACAATGGTGTCCAGTTCCAAATTGTTGATGTCTCTTGTTACGTGGAGGATTTTGGCGGGGTTTTTGTTGTTGTCATGTTGCATTTTGTCCATTGTCAACAATTTGTTGATGTGATTCATCCACATATTAACTGATATTTAATTTAAATGATGACATAGTACAACTACCAAGTGTTACACACAACAAAGAATTGCTAGAATCATTATGATGAGTATTCAGCTGAGTACATACTTTGCATGTATGCATGAGGTTCCTCTGGCATTTCAAGGTTTGCACCAAACAAATTGCTAACAAATTCTTCAAGAGTCAATGCAAATGAGTGTGGACGAATGTCTATATTTGAATATGGTTGTTGTTGAAATACAGAGAATGAAAATGAATGACAAGATAACTCTAGATCTTCATTGGAGGTGTTGGGAGGAATAGGTGTTCTCTTCCTTCGTACACGTTGTTATGGTTCCATTTGATGTTTTATAGAACTTGTGTTACCAAACCCCATGTCAATTGTAACCTATGGGCCTTGCATAGTCAGGAAAGGTATCGAATTTGCAAAATATCATTCCATGCATTCACGGGTTTGCGAGGGATTATCATGAATAGGTTGTCCCACTATTCCCATTTGGTCTCTTTCATTCCAGAATTCAATCCACCTTGCATGTTTTTCTCCCCAATTTTCGCCAATGTGTCCTCGCATGTCGATCTTATGGAGTTTATTAAGATTTCTAGGTCATATTGGAACCACTTGGCATAGTCCAAACTGGAGCTTCACCCCGTCTACTTGCTGCCATACTACGATTGCATAACAATTCAGAGCAGTGCATGCATTCTATATATTTGAATCCAATAATGCTTATGGTGACAAAATTTGCTGACAAACGTGTTGGATATAGGGGGAGCAGGAAGAAGATAAAGCTAAAGAAGAAGCTTGTGCCTTAAAAGAAAGATTTTAGCTTTTCATATGCCAAGGAAATTGTAATTTGGTTAAGTGTATGAGAGACTAATCTTATGATCCTTGCATTGCATGAACATATTATTAACATGCATACACGATTTCATTAAAGCATTAAAGCTATTCAAGTTTTCAAAAGAAACTAATTTCTCATGGTTAAATTTTTTGGAAAAATGAAATCTCACTACTTTAATTGATTACACAACAATTTAATCGACTACAGGCTTCTGTTTTAATTCTGGAAAAGCCATGAAGAACATTTTAATCGATTACAGGCTACTTGTAATCGATTACATAGCACAAAATGAAAATCATGTTTCCCTGTCTTAATCGATTACCATGATATCCTAATCGATTACTTAAGTTCATTGTTAAATATGCATGACTAATTTAATCGATTACCAAAATCATGTAATCGATTACATAAGCTTGTTTTACAACTAAACTTGTTTGCTTTAATCGATTACGACTCGGATTAATTGATTAATTTGCTCGTTGCAGTTCCCAGGTTATGCTAAGAACATTTTAATCGATTATTTGGCAATTTAATTGATTACATATGATAATTTAATCGATTATTTGACGCTTTAATTGATTACATTCTGTTATAAAAATTGGTTATAAATAGATTGAAGGCTTGCCTGAAAATATAACTTACAAACTTCAATTTTTCTGAGCATATACAAGTCTTCTCAAAGTTAGAAAGGATTTTTTGAGCTAGCAAAGCTCTTGTCTCACTTTTTAAATCTTCATGGTGTATTGAAAGATTTCTTGGGCAAGATTCTCAAAGAAGCTTTTGGAGAGAAAGTTCTGAAATTGATTTCTGCATTTCAACTCTGATTGGTAAATTATATTCATTCATATTCATTGGATCATCAGGTTGTCTCTCTTCATTATCTCTTGTTGTAAATTCATTTTTTGTATTCTTGGTAGTTTGAAACTATTGTAAAGGGTTCTTTAAGCTTTTTCTAGAGTGGGTTTTCTCTAGAGGGAAGAGTAGAAAAAGGTTCTCTATGTCTTAATCATTAGAAATCTAATAGGGTTTTAGATTTCTGTTCTTTATCTAGGATTGATAAAGAGTGGTTGTTGTAAAACTTGTAAGAACTGAAATTTTATGATAGTGGAACTCTAATCTAGTATTGATTAGAAGAACTGGATGTAGCTTCTCTTGAGAAGTGAACCAGTATAAACTCTTGTGTTGATTTTCTATTCCTTACATTCTTCTTATTATCTTGATCATTAGTTCTTGATATTATTTTCATTATTCAACAAATTCTATTTTGAAGCAATTGTTTTTGGGCTAAGTGGTTTTATTGATTTGAAGCATTCTTGGTTTAATTGTGATTAAGATCTTATAATTCTAATTTTCTAAATAATTTTAAAAGGCCAAGTTTAAACCAATTCATCCCCCTCTTGGTTATTGTGGGTATTCCTATTATTTTCAAAACGTTGTATGACATCCACATGAACTAAAAAATTAAGCACAATTAGTACATTTACAATAAAAGAAATATACATAACGTTCTTTTAAATGAATGAAGTATTTTGTAACCTATTCAAGTTTCATATTATTCAATCTAAATCTATATCCTATAAGATCACCGTGAGGCATTCCCGTATGTTGTAGCCCACCACCTCTCCATCTAATAAGTAATGGATACATGGGTTGACGATTGACTCTTGGTGCAATGAAGGACATGCAATACCATGCCCAACTTTGCAACAATGAAGAACACCCCTTATGATTTTTGTCTCTAGGTGAGTAGCCTTGCACATTTCTTTGAAAAGTGTCGCCAAACAAGCTAAACCCCAACTATATGTACAATCACGATCAATATCTCGCAACAACGCTAAATACATAAGGTGAACTTTGTTGCCTGTCTTATCTGGCCTCAATACCCCACCAATCAACCCTAGGATGTAAGCCTTACAATGAGCTTCTACTTATTGTAGTGTTGGTTCTTCGGGCAAAGGCATCATATTTTGGTGCAACAATTTAAGTTTAAGAGTTGATCCTACTATTGTGTTCCCCTTACAAGGAACAACACCCAGATATGTTGTGCGCATTTAATCCTAGTCATAATAGGTTGGGCCAGTTTCTGGTTTTCTATTAACCCATAGTCCTAGTTGGAGTGCCATATCTTACAGTGTTATTGTGCAATCACCAACTGGAAGATGGAATATGTGTGACTCGGGTCTTTACCTTTCTACCAATGCAGAAACCAAATGATGGTCACTCTTGAAATGGTGTAGCTTTGCTGCTTCAACAAAGGTAGATCACTCCAACAATGGTATGATTAATGGATTCGGGGTAGGCATAGAATGACAATATGATGTTATAACATTTTGTTGAGTGCCCTGTAAAACGAAAAATATAACTATGATAATAAGACAATGCCAATGGGATAAAATTAATGATCATTTGTGTTAGAATTGACTGAAACCTACCATGTTACCCATTGTTGTAGATCTATGTTCATGTTGTTTCCATAACAAGGTTGAAATTTGCATAATTGCATCCATAAGTTATGAAATAATGATAATTAGAAAGGGTTATTATTTTATTGATGAAATAGTTGTGTATGTAACTAGGTGCAACGATTGATATGTATTTATACTAGTCTCAAGCAATTGACTTAGTGTCATGCTAGTCATTATTTTTCCCTTATGTAAATGGCAAGTCGCTATGAGAATCCATCACACATGAACAATATCTTCCCATTATTTATCTCATATCGATGCTCTGGAACTTCATCATGAATGTCTCTATTTGCACATGGGTAAGCGTTATGCATCTGTATATGTTTAATCGTGATTGTCTTTTGTACATTGTCAACTGCGTCTTGAAAAGAAATATTACTATTGAGCATGCAATTATGAGTTTTACTATTACCTCGTGAAGAATCAGCAAGTGTGCAAAGCCAAACAACGGTTGTAATTAAACCAACAAAAATATGTTTGAATTAACACTCTACATAGAGTAGCACGGGGCGGGCGATAGTCAAGGGGAGGTTGCCCCTTGTAGGGTGCGGGGCAGCGATCCGTCCAACAAAACTTTACATGATGATATTATTTGGGGTATATTATGCCAACCACAACACAACTCTACAAAACCCGTTAGGAATCAGTCAATGCTAACACTTCAGCACGGTGCGCTAGAGACATGACACTTGAGTGTGTCATTTATTGAATGATAGTATTCCCTCATTAAGAATCAACCAATGCTAGCACTATAAGCACGGTGCGCTAGATATATGACACTTCAGCGTAGCATTCATTTAATGCTACTATTTCCCGGCCAGAAATCACTCAATGCTAACACTGCAAGCATGGTGCGCTAGAGACATGTCACTTCAGCATGACATTATTGAATGTTGTTATTCTCTCGTCAGGAATTAACCAATGCTAACATTGCAAGCATGGTGCGCTAGAGATATGACACTTTAGTGTGACATTTATTGAATGCTACAATTCCCTTGTCAAGAAGCACTTAATGTCTGTTGTTCCACCATCAGGAATCCAAGAAGTTAACAGTTCCCATACATGAATATGCACGTGTGTCTTATATTTTGTAGATTTGGAAGCGTGCCAAAACAAACAATGACTAAGTGTGCCTTTTCTCAGAACATTATTAAGCATGTTTTTTTTACCGTGTATAAATACAAGTAGTGTGTTTACAATCCAAACACAACACAACCTCACTATCACCGTTCTATATAGCTTAACTCAACCTAAAATCATTCCTCACCTAAACCTTCTTCTAAAATCATGGCCAGTTTTAGTTCAAGTAAACAACATTTATTCGTCTATTACAACGGAGAAATGCTCCTATAAGAAAGTTGTGGGGCATTGTATAGATGCCTTCACCTAGTGGCATTTTTCGTTAAGAGAAACATATCCTTACATTTCTTGAAAGAAAAGATACAAGTAGTGAATCCACATTACCCCACATCAAAGGGTTGCTACTGTATATTTTCGCCACCCTTTATCCATTGGAGATGGTTACACATGCTATGGATCGTCACCCCTTTATGACAATGAAGACGTCCGCAATATGTTTACAGTTGTATCCAGTTATCATTCTCTTCATTCAATTGAACTTTACACAGAGTTAAAGGATATTCCTGAGGAACCATATTATCAACCCAATCATTCTTCGAAAGGATGTTATTCATTTCAACCTAATTGTTTTTCTAACCATACGTTCACCCAGACACAATCTCAACCCTTCGACTCAATAGACTTTCACACACCTTTTACCCAAATGTTGTGCTCATTGTCATTTTATTTCCATGACTTTATGTTGCCTCAACCCAATCATTCTTAATGTGAGACATTCAGACTATCCAAGTTGCCTCATTAATGCAATAACAAGAAGATTCAATGATTGCAATATATCAAGAATTTGTAGGGTCTTTTAGTAAACACGAAGATGTCATCCTTTTTACCAAGGCTGAGGACGACGATGACAATGACAAGGTTGTTGCAGGATCCCATCTGCTCTAAATGTAAACAACCCCCCAGTCCCCCAACACATGCCTGATTTGAACTTAGATGAAATCGACCAACATGCAAAATACAATCATTTCTTCAATTGGAAATTATTCCAATAGAGCCTAAAGGAATACTATGGATCAGGATGCAATTCATGACAAAAGATGAATGTAAATTTGCAATCCAAGAGTTTGCCATCAAGGAAAATGTTGGATATAAGAAAAACAAGTTTAACCAATCATGATTAACTGTGTATTGTCCCAATGGATGTGAGTGGTATTATAGATCACATTTTCAAAGAGGACTAAGATCTGGGAGATAAAAATATTAGAAGGTTCGCATCAATGTGTGACACGCATGATTTCTCAAGAACATTCCAAGCTAGACTACAAGAAGATTGCAAGACAAATATTGTCATTGATAAGAAAAGATCCAACAATTTCAATACTAGTGTTGATTGAAGAAATAAAAAAAGTATACACCTACACAACCACCTACAGAAAAGCATGGATGGAAAAATAAAGCGCAATTGAGCAAGTGTATTTAAACTGGGAGGAATCATACAAACAGTTACCCAGATGTCTTCTAGCCATGAATGATTCTATTCCTGGAACAATCACAGATTTTCAAGCACGACCAATCACTAAAAGAGGTTGTTTGGTTCTAGGTAAGACAACATTCCAAATAGTATTTTGGGTTCTCGAACCATGGATAAGAGGGTTTGCATATTGTAAGCCAATTGTGCAAGTTGATGGAGCCTGGCTGTATGAAAAATACACTGAGACTCTATTGATCGCTATGGCACAAGGTGAAAACAAACACATCTTTCCAATTGCCTTTTCCATTATCGAGGGTGAGACAACATATGATTGGTTCTTGTTTCTCAAAAATTTGAGAACACACGTCACACCCCAACCGAGACTTTATTTGATTTCAGACAGACACAAAGCTATCAAGAGTGCCTACAATCGAGAGGACAATGGTGGGGACAACAAATTGTTCATGTGTATTGCATTAAACACATTGAAAAAATTCATGCAAAAGTATAAGAATGTTCAAATGCGCAAACAAGTTGTCAAAATGGGTAAGTAACACGTTCATGTCAATTACATTCATCTATATCATATATGTAAAAATGCTAACAATTCTTACACTATCCTCAACATACACATTTACGGAGATGATGTTTAATCACCATTATAATGATCTCAAGTCAAATAATGTGAATGCTGCATATTGGCTTAAACACATCCCAAAGCAAAAATGGACTCAAGCATTTGATGAAGGTCGACAATGGGAACACATGACAGGCAACCTTGCTGAGTCTATCAATTCAATGCTAAAGGATACACGCTATTTACAAATAACCACGATTATCAAAGAAACATGCAAGAAAGTTGCTATACTTTTCGCAAAGAGGGGGATGGAAGCACATACAATGATAACATTTGGTCAACAATTTGTAGAACTTGTCAACAAATTTCTCATTGACATCGTGGCAAAATTTGACACTCATCATGTTAAATCCTATGATCACTAAAATAAATTTTTCACCGTGACTGAAACAATAAACCCACACGAGTTTGGTCAACCTCCTGAGAGATTTAGGGTCTACTTAAAAACACAAAAGTGTAGTTTCAGGCATTTCACATGCATTGCCATCATGTCATTGATGCTTGTGCACATGTTCACGTAAATCACAGGTCATACATGTCTCCCATATACATGATGCAAAATGTTTTCAATGTGTACAACCACTCATTAGGGATACTTCTCAATGAATCATTGTGATCAGAAAATCCTGGAGATAAATGTTGTCATGATCCAAACAATTGAAGAAATCCATGTGGTCGTCCAAAACACGCCACATATGCACTGAGATGGATATGAGAGAAAGGGGTCAACCAAAAACGTGCAGTATAAGTTAAGCCATTGGTCATTCCAAAAACAAGTGTCCTAACACAATCACAATAAATTCTCTTGTGTTGTTGTATTTTATGCTTTTATTGTTGTATTGTATGTTTTTTCCTCTCTTTTATTTTATGAATTATCATTTAAGTTTAATTACAATGTTAATAATAGTAATTCCAGTTTACATTAAGTTTTATTATTTAATATGATATATTAACTCATAATTAACTAATTATATTATAAAAGGAGTTTACTAAATCTAAAAGCTAACTTTTACAATTTCTTAACACAATTTTAAAGCCTTTCTAAACTGATTTAAGTCAAGAAAGTTATGTCATTGCATTCATCAACATGAAAATAATGCAAATGATGTATTGTTCGTACGAAATAACCTCATATTGATATGCAACAAAAAATCATTAGAAAACTATTAAAGTGTAAAACATAATTTTTTGCATTTTTTAGACACCTTTTTCAAGCCTTTTTAAATCGAGTTAAGATGTGAAATTTATATTATTATATTTATTTACATAGAAACTATCGAACTTAACTATTTTTCAAACCATAAAACATCATCAGCATTAAAAAAAATGCAAAAATTACCTCACAAACAACATTTAAACTAAAATTTAAAATTACTTCACTAAGTCAAATTTCATAATTAAAAAAACAAAATAAATATTTTCAAATATATAAGATAAAAAAGAATTGGTAAAAAAAGTATATTTTTCTAACTAACTTTTAAAATATTTATAAAAAAACACGTTAACAAACCGAATTCTTAACTATTTTTTAAAGCAAAAAAAAAAAAAAACCCTAAGTGTGAATTTGGGTTCCTCCAACCCAATTCACACCTTAAAATAAATGAAGGTATTTGGATACATAATTTAGAAAAGGAGTACTTCGGAGTATAATTATTGAAAGGGATGACCCGACAGTAAAAAAATCTCTTTATTTGTGCTGCTGGAAATCCTAAAAGCACACCCCCTCAAATTGTCTCTGTTTATATCTTCACTCCCTTTTTTTCTTCTTCAAGGGCAATGGACAGTGGAGGACACATCCCCCGCACCGTCGAAGAGGTTTTCCGGGACTTCAAGGGCCGCCGGGCTGGCATGATCAAAGCCCTCACCACTGGTTACTCTCTCTCTCTCTCTCTAAATTCTCTCTCTCTTTTTTTTTTTTTTATAATTCTACCCACTAAAGTTTATTTATTTTTTTTAATTTTTTTTGCAGATGTTGAGGAATTTTACCAGCAGTGCGATCCTGGTTAGGGTTTAGCTCTTTTTTTTTTTTTTTTAGTGTTTTGACTCTCCAATTGGGATTCTGTTTTATCGTTGTTTTTTTGTTTTGTTTGTTTCAAGTGTTCGGTGTCTGTGATTTCTTCTGTGACAGTTGCTTACTCATTTTACTGCATTGTGTGTGAGTCATGAAAATTGGCCTTTTTTTTTCTTTTTTTAAAATTTTAATGACCATGAAAGCGTGAAATAGCAAATTGAGCCGTTGAAGAAATTTTTTAGTGCTTTTGTGATTTTTAGTAACCTTGCTTGCAGTTGGGGATGGTGCGTTGTAGCTTTGTTGGGTGGACTTGTTATGCATTTTTCTTTGGTCTTTATGGATGAGGTTCTTGTGATTTTGAATAAATGGTTTGCTTCTTCTGATCTATTATAGTCTTAGATATATTTGATGTTCTGAATTCTGATTGCATTAAATTATTTTGATTACCAAGGGAGTCTAGTTTACTTGTTGAACAGAGTGTAGAGTGTGAGTGTTATAAACCCGTTGGGATCAAAAACTGTTCTGATTAGATTATTTAGGCTTTTTTGGGGAGTCTGTTTACAACCTCCATTTTTTTTCTCTTAGCAACCCCTTTCGCGTTTTTGTAATTTTTTCTGTGAAAAAAATCCTCTTCCTGGGACGCAATTTTGGGAATCAATAGAAATTCCAGAATTTAATTTTCCAGATGCATCAAACTAATTTCCAGCTAACTTTTGTTGTTGTTGTTGCTCCTTTTTCCAACCATAGATGGGATCTTCTTAGTTTGAGTGACATTCTTGTTTTATGACTTTTGTCACTTACTTATTCTTTTTGGTAGTATACATGGGTTTGTGTAGAAGTTCCCCATTCAATGATATTTGACAGATTTTGAATCCACCATATGTAGTGAATGAAGATTTTGGTTTACTTCTTTATATTACTTTGGGATTTTGAAAGTTTTGAAGAACTGGATTTTGTATTTCTCTTGTTTGCTTTCAATAAGTGAGACTAATTCCTTAACATGTGTTGTATTATTTGTTTTAATAGGTAGAGCCTAGAGCTAATTATATTCTTTGTTGTTTTCTTTCTTTCTTAGTTAGCAGCGTCATTGTCTTGATAATATTCAAGTTAAAATTAGATGTTGAATTTCTTTTCTTTTCATTATAGTATTTTTGCATGTATCTCAAAAATCTAATTTGCAATCTGTGGTATATTAAACAAGTTTACAATGTAAAATTTATTGATGCTTTATTTGTTTGCGTGTTGTACATCAGAAAAGGAGAATTTATGTCTGTATGGATTCCCCACTGAACAATGGGAAGTAAATTTGCCTGCTGAAGAAGTTCCCCCAGAGCTTCCTGAGCCGGCACTGGGCATAAATTTTGCTAGGGATGGGATGCAAGAAAAGGACTGGCTATCTTTAGTTGCTGTGCATAGTGATGCATGGCTACAATCAGTGGCTTTCTTCTTTGGGGCAAGATTTGGTTTTGATAAAGCTGACAGGTATAATAGTTCTTTTCTCCAATCCTTTATTATCTTATACTCTCTGGAATTGTTTCAGGTGTTCGATGAGACCATGTTTTGAATGCATGCCATTGCCTTTTTCTTCTGAACTCATGTTTTTTATGTGGCAGTATTGATTTATGTGTCTGCATATTGTTTTCCGTAGAGATTTAGTTTAATGGAAAAATATTTTAACATGGACTCTTCATTTGTATCAATGCAGTATGTCTTCTGATTGTTTGTTTGAATTAAATTATGGTGCCTGAATAAGTATATACTCCCTCTGTTCCTATTTATAAGATCCAAGTTTGAAATAGTGCTTGTTCCTTTTTATAAGACCCAATCTATAATGTTCATTACATTAATTATTTTTAGACTAGAAATACCCCTAATTAAAAGAAGAGAGAGAATGCATTGACAAACAATTAGAAGAGATAAAAAATAATGACAAGGATAATTTTGGGAAAAAATTATAAATTTGACAAATTTATTGCTATCAACTAATTTAACCACTTTTCTTAATCTTGATGAATTTGGTAATTGAGTCTTATAAATAGGAACGGAGGGAGTATTTTATATGGAAAGAATTTCAGTCAACACAAACCATCATGAGATGTCTACCACTTGTAGGTTAGAGATTTATTTTATTTATGCAATTTCACCAATTGCTAAAGGAAAAGCACAACTGAAAAAAGCATAAGCAAGTCGCTTTTCTTATGCCCTGTGTCATTCATTATCTTTCCTTTGCTTATACTGGATCAAAATGGCTTTTGCAATTGATCTATTTCATCAACAATTCAATGTTTTTGGCATACTTGTTTGTCATGTGTACTCATCAGGAAAGAATGATATCTCCTTAAGAATTTGCATTTAAGATTCTAAGCTTTTCTCTTTATGGCAAAAAGGGGGTTTGACACTTTGCATTGTTTACATTGGTCTACATGACAAGCTGCTGACAGTAAAATTTCTGTATACATGCATGGGTCTACATGGCCCTCATGACTAGTTAGCAATGAAATATATGTATGTGCGTTGGAATACAGAATTATATGTGATGATGTATGTAAAAAGTAGCATGATGAAAAAAAATGTTCATTCAAAGCAAATATACTTGTGATATCCTGATCAGTGACAACATGGAATTCTTTGTGCAGAAAACGCCTGTTCACTATGATTAATGATTTGCCTACAATATTTGAGGTTGTAACTGGATCTGCAAAGAAACAGACAAAGGAGAAGTCATCAGAGAACAATAGCAACAAATCAAAGTCCGGTTCAAAAGGGGTAAGAACACATCCTGTTAAATAGGGTTGACATGCTGTTTACTTGTTAATTTATTTCCTTCATGAAATGTCATTTTTACATAATTGTATGCTCTATGGAACAAAATAAAAATAGCGAGGATCTGAACCCCCAAAGTATTCAAAGCAAGTGAAGGATGAGGAGGAGGGATTGGACGAAGAAGACGATGACGAGCATGGGGAGACCTTGTGTGGAGCATGTGGGGAGAACTATGCATCTGATGAGTTCTGGATTTGTTGCGATATATGTGAGAAGTGGTTTCATGGCAAGTGTGTGAAGATCACTCCTGCCCGGGCTGAGCACATCAAACACTACAAGTGCCCCTCATGCAGCAATAAGAGACCAAGGCCTTGATATTGTAGGGATGTGGGGTTAGTTATCACAGGCCTGTAAATCATGCTGGACTGCTAACTAGTTAGTGGCTTAGGCAGTCTGTGTCATGCCATGTTGGTGCATTGTAGGTATTTACTAGTTTGGTCTTGTCAACTTCTTAATGTGGATAGAATTATTTAATATTTGATTGAACGTCTCTAACCTTCGTCCTGCATTGGGATATTTATGTTCTTAGTACCTGATAACATATTCATGCAGCAGGCTTCATTTGTGCTTCTTATAAATTCTCAATTCTCAAATTTTTTTCATGTTTGCTAGCATGCTATAGATTTAGTGTGTTTGTTTTACCTTAATCACACATTATGAGGCATGTTGAACGTAATTTTTGTGAGAGAGAGCATTGGCGTTCAACGTGGTTGAACATGAGAACAAACTCAGCCTTAGAATCTACATGTGTGGCAGCATAGCTTCCTCTACAGCTTCGGAAAAAATGATCCAAGTTGGCTTTAGGATTTTTAACAGACAAAATGCAGTCAGCATTTAAGCAGTATATCTAACTTACATGCTCATAGCTTCTTTCTAGAAGCACTGATAAGCTATTTGATCATGTCAAATATATGGTAGTGCAGACTGCTGAGTGCTTTTGTTATTACTAGAATGAAGAGGAGAGGAATTGGTCGAAATCGAATGAAAGAAAACTTGGGAAAAAAAAATTCACACTAATAGATTCAGTTTCGGAACAACGGTATCATTGCACCAGATCTTGTAGACTATGGATTAGTATATACAAAAGAACACTAATATAATTAGAAGTTGATGCTTCATGCTCTGGCCAACAATGGTACCTTGGGGGTCGGTAGGGGGAGCCGGGTCAGCATGAATGGTGAGATTATGGTGCTGGGTAAGTATAAGAGCAAGCAAACCATGCTACTAGAACTTACACTCTGTTTGGATTGGGTGATTTAGGAGGGAGAGAAGTTGTGTGACTTTCAGTTGTTTGGTCTAAAGAGATAGGAAGAAGTTGTCAAACTTTGTGGATTCTACCATTTGAGAAATCTTTCTCCGTTTGCCATTATTAGTGATGATTTCTGGTGCATCTCTCCTTTTTTTAGAAAACAATATATTAAAATATTAAGTAATTTTTATAATATAAAAATATAAATAATTGTGTTAAGAAAAAATTCAGTAAAAGATTATATTTTTTAACGAGTATAAAAATACTTTTATATAATTTATTTATTCTTTAACTCACTTTGGTACTCATCTAAATAAGTGGAGATTATTTTTTTCTTCCTAATTTTATTCACTCAAATAACACATTTTTACACTATTTCTATTTTTTTATTTCTTTCCTGTACTTCACTTCTAATTCAAGCATTAAGGTTTATCAGCTGAATACTAATCACATCAAATAATGAAACCATGTTCATGGACGACGGAACAAATCACTGCAAACGAGCAATCCATAGTCTCTCTGGAAACCATGGCAAATCAAGCCGAAATCCCAACCATAGAACAAAAAGGAAAGACAAACATCAACAATAAACGTATATGGCAACTAACTGCAAAATCCAAAATTTGATTATCTATGTTATTCACGCGACTGTGAGGCAAGAAAAGGGAAAGTTGAAGGTGTAGCGGTGTCACCACAAAGTGTTGAAAGAACCCACGAATATCCTATACAATGGATTCGTTTCTTTTTCTTATTAAACATTTGCAAGCAGGGAAAGTCATTCAGACCACCAATGCAGGGATGCCTAGAAATGGTCGTCAACTCATGACTTTCTTCATATATTGGAAATGATGGAGGTGTAGTTTGTGCTACTTATTTGTGTCATGCGTTCAATCATATTTTCCTAAGTTTTTAAAATTAATTTATACCATTTAAGAAAAATGTTACTTTAATTAATAATATTAAATTTATTAGTAATTTTTATTATTTTTTAGAACTGTACGTTAAAATTATTGGGACTCATTATCTTTCTCTTTCAACTTAATTACTCTCAACCTAATTAATGATTGTATGTTAGTCTTATTCTTCAATTCTTATAAAAGAGAAAATGCATTGTCTTTTTAATTCATAACATTTATTGTAGTAATTAATGATATTTTGGTAAAAAAATAATTATTGCAAAAGACAACTTAAAAAGAGTCTTATAAAAATGAATAAACAAAATTGAGAAAAATGTCTCATATTTAAGAACAAAGGGAGTAAGTTCTTACTTTTTTGTTCTTACTAACTACTGAGATGCTATCAAGACTCAAGATCGATCTCCAATAATGATACACTCTCAAATCAATCTTCTCTTTTTCCTTGACTTCTACTCAATGTCAAGTTCCTCAAGGTGTTGGGGGTGTTTAACGCTCAAGTCACTGAGGGAATAATAGAGTATAGATAGAGTTAGAAGGATCTCTTTAAGTGCAATGTATTCCTTTATCTATAATAGTAAAGTTTGTCAGTTAGTGAAATAAGAGGTTACCTAGTTGTGAGTTAGATTATGTTCGGCAAAATTAATTAAAAATTTAATTGGAAAAAGATGAAAGTTGAAAAAATTATCTGATAATTGAAAACCTAATTTGTTAAATTGTAAGTGTTTGATAAAATTAGATATTGAAGTGATTAAAAAATATAAAATGATATAAAATAATAAAATTATGATTTTTTTATAAAAAGATAATAAGAGAATTTGATAAATATATTAAAAATATAAAAAATTAGAAGTTAGAGACTATGTTAGACAAAACTAATAGTTAAAAGTTTTTAAACTAACTTATTAAATCACAAGTGTTTTATAAAACTTGATGTTGAAGTAGTTGAAAAATATAAAATGACATCAATGATAAATTAAAAAATGATAATAAAAAAATTGAATAAATATTTTAAAGATAAAAAAAGAATAAAATATAAAAAACTAAGAATTAATATTTTAAAAAATGCTAGAGACTACTTAAAAAATGTTTATTTACTTAACAATTAACAAACTTTTTCGGTTAGTAAAAAAAAATTGGAAATTAATTGAAATGATTTGTCAAACATAATAAAAAAATTAATATTTTAAAAAATGCTACTTTAAATAGAATTTAAAAATTATTAAAAAACTTATTTAATCAAACAATTTTTTTTAATTAATAAAAAATAAAAAGTAATTGAAATATGTTTCGAACATAACCTAAATCGTGTTAAAGTGGGATAGATTGTTGAGTAGTTATTATCTGCACGCTGTCAAAGCATTAAGCATACAATAATTTTTCCTGAAAAAAAAAAAGAAAAAAGAAAAAGAAAATCCTCAATTTGAATATCTCTGTTCGAATCGAGCTCTCCTCACTTCTCTAAAAGAAATACAAGCTACTTCTGAGTTCAGAGGCAAAGAGGGGTTTCTTCCGCGTTCTCTTCTCGCGTGTGATGGTGTTCTCTCTATCACCATCCCAAGAAATCTAAGACCGTTAGGGTTCCACACTTCACAATTGATTTGAATCATTGTTGCGAAATCGATGGCGTCCGTGTACATACCGGTGCAAAATTCGGAGGAGGAGGTTAGGGTTGCTCTCGACCAGCTTCCGAGGGACGCCTCCGACATCCTCGACATCCTCAAGGCCGAACAAGCCCCTCTCGATCTCTGGCTCATCATTGCGGTTCGTTTCGCGCTTTCAATTTACTAGTTTCATGAATAATAAATAAAATGCATGAGTTTTGATTTCCTAGTTGCAACTGCGTGTGATGATTCAAGTGAGTGAGAGGCTCTAGCTCAGTTGGTTGAGTATGGTGCGTTAGTTTATTTATTTATTTATTTTTGATCGGCAAATATTAATCGTTTGGTTGTTAGTTTTTGTTAGCAGGAGGATAGAACCCGTGACCTTTCCCTCCTTTCCTTCTTTCTTAACCCACCCAATCAACCTTATATCTACTAGGGGTGCGTTAGTTGTTGTATATTCCCTGGTACCTGTGTTCGATTCCTATGGAAAAATTGCGTGTGATTCTGCGGTTTTGCTTATGCTCTCTCTGTGCGTGTTGTAACACGTGACAAAGTTTAATTTCTGATGCCTGTTTGTAGGGCCTGTAGAAATAATTTCTAATTATATGGCAAGCCCATGATGAGTTTAATTTCTATGCACCCGGTGTAAACAAAATTACATCGTTAACCGATTAAAAATCATGCTAGGTATGAATTTTTTAAAGTAGTTATTGTGAAAGTAAACAAACTTGCACACATGATGATTTCTGATTGATTGACATTGTAAAAGCCCTTTACACTGTTAGGTCATATACTATTTAGTGCGTGTTTGTATAACTGTTTCACCATCCGTTACACGCGTTCCATGACACTAACACACATGTTGCTTTTTAAAAACAATTCTGGTTATGTTTTGGAAAACGGTAACCAAAACACAATGTTACTCATTTATGATTGAATAATAGTGTATTTTTATACAGACATATTGTATTCCCTATTTAAATGCACATATTGCATATTATCTGTTTTTGTTATGTTTGCTTTGATAATAATTGAACTCAACTGAACTTCTAATATCATGTATGTGCGCAGAGGGAGTACTTCAAGCAGGGAAAAATTGATCAATTTCGCCAGATTTTGGAGGAAGGATCCAGTCCAGGTATACTTTCTTCATAGATATTGGTACATATTCTATTCACTTGTGTATGGGTTTGGTCTATTAACCTTATTGATTGATATTGGTTATTAAGTTTTGTAAATTTAACTGCGCCTGATTGTTTTCAATGCATTTTGCAGAAATTGATGACTATTATGCTGATGTCAGATATGAAAGGATTGCTATCTTAAATGCCCTTGGAGCTTACTACAGCTACCTTGGAAAAATAGAGACGAAACAAAGAGAAAAGGAGGAGCATTTCATTTTGGCAACACAGTATTACAACAAAGCATCTAGGATTGACATGCACGAGCCCTCCACTTGGGTTGGGAAAGGTGATTTTTGCTTATGTTTTTGTGAAGTATGTCTAATTGAAAATAGATTGTGATCAGTAATTTCACAACAATGAAAATGATACCTGATTACCTATTAGAGTTATCTTGGATTGGGTTATAGCTAATTAGCTATGGCTTTGGGTAGCCTATAGACATCCTAGCAAAATATCCAATATCCCTTTTGTGGTTGATTCATAAAACTCTAATTTTTAGAATTTGGACTTTTCTTGATATTTTGAAAAGAGTTCATTTGATTATGTTTTATATCTCATCATATGATTTTGTAAATCACAAGGTTGTGTATATTTTCAGCATATTGACTATTTAGAAACATCTATATTTTGGCATTGCTGCTGAAACATGTTTGGTATTTGAAATAAATTCAGGGTTATTTTGTTATATTTGTGCATGATGGTATAGTTATTACATTATATATTGATAATACCTTATAAGTTACTATTAACTAGATTTCTAAACCTCATGTTTGTCGTATGTCATCAGATGAATGCATCATTCACTGAAGATACATAAAAAAATTAATGTGTGGTTACTTCTGACAGGTCAGCTTTTGCTAGCAAAGGGTGAAATAGAACAGGCGTCTGCTGCATTTAAGATTGTGTTAGATGGAGACCGTGATAATGTTCCTGCTCTTTTGGGCCAGGTAAAATAGTAGATACATTAAGTTTGTGTTTTCTCATAAAAGATTTCAGCATTTTGTGATTTCAACAGATAATTTCAAGAGTTGTGAGATGGTTACAAGTTGGTTTCTCTTCAATCAACTATTTTTTATTTGAACAAAAAAGTTCTATGATTAAAAGGATTCAACATTGAATACATGTTATAATCTCTTTATAAACGTCAGGAGTGGGTCAATTTGAGTTGAAAAGAAATCAAATGCCAAAGGATGTTCTTTTTTATTCCTTTGTTTAATCTCTGCCAAGTGCCAATGACATCTGTGGAACTTGCCCATTAGAAATTGACATTAAACTATTATTCCCAATTGCCAGTAGTTGATTGTTTGAAGAGTGTTCATTCTTTTTTCGTTAACCATGTTCAGAAGGATAGATTACTTTTATTGTTGAAGTAATCATAGAACATCCATCAGTTGTGATGTAGCCCGGTAGACTTGAATTTTTTTCTTTTTTAATGTTTTTGGGACTAGTAGATTTTGATTTGATGCACTGAACATTCTTTGCACTTATCAAGGTTAGGAGACATTTGTTAGAATAAGGAGTTATTCAGGTTAGAGATTTTGTGAGAAATGAATTGATGATTTTCTATTATTCAATGAATGGTATAACAATTATGGTGTTGGGGGTATTTATAGTTAGATCTAACCCAAGAGAGTCAAAACTAACTAAACCAACTGCCAACTAACTGAAAGTGATAGAGAGGAAATACATGTGTCCACAAGCAACTGAAACTAAAATAGAATGTTCTCATGCCCCCCTCCCCAAAAGCTCAAGTTGGGTGAGTCATGAATGACATTAGGAAGCATATCCACATTGAGCTTGTCTCTGAGCTGGATAAATCTGGTAGGAGAAAGAGGCTTGGTTAGGAATCCGCCCAAAGAAAAGACCAAATGCCATATGTTTGGTACGGGCATGAAGGACAGGATTATAAGATAAGGTGACTGTGTTTTGATTGTCACAGAAAACAATTGGTTAGGATTATAGAAATAATCTATTTTTCTCAGCTGTCCCAAACACACCTTACAGGTTTAAGTTTCTCTCAGATTTTTTTGATGAACATACAGAGTGGGATTGTAAAGATCTTTGAACCTAATTGTTTTTCCTTTTTCCATATTTAATTTCCAATTTTCATCCTTGTCTTCATCTTGGTAGAACTTTTCATTCTTTCGTTTTTATCATATGTAGTGGTTATGAGATTTTGTCTTTCTTTATGGCTTTCCACGATTTCTCTAGGGGGTTCTTTGAGCTGATGCAATTTTGAATTTCTTGTAGTTCTGTCTTTTCTTTGTCCTCCAACATAATTGCAATACATCAGGGTAGCAATTGTTTTTGGTAAAATTACAAAAAGATGGAATCTTGAAAGGAGTGTAAAATGTTTACTCATGAATGAACAGGAAATATATTTTCCAATAATTCTTATTGGTAATTTGCCCAATAATTCTAATTTCAGGGGCAATTGTGCTGGGTTGTGTCAAATCTCAATGCATTTTCATATTCTTAGTACAGTGCTGCAAATTATTGAGTAAATATCTATATTTATTGGTCACTATATGCTAGGAATCTACATCTGCTGCATTTGTACTCAATTTGAAAAGCACCTGTTTTCATCTACTGTTTATCTGTTATGCTGTTTGTTTCCAGAATGCGAATACTAAAATCTGGAGCCAGTTTGAGGTGTCATTTAGTTTCATTTTCATCATATATGTACTGCATTTCTTATAATATCTTCACTGAATATTTACAGGCATGTGTTGAGTTCAACCGCGGACGATATTCTGATTCACTTGAGTTGTATAAGGTTTGAAGTATAGCCATATTCTTTGCTGGTGATGGATGATTGACAGTTTACATATGTCCAAATTTATCTATATGCATTCACATATCACATATCCGTATTGTCATTGAGGATTTACATAAAAATGCTAGACTATTACTATAGATTGTATTATTTTGGGACATATTATTCCTTTTATTTTCCTTTCCTTTGCGAGGGTAGCGATTTGTTTCTTTTCCTTTTATAAGGGCAGATTTGCTTAATAAAATTTACCTCTATTATGTGCAAATAGTTATAATTCTTAGTTTATGTCAATAAAATGTAACTTCCTTTGTACAATTGTTATTCAGAAAAATATATTCAAAACTCCTTTTTTATTTATTCAAGTTTGTTGAGAATCAAAATAGGACCGATCACTTTCATATTCTCTCTTTATTATCATATCAGAATTATAGGAACATCTCCTATAATTAATTGTATTAATTGTAATTAATCTATATAAAGTAGCATCCGCTATGTACTATAACACACAGTTCTCTCACAAATATCCCTCTGGTTTTATCCTTTTTTAAAAAGTTCAAATGATAACCATTTGAAACTAGATCACTGTTGCACACACTTTGATAGGATTTAATTTCCCTGAAATCATTCTCTCAACATATAATTTGAATGCATTCATGCCCAAATTCAAATGGATTGGGGATTAGTCTTGTGATCGTTGCAACTTATTGCATTTAAGATATAATGCCAACAGACTATATGGATGATATTAAATTCAGTGGGTAAATATTTTATTTTGGCAGCTTTTTCTTCAAGCTATGTACAAAAATATAGAATTTGTGAATGCAATAAAGGTTATAGAAACCCAATATTGTTATTATGCCTGGCTCATTACTTGAATTATGACAGTTCTGTGCCTTGAACACATCTTAATACCACCTTTGTCTTTGATTTGCAAACCTGAAGAGAGCATTGCTAGTGTATCCCGATTGCCCGGCAGCTGTGAGACTTGGCATAGGTCTATGTCGCTACAAATTAGGTCAATTTGAGAAAGCTCAACAGGCATTTGAGCGTGTTTTACAGGCAAGTGAATCTCTCAATTTGAGAAAGCTCAACAGGCAATTTGAGTGATGTCTGATGCTTCTTGATTTTAATCTTTTCAGCTAGATCCAGAAAATGTTGAGGCTCTTGTTGCCCTTGCAATAATGGATTTGCGTACTAATGAAGGTTCACTTTTGCTTTATTATTTTTTTATGCACTTCGTACATATTAATTACTGTTATCTTCTCATCTAGTGGACTAATTCTGATACTGTATAATATCTTTAAGCTACTGGAATCAGGACGGGAATGGTAAAAATGCAGAGGGCATTTGAGATATACCCGTACTGTGCAATGGCTCTGAATTATCTTGCAAATCATTTCTTCTTCACTGGACAACATTTTTTAGTAGAGCAACTGACTGAAACTGCATTGGCTGTTACCAACCATGGCCCAACAAAGTCTCACTCTTACTACAATTTAGCACGCTCATATCATAGCAAGGTTGGAAGCTTGTTTTTACATTTCCATTGACAACATTGTTCTGAAACTTTACTGCGTATATGTGGTTGGTTGAACTCTGTCAGAGGTTGAAGGGATGTTTGAGTTCCAAGATGAAGTGATTTTTTTTTGCTCAGCAAAGATAATATATATATAAGACAGAAAAGGTACAAGTAATAACGAATAAAATACAACCTATCAACAGGCAAACCAAAATTATGGCTAGCTAATACATGCGAGATGCATGAATTAGAGAGCCAAAGAAAAGCTGAAGATAAGGCTCACACCCCTCCAAACTAATACACTTCTATTAAACCCTCTCCATAGAACAAAAACCATCCTTAATGTGACTAAACCAGAAGTGGAAAGGGATATTAAATCCTTTCTCTAGATTAGATAACCAGGACCAGCAGAAAAAACAAAGCATCCTCCAGCAGCTTATGTCCATTGAAGCTAGCCCCATCGAACACTATCTGATTTCTATGATGCCATATGCACCATGACAGCGCAATCCACCATATCTGCCATCTCTTGGTCAAGAGATTATTAGGACCGAGGTAGGCATGCTGAAGAAAGTGTTCTTTAGGAGTTATCGGGAAAACCCCTTGAATGTTTATCCAATTCATCGACTCCCACCATAACGGTATAATCTTAGGGCAGCTGAAAAGTAGATGTGGTACGTCTTCTTCAGAAATGCTACAAAAAGGGCAACTGATCTCAGATAGTGGTACATGCCTTCTGGTTAAATTCTTCTTAGTTGGTAAACGGTCCTTCAGCAACCTCCATGCAAAACATGAGGCTTTACTAGGGATATTGAACTTCCACAAGTCCTTAAACACCGCCTCCTGATTCTGAGTGTTTGTCTCTTTATTCAGCAATCTATAAGCGCTTCCTACCGTGTATTTTCCACTCGGGTCACCCTCCCAAACC
Organism: Glycine latifolia; assembly: GCA_013407115.1. Taxonomy (NCBI): domain Eukaryota; kingdom Viridiplantae; phylum Streptophyta; class Magnoliopsida; order Fabales; family Fabaceae; genus Glycine; species Glycine latifolia. The sequence goes on along the minus strand of QARZ01000296.1, from coordinate 165,950 downwards.
CAAAAATCCTGCAGCTGATCATGTATGGGTATACCTTGTAGTTCTTCTAAAAAATTTATAGCTGCTACTATTTCACCCTCCATAAAGTGCCTCCTCCACCTAAAGTTCCATTCCCATCCTACAGCAGAAGTTCCCATCTGTTGAATATTATGCTGCTGTTGCTGAGATATTAGAAATAATCTGGGATATTTCAGCTTCAAAGGGACTCCCGCCTCCAACCAATCATCCTTCCAAAACTGCACCCTAGACCCGCACCCTAATATCCATTTAACACCATGGCTAAACCACCCCTCCTCTACATTTGAATTGCCGATGATGCTCAAGTCCCTCCACCAAATTTACTCACTAACAGACCACCTTGCTTCATCCAACATCCTCCAACCTCCGTACTTTTATTCTAAAACTTGTGTCCATAATTCCCCTTGATTATGGAACAAGTTCCATCTCCACTTTCCAAGCAACGCAAGATTAAACTTCACAAGATCCCGAATCCCTAGACCACCTTTCTCCTTTGGTTGACAAATGTGGGCCCAACTTACCCAGGCAATCTTCTCCTTATCATCTCCACCTCCCCACAAAAATCTCCTCTGCACTCTCACTAACTTGTCCACCACCTTCTTAGGGGCCCTGAAAAAGAAAAAAGGAATATAGGAATCGAGTTAAGGACAGACTTAATGAGAGTCACTCTACCCCCGAAAGAGAGATATTTTTGCTTCCACTTAGATAATTTTTTCTCGCATTTTTTGATTAATGGGAACCATGTCTCACTCCATCTTGGATTAGCACCGATAGGGATCCCCAGGTAAGAGAAAGGCACTAACAGCACTCTGCAATTTAGGTAGGTAGTAGCACTACTAATCCACTGAGAATTCACTCAAAAGCTCCAAAACTGCTCTTAGCAAAATTAATCTTCAAACCCGACACCAATTCGAAGCTTCTCAAAACCACTTTGATAGTACGAACATTGGCCATTGTTGCAACCCCAAAGAAAATAGTATCATCTGCATACTGTAGGAGGCTAACATCCACATTCTTCTTCCCAACCTTGTAACCTGCATAAGTGTTCTTATCCTGTGCTTCCCTCACAAGGCCTGAGAGACCTTCTGCTACTATGTAGAATAAGAAAGGAGCAAGTGGATCGCCTTGTCTAAGTCCTCGATTAGGTATAAACTGTGCTGTTGGACTTCCATTGACCAATATAGATACTGAAGCTGAATTCAGGCATCCCTTCATCCAACTGATCCACTTAGAGCAAAATCCCATCCTTTCCACATGTACATCAGGAAGTCCCAACTAACTGAATCATAAGCCTTCTCATAATCAACTTTGAAGACAAGGCAACTCCTATCTCTCCGTTTAGGCTCATCAACCACTTCATTAGCAATAATGACACTTTGCAGCAAATGTCTCCCTTCGATGAATGCTGATTGGCGGTCATCTATTACAGCTGGCAGCACTTTCTTCAATCTTGATGACAACACCTTAGCCACTATTTTGTATATGCAGCCTAACAGGGAGATAGGTCTGTAATCGTCTAAGCTCATTGGATCATGAACTTTAGGGATCAAGGCTAAAAAAGAGGCATTGCCTCCCTTAGGAAATACTCCATTCACAAAGAATTCATCCATGAATCGTAGGAAATCCGGCTTAAGAACTTCCCAAAATTCTTTAATGAACTTAAAATTTAGTCCATCCGGCCTAGGACTCTTCTCACTCCCACATTCCCAAACTGCAGCCCTCACTTCCTTCTCATCAAACCTTGCCACCAGCATGTTGTTATGTTGTAGATTAATAGCCTTGAATTTAACCCCATCCAATCTAGGCCTCTCCCGCATCGGTTCTACAAACCTTCTCTTGAAAAACAATCTGATTTCTTCTTTAACCCTACTAGGTTCCTCCACCCAGCAACCATCTATGTGGACTCCTTTAACCGAGTTCTTCCTGCGCTTCCAATTGACTGTCAAATGGAAAAACCTGGAGTTACAATCCCCTTCTTTTATCCATCTTGTCCTAGCCTTCTGCCTAAGAATTGAAGCATGTGACTGTGCTACCTCCCATAATTCTTCCTGCAGTAGTTTCCTTTTTTTTAATTCATCCTTATCAAGTTGTCTGGTGTCAACTCCTGCTTCTAACTATATTTTCACTCATAACACTATTGATCTGTACATTTTTTTTT
>QARZ01000296.1:121407-148774 GCA_013407115.1 Glycine latifolia | reverse complement strand
TCAAGCATAGCCCGGCGAAGGCAAGCATTATCGGAATCTGATGATGACGAACCATTAATACAAAGGCAGTCAAGTCCAGCAAGAGAAAACTCTGCTGATATGCAGTTGAGTGATGGAGAAATCAGGGATGGGGATAAGACAAATGGAGATGATGGCAGTGATGAGGAGAAACAGTATTAGATTTTGGACCCTACAGGTTAGTCTTTACTATCAGCCAAGTGATTTTGTACGAGTGATAACATTAAATTTTATGTATATAATATATACTTGAAAAGTTAAAAAGGTTTTATTTAGAAAAAGCCAACTTTTAGTTCGTGGCAAAAAAAAAAAAAAAAAGCTTTATTTTGTCAAATGTAAGGCGTCGTTTGTAGCTCATTCATTAGTATATAACCTTTAATCAAATGGATTTCCATAAGTACACTAAGGAATTTTAACAAAATTATTTGATTTAATAATACGGAGTACATGTATACAAGTCATCAGAAATGAGATTACTGTTTCAGGATAAATTACATTTTATCCCTTAATAGTTTCACTGTTTTTATTATACAACGATTTTCAGAACTTTTTTTCTATCGTAATCTATTTTTTTTATTTTTGAAAAATGCAACAATGCAATATATTGTTTTTTAATGCATAACTATATAAAATAAAAGTACCATTTTATATCAACTAAAAAAAATATAAAATAAAAGCCGGATAAACCAACCATACCTATTTTGGATTCAAACTGCAATTTATTTATTTGTTTAAACCAATGATCGCATTAGATAATATAACGTCATATGAATACTATATATATATATATATATATATATTTTTATCGGTAGGAATTAAAGACGTGTCAAAAAATATATAAAAATGTATGTATCATGTTGAACTAAGTTAGACCTCTTTAATTTCATTTATTTTATATAAACATTGTGACGTGTGATAAAAATCTGAGTCCAAAAGAAATTGACTGTAGGTCCAATCATATTAATAAGTTCGTTAAATTGGGATAATATGTTGAATTTTGATTGTTTGAAATTGATGGACACTAATCTAATAAAGTTATCCTTCCTCTTTGAGTAAAGTGGTAAATATGATCGAATTTACACGACGGGTAAACTTACTTTTTTATGAAACTAGAATAAGAAAGAGAAAAAAGGGGGTTGAGTATGAATTGAAGTTAACAAAAGTAACTACAAAAGTTTGAGCCGAATAAATTTATTATGGAAGACCATGACCGGAATATTTTTTTACGGAGTAAAAGGGAAATTTGTCTAAAATGAAGGACTAAACATTAATTAACCCTGTTACCATTTATTGTATTTGAACTTAACAAATGAAAATTTAGGGTTACATGGTTACCTTCACACTTAGTGAAGTTTGGTTGTCTCAAGAAACTTGTTAAAAAATACTTTATTGTAGTGTTTGGAGAGATATGTGAAAAAATACTTAAGTTGTTGCTTAAAGAGACAAAGTTAAAACTTAAAAGAATACTAGTAAAATGTGGAAGGCTCCTATAAATACGTTTTTAATAGAAATCTTTTATTTCTTTTAAAGTACTAGACATAGTATGAGGTTGTGAAATGCACCAACACAAGCTTGTGTTTTTTCTTTCTTCCCTTATCTCTTTCATTTGTACACAAAGGGAGTTGAATGGGGAGATATTTTTAGTTTTGAACAAGATTTATAAAATTTGTACACATTATCCATAAGACGATAACCTCATTTCCTTTTATAAAGTTATTTTGATTTGAAAAATTATTCATTTGATTGTTTTTACATGGTTTCAAAAAAGTTTATAAATATTTTGATAAGTGATAAGAACACACTCTTTCATATTGGTTGGAATTTACTTGTAATCACAAAATTTGTAAGTCCAACATTTTATGTAATGATTTTTTTTATTTTGTAATTTTTGATAAATATGTATCAATAAAAGAATATGTTTTAGAAAGAAAAAAAGAAAGTGTTTGTGTGTTTCTAATACTAACATTTTTTTAAATACAATTCAATCTCGTGTTTTCTAGTGAATAGGATTTTTAGATTTTTTTAGGATATATTTGTCAGGTAAAGTGATTTGTTAGTCAAAATAAAATCTAAGTTCATTGATTTAGTTATTAGTGGGTTAGATTTATTATTTTATATTAATTTAAATTAATATTGTACATGGCTTAAAAATTTGTTCATTCCTACAAATGCCACTTTTTTTCTTTTACTTCGTGTAATTCATTTTTAATTCCAATATACTTTTTTCATCATTTTGTCTCAGCGTTTTCTTTACTTAAGTCTCTATATTGAAATAATGATGTGGTGGCTTTCACTGACATAATATGGCATTGATAACATGATACTATGTTGATATGGTGCATGATGATATCATCAGATATAATCTTTTACTGATGTGATAATGTCAGCAAATTAACGTTTTTAACAACGAATGACGACATGGACTAAAAATAAAAGCTAACAAATATTGGAGAAATTTTGTTTTTAACATATTAAATAAATAAATAAGTGTTGAGATGTCTATGTTAGTTTATGCATTAGATATTTAAGATTGAGGTCCATTATTATGAGAACCTATAGGCCTATATGCATAGAGTAGATTGGAGGAGAAAAGAAACATTAAGTATAACTGTAATGTTTCTTACAGATTGGGTTCATAATGTGTGAGGTCCAGTTAAAGGAAAGTCATAACAATGAGGAGAATATTACTTTCTCATAGGTCATAGTCTTAGTCTAAGGGCACGCTAAGGAGTTTCTATATAAAAGAAGCGCCTAAGGCATTAAGTTGCATGCAAATATGCGAGAAATAAACCCTAGTTGTTATGATATTCCGCTCGTGTTTTCTGGACTAAGTGATTCAACGCAGTATCATGCTCCAAGAGGTAAATTATAAGCATAGCTTTATTTTCTTTCCCATGGATCCTATGATGGGTAAATTTTCGTCACGGTTGTTTTGGTCCGCGTTATCCAACAGTCTACTCAAAAAACTTTGGCTAAATTGTATTTTTATCCTTTCAAATATTGTGATTATGTGAGTTTGATTTCTAGGTTTCAAATATTGGGTTAATTAAGCATAAAGAATATTGCATTAATCATGTGCTTTAATTATTATTTTTCTATTTACAATCAAGTCTCCTCATCTTGATTTCATTTAATATTTAATAAAATTAATGGACAATGGCACACTGCAAACAAATTGAACATAACAGGACAATGAGTAAATATGTTGTACTGCCTAAAAAAATATTTAAACTACAATGACCTAAAATAGTGTTTTGTCTGTATTAAGTTGTTTGTTATGTTGACAATATTTGTGTATAAATTATATTTATGACATCAATGAGTAACATGAAATATCTTTCCATCTAGGGCAAAATTGTGAGCTGAATATTTTTAAAAAATAGGATAAAAGGAATTAATTATAAATAGGAGAAAACCTAAAAAAAATCCAATTGACGCAATTAAAATGTGAAAGAAAAATCATATACAATTATGATACATAAAGAATTAAACTTTAAAAATTCTTATTCCGAATAAATCCCTCAGCTTGGTCATTAAGAAATTTAGAGGTAGAAACATGATCCTTAAAATTTATAAATGTAGCTTATATTTTTTTTATAAAAAAAAAAACATTGAACACAATTAGTTATAAAAAAACGTTAATTAATAGAATCGACGTTTGTAAAAAATGAAGATAAAATTTTACAATCCAAAAATTAACTATATATCTACCTCCATATTTTAAGAACGGATATATATATATATATATATATATATATATATATCCTATGCAGAACTAGCATTTTCTGTTTTTTCCACGTATCTAATTGTATTAAGATGATGCTCATAGGACCGATCAACATATATGCTGCTGGTAATAGTGGCATAGTAGTCAACGTCTTCGAATTGTGCAAATTTATAGTAGCCAGAGTCCGAGACAATAAGAATTTTACGGAACGGCAAAAAATAAACTTAGGCTATGCAATAGAAAATGCAAAGTAGTGATAAGAAAACACTTTGGGTACACCTTGTTTCTTTCATGGCCAACGGGGTTTCCCCATATTACGTAAATATATTATATATGCACATTTCCTTATTAATTAGGAATCAATAAGTTTCCCTTTGTGACAAAAAAAAGGAAAGAGATCAATAAGTTTCCTTTGGTTTTAACTTTAATCACTGGTGATTACAAAGAGGCAATACTTGAAATGGACACAAGTGACAGACAAGCAAATTCTGTGGGCCATAAAGCACCCAATTTCATGTTTGATTTGTGACTGAAATTACTGCGAAGCGCGTTCCAATGCAATTCAACATAAACCACGTAAAATCATGTAACCCCATTACTCGGAGGCTCCATGTTATGCTCAGGTAAGGGGGAATATTGTACGCAACCTTACCCTTGCATATACAAAGAGACTGTTTCCGGATTCGAACCCATAATCAACAAGTCACAAAGACACAACTTTATCACATATAAAAATAAAATCAAAATCAAAATGCAATTCAACGTATAAAAATAAAATGAAAACCAAAACAATATTCTTCTGCAAAAGTATTTTTTGCTTCAATCATACTTTCTCACCTGATTTCCAAACATGATGAAAACAAAAAATGATGAACCAAAAATTCAAAGATGTGCAATTGAATGTTAGCTCAAAAATATTAAACAGCTTAGACTTTGTCCCATAGAGAATTTTTTATACTATGTTTGGAAGGATGCACTTTATAACTAAGAAAGCATTAGCATCATATAGCATTACACATTAGATCTCTCCATGGAGACAGAAATCCCTTTCAAGTGCCTTTATGGCAGAAGGAAAAAGAAGAGGATGTGGTTGAAATAAGACCCCAAAGCATCTTAAACCCCACCTTCTAGGTACATTTTTGGCCTTTGATTCCGTACAGAGGACCCATTATTGAAAAACTTAAACTCAACCATCTGCAAAACAGAACGAACCAGAAAGATGCCAAGTTATTACTGTCATGCCAAGGACTTGTTTAAATAAATTTCTCACTGATCACTTAAAAGACTTAAAAAAAGGATTAAATTTATTTATTTATTTTAGGAGTGACAATTAACAATTAACTTGTATACTTCCAATTTCAAAATTAGATGAAAGAGGTACAAAAAAAAATTTAAGTACACAATTTATCATCTTATTAGACAAGTTCAACTCATTTTCCTTTTATTAATTTCTTATCTATAAGTAGTTATATGAAGTTTATGCTTATCCCTAAGTAGATTATTAAAAAGCATGCAATAAGGAAGGAACAGAACAATCAAATTACTTAACATGATTGTGGAAGTTAAATTAGTAATTTACCATGGTGGTTTCTGGAACTGAAAGTTGGAAAATCATGAGAAGATGTGGGGATGGAAATTGAAAGTTGGGTTGTGGAAGATTTGTCATCCAAATCAAGCCAAGACCCTTCTCTTCCTTTGTGGGGCCATTCATCAAAGAAGCGATGAACCGTTTTCTCAGGTTCTTCTTTCACAACTTGACCAGCACCAAACATGTAGCAACCCTGTTCTTGATGATGCTCCTGTTGCTGCTGCTTTGAGTGGCTCTGAAGTTGCAAGCAAGAGTAATCACTGGACAAGCCAAAGGAACTCCTCTGTTTGGAAGAAGAAGATGAGGAACTCATAGTCAATGGTGTGAGTTGCCATGAGTCATCCATAGAGGAAGCAGAGAAGCTTTTCATAGCACCACAAGGTTCTGTGAAGAAAGCATGTTCATCCACCTCCTCTTTCTCTCCATAAACATACCTACTCCTTTTCATTAGAAAAAAAAAATCAATTGCAGACCACAAACACTTATAAAGAAATTAATCATCAGTAAAATGGTATCTACTTTGCACTAATCGATAAATACTTGGCACTGATAAGATAATATGATAACAAAAAAATTATTAGAAAAAAATAGTTAATCAATTACAACTCAAACACTTTGAAATTTGAAAGAATTTGGATATCAGTAAATACATCGCAGCACTGATAACATGGTAACAAAAAGTTTGTTAGAAAAAAAATCAAACAATTACAATTTACAACCATCAAACACTTGGAAGAAATTAATATCAACAAAACTGATAAATATTTGGCACACATGATAAAAAAAAAATGCTTGAAGAAAGTGTTTTAAGTTTTAAGAAGCGTGAACACAAGCAAACCTGCAGTCTGTGTTGGACTGAGAGCAAGAGCCAGTGTCAAGAAACAAGGGAGCACTATTATCTTCAAAGGACAAGCCAATGCCAGAGGACCTTGAAGGAGGCTGATGATGATAGAGAAAGGAGCCATAGTGTTGAGGGTGGTGTTGGTGAGTCTCAGATGAAGCAAGAGGTGAAAGAGTATTAATTTTGGTGATTGATGAGATTGCTTGTTGTGTTGAAGAAGTATTTGAGTTTGTGTTTGTTGTTGTTATTGTTGATGATGGTGTTGTTGTTTTCAAAACTTCCACAGGCTTTCTTGAACGATTCTTCCCTCTGTGCATGTGCCTCTCACAGTACTTAGAATCTGGGTATGCTTCTTTTGAGCATCTCCATTTCTTGCCATCAGTTCTTCTACACCTACCTGGCTCAGGGTCTATTTTTCTTCCCAAACCCATCTGAAGGTAGTTCCATCCAACTGAATACAATTCACAAAAAAACAAACAAAACCCTTTTGTCAAAAGATTTGCTTGCACTCTCACTTCTCACACAGTGACACAGAAAAAGAGAAAAAAAAAAAAAAGGAAGAAACTTACAGTGTTGTGGCTGGTTAGGCAAAAGCCTTGAGGAGAGAGGGGAATCAAAATGGCTCCTTTTTATGGTGAAGAGAAGATCAGGGGGAATGGAAATGCCTGAAGCCATGTACTTGTAGATGAGAGCTTGGTGTTCAAGCTCTTGCCACTGTGATGGGGTAAAGGGGAACCTGTTCCTTCCATTCATCATCAAAGCAACTAGTAGAGTAGTAGCAGAAGTGCAAACCAAAGACCAAGGATATATTATATATAAAGGAAATTGTTTGTAGACACCCCTCCAGTGTTTACATTGTGAGAGGTAGAAAAATTGAAGAAGAAAAATTGAAGAAGAAAATGAAAGTAAAGAATTATAACTTTGTTAGTTAACTAAATTGTATAAGTTACTATAAATTTTCTATAACTCTGTTTTAATTCTTACATATAAAAGAAAAAAATAGAAATATTGATTGAGTATTTATAATTTGTGAGTATTTAAATACTATAAAAACAAATATTTCATATAACAACAGGAAATAAAATTTAATTGTTATATCTTATATATACCATCAATAAAAAACATTTATTATTAATAGGAAAATAAATTTTATAAAAAGGAAAATATTATTCTATGTTCTTAGACAACTTACTAAGAAATCAAAGAAAGTTTTTTTTATTGAAATATGTAAATTATATTATTTGTAATTTCTTTGAATTGTCTGATTTTCTTTTGTGTTTTTCTATACTTTTACAATAAAAATTCTTTTTTTTTAATTCTTTAACTTGATTATCCTAGGACACTGCATAACATGACTCTTACCAATATCAATAAATTCATCATATAAAATTATTTTTAATTAAATTATGATGAAAAATGATTTACTGAAAGAAATATCAACAAAAGTGTCATGAATTCATAAAAAATAAATAATAATAGTAATAATAATAATAAATATTTGTATTGTATATGTAATAGTAGAAGAGAGAGTGGCATGTTTGTGGGCTAACAGTATTAATATTAGAATAGGGGATGGATAGTAGAGTAGGTATATTTATTTCAGGGACCATTGGGTTACAGAATCTTCTGTACATGGATAAAACTAATGGTTCTGATTACAGTGCTGCTGAGGCTCAGTCTGCAGCATGCTCTGATCTGACGACTACTGATGCATTCTTTCTCTCTCTACTCGCTGCCACACTCTGCCACTCTCTGCAGCTAAGCTGTCTCTCTGCCACCTCTTGTCTCTGACACCTTCTACGGAAATTCATAAACTAAAGGCAGAGACAAAGTAAAAGAAAGGGTCCTAATAGAAAAACAAAAGAGGAAATAGTTGTTTTTAAAAGAGCTGGTGTGGTGTCTCATGTCTGAAGCCAATGCCTATCTGAGAAGCCTTGTACGGTTCGAGCTTTTACTGCTACTAAACTCTTTTACTTTTTCTGTTCCTTTACCTCAGAACCCCCCCACTTACATTTTGACCTTGTTTTTCATTTCGGAAACGTAGAAAACCAGAGATGCAGCTGCAGGTGCAGCTGCAGCCCCTCTTCTTCTGGCCTGCTTTCTATTTTATTTTATATAATTTAGTTTTTACTTTTTTATTGCTTTTTTGTTTGTATATTTTGGTGTCAACTAAACTATTTGTTAGTTGAAAATTAATGATTAATTTTTTAAAATATTAACATTTATTTAAGAAATTATTTTTTAAATATATGTTTATTATAAATACGAGTCAAAAATCGAATTTATGACCAAATATTTATAAAATAGGGTTATCTAATAATATTGTTCCACCATATTGGTTTATATATAATGACTGAATTGTCTTTAAATGGTTTTAGGCTTTTTCTTTGCCTTTTGCCCTTTGTGTCTCACCCTCACGTTAATTTGTTTTTCTCCCTCTTTTTGTTTGGAGAAAGAGAGGTATGAGTTAATTAACCAATTATGCTTAAATAACTTGTTTTTTAGAATATAATATCTTTTACGAGAATAAATTATGTTTGAAATAGATAAAATTATTTTAGGTGATAAATTTTTCTCTCTATTTAATGCTATTATATATTTAAACTGAAATACAGATCTATTTTATATTTGTTTATATTTGAACTTAATTAATTAATATAAATAAAAAACTGTAATTGAATAAAATATTTGATTAAGGTGAAACAATCCATGCCACACACTCTGTAGTTGTGCTCTTGCTCTAAAGTTGTAAGTGGGTTATAATTAAATATGACTCATCACAAAAGTTAAATTTTTTCACTTATACTTAATTCTTGATTTAAAAGTTAGCATTAGAATTTAATGGTCATTATCAATAAATCATAATTGGTATGATGTTTAAGAAAATTATTGTAAAAATAAAGAAATTTATTATATATGATTATTTGTGATTAAATTATGGTGTAAAAAAATGTATAAAAAGTTGACAGTATAAATTATTTTTTATCTAGTAAGAATTAAACACAAGAATTTAAAAGACTCTTACACCTATTCAATCAATAGAGTTATACCCATTGATAAAATTGTTTAAATTATTATTACATTATCTATTTTCTCTTTAGATTATTTTTTTACTGCAGCTTTAGAGTTAAATGGACGTATATTTTATATTTTTATGTAAATGTTTGTTGTTAACTTTTTAACTAATGATTGTAATAACACCTTATCATATATAGTTACTATACTTTAAAAATCAATTTATAAATTTAATTCTATATTACAAAGAATTTATTTATTTATAGTCTTTTTAAATATTTTATTTTTAGTTTGAATTTTCTTTATCTGTTTTTATTTTTTCCGTTCTGACTTTTAGTCTTTAAAAAGATTAAAAATAAGGAAAAAAAATAAATGTCTAAAAGTAAGAATGGTAAAAAAATAAAATTATAAATTTAATTCTATATTATAAATCTAATTCTAAAATCAAATTAAAAAAGTTAAGGACTTAAAAAAAGTAAAAAAATTTAAGGACTGCAAACAAAAATTTTAAAAAATTTGAAGACCGAAAATATAATTTACCCTGTAATAAATTAGGAACAATTCTTATATGCGCATAATGTAACACGTCAGATTTACACATAGCCACTCAAAATTTGACAGCTCACTTAAACAAAAGATGAAAAATATAATATATGAAATTTATAATCAAAGCTAGGGGTGTTTGCGAGTCAGTTTGGATCGGTTTTGGTAAAATTTAGAACCCAATCCAATCAAATTTGATCAGTTCGGTTCGATTCAGTTTTCAGAAAAAAAAATTTAAATCCAACTCAACTCATTCATGAACGGTTTGGTTTAGTTCAGGCAAACAAATTACCTATTTAAATTTGATCTTTTTTTAGAACTACTATTTTATATTATGATTTATCCAAATATCCAATATAATTAACGCAATAAGGATAAATAGTCATTTTGGTCCCTGAATGTCTTAGAGACTTGACAAATTTGTTTTTAAAAGTGAAAAAAATGTGACAAATCTATTCATATGTTAACTTATGTCCGTTACGGTTAATGAAAGAGCCTACATGACACTGAGGGACGAAAATGTTACAAAAATAATTGTCAACATGACTGCAGAATAGATTAGATCAAAAGGTCAGTAAATTTTCATGTGACCAAAACGTCAGTAAGTTTGCATTGGACAAATTTGTCAGATCCCAAATTTCGTTTCATTTAAGGATAAAATGCAATTTATGGTAAATAGTCATTTTCGTCTATGAATGTGTAGAGCGTTGACAATTCGTTCTGAGAGATGAAAATTCAAATTTCAGTATATCCATTTACATACATTGCAAATTTGCTACAACTATTTGTTTGACTTCTCATATCATTGACATAATGTTGGAACATAACAGTATCATAGGATATTTTTGTTCAATGGAAATTTACTGACATTTTAGTCCAATGGAAACTTACTAATATTTTGGTTAAATCTATTCAGCAGCCATGTTGGTAATCATTTTTGTGACATTTTCGTCCATCTGTATCACATAAGCTCTTTCATTAATGATAACAAATGAATGAATTTGTCGCACTTTTTTCACTTTCGGGGACTAAAATTTGAATTTTCATCTTTCGAGAATGAATTTGTCAGTGTTCTACACATTCAAAGATGAAAATGACTATTTACACTAACACAATATTATCAAATGTCTGAAAGTAATAAAATTGATTCATTTAATATCATTAACATAATATTCTAAAATAGACTAATACAAATTAAAACAAATATTCGTTAACGAGATTTACTATAATAGTCTGAATCACAAATATTTCATACAAACTAATTTCTTGCAATAAACTTTGGTGCAACCAGATTTGTTACAACCAAATTTGCTGAAACAAATGAACAAAATATCATCCGTTAATATTATAAACATTTGTAATTCCAATACTTGAAGTCCAATATTAACAGTATTTAAAACAAAGACAAACAACTTAAATTTTTTGATCAGTTCAGTTCGATTTTAATCAGATCTATAAATCTAAACCCATAACTCATCTCGTACATGAATAGTTTTGATCAGTTCGGTTCGATTATAACCCAAATACATAAGTGACCCAATCCAAACTATCTGGATCGGTTTGGGTCAATTCGTGTTCACAGGTGACCTTTACCCGTGAACACCCCTAATCAAAGCCACATAAGAGTTTGTATATCTTTTTTTGTCTGGTTTGAACGTCGAAGTCTGTTCCTCTCACACGCATTGAGTGTAACACTTTGATCAAATTACACCAAAATGAAAAATGAGAGGGATTCAAAGGTTGTACAGTTATAGGATTGTAAACTGAGGATAACTTAAAGAAATTAATAAATACTACTTATATCAACAAGATGCATCTATTTTCAGTAACTCATCACTTAAAAACTTTATAATTAAGCGTGCTTGACATGAAGTAGTAATAAGATGAGTGAATTTTTGGGAAGTTTCTCGAAAAAAGTGTGAGTGAGGACAAAATTCGCTGAAAAGTCTTGTTTTAATTTGTTTTGGTCAATCATTGATCCTAGAAGCAGACAAAACTAATTTTCGATGTCTCGAAAATGACTACCTACGGAGGGTCCTGACCAACAAGGATATTGAGTGAAATATCATCTTGTGAAATGCTATAGTGTGAAAACTGTCGAGAAGTCAAAAATTAGGGATGTTACAAATGGTATTGAAGCAAACTTCTCTCCCTGTACAATGTGATTCTAGGATGAACTAGGCGGAAGCTGGTGGACATGTAACACCCCCCTGATTGAATTACACCAGAATGAGAGGAATCCAGAGGCTGTGTTTACCAACAAAATACATCTACTTTTCGATAGTCTATCACTTAAGAACTTTATAATTAACTGTATTTGACTTGGAGTAATAATGGAATAAATAATCTTCTAGAAAGTTTCCTAAAAAATATATGAGTAAAATAAAATTTGCTGAAAAGTCTTATAATAGTTTATGATATCATTCATTAATTCTAAAAGTAAACAAAAATGATTTTTGAGGTTTCCAAAACAATTGTTGACTAATAAATATATTAAGTGAAATGTCATATAATAAAATACCTAGCGTGAGAGCCGTCCTGAAAAGCCAATAATTAGAAATGTTACTCTAAGCCACCATGCCCCTCCTTCGCCTCTCTCTTTCGTCACCGTGCGACAATGCTTTCAAAGTTATGCATTTTCCGATGATGTTAATAATATTTTCCAGTGATGTTAATGCTCTTTGAGTTTCTAGCACCATGTTTCTATTTGCTACCCACATGGAGAAGTGGAGGGGCCATGTTTATGGTCTAAGTTAAGATGTTAGAGATATTTGTGTGGTGAAAAATAACTCAACTTTCATTCATTAGAGAAGGTTAGAGCACCTTGCTTAAGTGAGGAAATATTACATTGAATCTAAATATATTTGTAATTTGAAATTAAAAAACAATGAAACCAGTATTGACAAAAATGTGATTTAGAGCCTACTATTTAGAAACCATGATCTTCTGTAGTTGACAGAAATGCGACAGGTTGTTGCCTATGACCATTGCTTTCCAAATAGAAACGTTTCTCCCTGGTATGCATTTCATCAAATAGGTTCGTAAACACTCTCAAGATTGCTCATTTTAAGACGGCATTTATCATGATATTACACGAATGATGTTCCTCTTGTGCATTTATCAAACAATGTCACAACGACCATAGATTGAAAATGAACTTGTTTGAGGAACACCCAGAAGTTAATATCAAATAATGAAGTTAACAATTGTTTCAAAATGTCATGATGTTTAGAAGCATAAAGAAGCACCAAGCCACCTCCTACATCAAGAGCTCGTTGAACACAAGAGAGTTCTTAACGGTGGTGGTACTTTATTTTCTCTCCTTGATAACACAGAGTCTAAGCATAGGTGATTTAAAGGAGGCAATGTGAAGAGATAGATGTAGCGTCGAAGAGAATCATTTAATAGGATCTCTCCAATAGAAGGTGACATAGCGCTTGCGGCTGTTGGAGGATGAGCTACGTAGATTCTAGTAAAAGGTTTCAACGGCGTTTTTGAAAGAAATAAAGATG
The DNA here is from genome assembly GCA_013407115.1 of Glycine latifolia. Taxonomy (NCBI): domain Eukaryota; kingdom Viridiplantae; phylum Streptophyta; class Magnoliopsida; order Fabales; family Fabaceae; genus Glycine; species Glycine latifolia. The sequence goes on along the minus strand of QARZ01000296.1, from coordinate 135,530 downwards.
GGAGCTCTCGAAGGAGGTGGGAGGTGGGAGGTGGTGATAAAAATTTCTAAAATATTTGGTAAAGTATGAGAGAGAAAAAGTTTGCAGTTGCTTTTAATTTTATATTTCGTATATTGTTTTTTATTTTAATTTCACTGAGTTGTTAATTTATGAGAGACTATGTGTAAACCTGACGTGTTACATTTGTGTGTACATAAGAGTGTTTTATTTAATGCCTCTCAAATGCGACCAATCTGGTGAAAAAAGTATTTTTGAATTTTTTAGAATCCATTAGGGGTAGGTTAGGTCTAAGGTTGATGGGATGGGATGCTTTTATGCACAAATATAATAGATACTAGTGTTATATATATATCTACTCTCTTTTTATCTCTCTTGTACTAATATTCAATATATATTTTAGAAGAATACTAGTAGAGTTGTTTCTCCTCTTCCTGTGTTTTTTTTTTCTTGTTTTGTTTTCTATATTAAATTTGTGTGATCATTATTTTACTTTCTCCATCTCACATTTCCCATGCAACTACAATTTTTTCTCTCAATTATCCTAACCTATTATCCATATTTATTCGTATATTTATTTTTTTATTGTTTATCTCTTTTAATTTATCATCTTTTATATTGATTTCTAAATTATATTTCAATCATTTTCTATAAAAAAAATCAATTGTTAAAAATATCCTAGTTTACAATCTAAAATATTTATTATAAATTTAAAATATAATTTATATTAAAATATTTTTTTTTATAATTTTTAATCACAATATAATTTATTTATTAAAATATTATTTATTATAATTACTAACGACATTTTTTCTGAGACTATTTTATGATTTATTGAAATTTGTTGAAAATCATTAATTTCTTATATTCTTACATTTAAATGAGATACATGACAAAAAAAAATTTTGATAATTTTGAATAAATTTTAATTAAAAACATATGTTAGAAAAAAATATCACTAACATTTCTCAACATTTGTATTAAGTAATGCCAAACTCCATAGCATAGCATGCACCAAAAAGGAGGGACAAGAACGTTAAAGAAAAATAATCAAATATAATTAACTTCAAAAACAAATGTAGAACTGTTGGAAGCATGTAGGAATTGTTTGTTGCTCAGATGACTCGGATTTAGATCTTGATTCTCCGTTTACCTTAGACATTGAAGAACAATATTCATGTTTTTAACATGAGACAGTCCTCACATGCTTACCATCTTTTTCCTCTTTACTAAAACATTAAGAACATGGCAGAACGGAGGATTGTTTGCGTTTCAGCACCAATGCACCATTATAAATTAATTAATACAACCAATTATTGAAATCACGTGCTATCTATTTGGCACATTTACTCTAAGCTAAGCATCTATAATTATTATTAGATGGTTTTGAGTTATAATAGATTTAACTAAACTTATAAATTTGATTAAATTCTATCATGAGTTGATCCATCCGAGGTGACTTATTGTTTGAAACTCAAAAGATGGATTAATCCAATTTGAGTCACTTTTTGGTGAGACTATTAAATATTAATCTAACTCAACCTATCACAAGTTGATAAGTTAAACGAATTAATACATCTAAAATAATTTTTTAAAATCAACTTTTTTTGGAAAAAAATGTTCCAATGTTTTTTATTTGCAATAAGTATTTTTTTTAATAGACAAAGTCGTATTGGAACAAAACTAAGTAAAGTTAACTTGTAAATACAATAAACACTTGTTCTTAAAACATTAATATTTATACTATACAAAATAGTGAAATTACACGTGATCATATGTCATCCCTCCCTGTCAACCCCACTACAGGAGCGCGGATGTCAACCCTCAATAGTCAAGTCTCCCTAGCCAGTAACTTATCTGTTATGCTTATTTATTCAAATAAGTGTAACCACTTTATCTTCTAGAATATCTCCAATTATCTCCAAGGGATTAGTTACAAACTGTTACTTATCTACAAGTAACAGTCTATAGTACACATCATCTCCTATTTGAATTATATAACTATTTGCTATTATCTATTTACATTATCAACAGATTAATTATCAAACAAAGATCCAAGGCCCATATTCCAAGCTATAAATACATGTTATCTCTAAACCTTTACTCATGCTCATATTCATCTGAGACACACTCAGAAGCCTCTTATTCACTCTTACTCTAAGACCACCTCAACATTATATTCAGTTATTCTTCCATAATTGATGTACTTACTTGAGCGTCAGAGTCCTCTCCTTTGTTTTGCAGGTCCCCTTCCTTAACAAGACTGACTCACCGTCCGACGTGCAAAGTCTGAAACCCACCTGGACCACTTCCAGCCTAGTACATGACATTTCCAGATTTTGGTAAGAACATTTGGCGCCCATCGTGGGGTCGTGGTAAAACTTACCCTACGTCCTCGCATTCTCCAGATCACCTTCGTCGACCTAGTCTTAGGCGGCACACTCCTATTGAGACGTCCAACCCTCCTCAGATGACCATGACTAATGCAAATACTGTTCAACAACTCCAAAACCTCATAACAGAGATGGAGATAAGACATGAAAAAGAACTCTGAAGGTTGAAAGCTGACCATGATCAGCTGGAGGCCAGAGTGAGACACCCTTAGGGAGACGAGCACTCCCCCTCACAAGAAACAAACAAACTCAAGGAGAATCACACCCCCAACAGGCTGTTAACCCTTATGGCGGTCTTAGCTCCTCACAGGTATATCGTCTAGAAGGGCGGACAACACAACGACATCCTTTTGTTGATCGTATCATGGAGGTTGACCTTCCTTCTGGGTGGAAATCTCTCCATCTAGAAAGGTATGATGGCAACGCCGACCCAGACGAGCATCTGGATGCCTTCCTCACTCAGGCAAACTTATACACAAATAACGACGCGATGCTATGTTGAGTATTTCCAACTTCTCTAAATAGGGCAACTTTGACATGGTACGGCGGACTTCCCCTGCGGTCCATAGACAGTTTTGACACCCTTGTCGAGAAGTTCAATGCACAATATGCGACCAACCGATCTCACAGGTTAACTTCCGCTGCACTAGCCACTATGCGTCAATCAGGTAATGAACCTCTTCGAAGGTTCATGGAATGATTTGGACGAATAGTTGTTTAGATCAGAAACCTCAATCCTGAGATAGCATTACATTCCATAATGCTGGCTTTACGACCTAGCAAGTTCATGGACAGTCTGTGCAAGAAACCTCCTTCTAGCATGGACGAGATACATGAACGAGCTAAAGGTTACATACAGATGGAAGAAATGTCCAAGTTCCGGAATGAAGTCAGACAAGTCGGCCAGAAACAGGAAAAGCATGAAGTGACAACCAAAGTCAACCCCCAGATGCCAAACAAAAAGTAGAGGCTGGACAAACAACAACGTCTCCCAAAAAGACCCAGGTACGAGAGATACACTCCCCTGACGGTCAATCGGACCATAATCATGGAAGAAGTCTTCAATACAGAGGTACAACTGAAACTACCAACACCTTCATCGTCTCTCAAACTAGGGGCGAACCTGAACAAATATTCTCGATTTCAGGCATGGGGGACGATATGAAGACCAATAAAGGAACTGGGATGCTGACAAAACAAAAGACAAGGGGAGACAGAGGCAACAATAGCCCAAATAGGAGCATTAACCCCTCACCAACAGGAGAATGAGCCTGCCCAACACATCAGAGGTATAATCAACCCCATCGCGGGTGGGTTCTCTCATGAAGGATCATCCAACCAATCTTGAAAGAGACACCTACATTCTTTATGGGACATCGATATCTACTGTGTCGATGCTCCCTTACCACAGAGCCTTCCTCCTATTACATTCACAGATACATATTTCAAGGGAATCAATCTTGTCAACCAAGATGACCCGATGGTGGTTTCCCTTATAATCTCTAACTTTAAAGTGTCGAAGGTCCTCATTGATTAGGGTAGCTTTGCCGACATTCTATATTGGAAGACTTTTCAGAAATTAGAGGTCTCATCAGATAAGATTCAACCTCACCGCAGACCTCTCCTAGGCTTTACAGGAGAACGGGTAGATACTCGGGGCTACGTGGACCTTATGACCACCTTCGATCAAGGTTCACTCTCATGGAATTTTACCATCAGGTATTTAATTGTTGATGCCGACACCTCTTACCTTGCTTTAATTGGCTTGAAAACACTTAACGAGCTTGGAGCTATCATCTTCACGTCTCATTTAAAGATGAAATTCCTTACCATGACGGGGGAAATTGTCATCGTAAAGGCATATCAGAAGCAAGTCAGATGGAGAGAGTTTGAAAGTGGCACTGTATCCTCCTAACAAGGAGTTGGGCATATACTGTCCCACTTCGGGGGGTACTAACCAGGTCATGAGCATAGACAAAGGGTCCACCCCTTATACCCTAACTGTCTATACAGCTTACCAGGATGACGCCTTTGATGTGGATCCGCAGATAACAACATCAACAAAGGACCAAAGCCAATCAAGGAACTTGTCAAATTGTAGCTCAGACTTAAACCCGGGCAATGTACACAGCTTAACAAAGACCTCACTAGTCATGGGACAGACACATAGCAGACATCCTCCACAAAAATGCAGACATGTTCGCTTGGCAACCGTCTGACATGCCAGGCATCGATCCCAGCATCATATGCCACAAGCTGGCAATATGCCCACAGGCTAAATCCATTGCCCAAAAGATGCAAAAGATGGGAGAAGAAAGAAGTAGGGTTGTGAAAGAAGAGATCGACAAGTTATTGAAGGCTAACTTCATCAGAGAAGTCAGGTACTCTACCTGGCTCGCCAACGTCGTAATGGTCAAGAAGGCCAACAACAAGTGGCATATATGCACAGACTTCACCGACCTCAACGAAGCCTACCCAAAAGACGTATACCCATTGCCCAACATTGACAGACTGGTAGATGGTACGTCAAGGTTCCAAATCTTGAGTTTCCTGGATACATACTCCATGTAAACCAAATCATGATGCACACCTCAGACGAAGAAAAGACGACATTCATTACTGAAGATGGCAACTACTGCTACAAAGTCATGTCTTTTGGCCTAAAAAATGCAGGGGCCACATATCAGCGACTGATGGACCGTGTCTTCAAAAACAGACCGGACGCATTGTTGAGGTCTACGTTGATGACATGGTCGTCATGTCCTAGAGTATCGCTCAGCACGTAGAGGACTTAGAAGAAGTATTTGAAGAAGTACGGAGCTATAACATGCGTCTCAACCCCGGAAAATGCACATTCGGGGTGGGTGGCAGAAAATTCCTCGGTTTCATGATCACACATCGTGGAATTGAAGCCAACCTTGATAAATGTACGACCATATTACAGATGCATAGCCCAACCAACGTCACTGAAGTTCAGAAACTGAACGGAAGACTAGCGGCTCTTTCAAGGTTCCTCCCAAAACTCGCTGAAAAGGTGAAGCCTTTTTGCAGGCTGCTTATTAAGACTGAACCTTTCCTCTGGGACAAAACTTACGACAGGCCTTCAAGGCATTCAAAAAGACAATTGTTACACCATGTCCTGAGTCGACCTAGACTGGAGGCACCATTGCTCTTATATCTCTAAGTGGCAGACGAGGTTGTCAGCTCAGCACTTGTCCAAGAAGAAGGGAAACATGAACTCCCTATCTATTTCACCAGCCACATGCTACATGATGCTGAGAAACGCTATCAAATGATAGAGAAGATAGCCTTGGCACTCTCCACATCAGTTAGACGCCTTCGACCCTATTTCCAAAGTCATTGGGTGATAATTAAACTAACTATCCTATCAAGCAGGTACTGCGGAAACCCGAACTGGTAGGCAGAATGGTGGCATGGTCAGTTGAATTGTCAGAATTTGACTTTCAGCATGAACTACGCGGTCCCATAAAGACACAATTCATGGCAGACTTCCTAGCGAAGTTTGCGGGGAATTACAAATCCACCCAGACTGGTGGAACCTCTATGTGGACGGAGCGTCCAATGTGTAAAGAAGCGAAGTAGGTATTATTCTTGAGGGACCTGGCAACATCTCGCTAAAGCAAGTCCTTAAGCCTAATTTCAAAGCTTCAAACAACCAAGCCGAGTACGAGGCACTCATAGCAGGACTTAAGCTAGAAAAAGAAGTTGGGGCTAAATGTCTGAGGTGCTACTCTGACTCGCAGCTTGTCCAGGGATAGGTAGCCAACAAGTTTAAAACCAAAGAAACCGTACTCCTCCAGTATTATCACTTAGTCAAGAAACTCATCGATAGCTTTGAATGTTTTGAGATGTATCATATACTACGAGAGAGTAATACTAAGGTTGACCTACTCTCCAAGCTGGCCAATACAAAGAAGACCGAGCACCTCAAAACCATCATCTAGGAAAAACTCCAAACTCCCACCATAGACACCCAAGCGATAATGGCTGGCGAAGAGGAAGAACCTAATTGGATGACCCCTGACGGAAATTTTCTCACCAAGAGGGCACTACCGACAGACGAAAATAAGGCCAAATGTCTAAAGAGGAAAGTCAGCTACTACGTCATCCTTGATGGTGAACTGTTCAAAAGAGAGTTGGCGGCACCTTTACTCAAATGCCTGGACAACCAACAGGCGAACTATATTATGAGAAAGCTCTATGAAGGGATTTGTGGCCTCCATACAGGGGGCGCTCCCTCGCCACTAAGGTAGTACGAGCACGATATTAGTGGCCAATGCTAAGGACCGATGCCTTCAACTTCACTCGGAGGTGCCAAAAGTGTCAAGAGTTTGCGGACGTCCCACGAATTCCCTTTGACAACCTTCATACTTTGATTTCCCCATGGCCCTTTGCAATGTAAGGGATGGACATCCTGGGGCCCTTACCAAGAGCTCCAAGGATGGTCAAATTCTTACTAGTGGCTGTTGACTACTTCACCAAGTGGATCGAAGCGAAGCCTTTACAAGAGATAACAGCCAGTGAAATAGAAACCTTCACTTGGAAACATCTTAAATGCAGATACGGTCTACCTTTTGCTATCGTTACTGAAAAAAGTACGTAGTTCAAGGCACAGGCCTATGAAGAATTCCTTACACGACTGAGTATCAAACACCTGGTCACCTCTGTCGAACATCCCCAAACCAATGGTCAGGTGGAAGCAGCGAACAAAGTCATCCTCCGAGCCCTATGCACTAGACTTGACAAGTCTAAAGGTCTCTGGAAGGAAGATCTCCTTAGTATACTTTGTGCCTATCACTATTCACCTCAGAGTACTACAAACGAAACTCATTTTTGACTCACATATGGCAGAGACGCCATGATTCCCGTCGAACTTGGAGAACCATCTACAAGAAGGATGGTCTTTTAAGAACAACATAACGAGGTAAACATGAGGATCGAACTAGAAACTATTGGGGAAGTTCAAGACATGGCCAGAATTAGAGAAGAAGCTGCTAAACTTCAAATGACAAGAAGATACAACACCAAGGTTCAACCACGAACCTTCCAGCCAGGCTACCTAGTCTAGCGTGTCCGGGGTGAAACCAAAAAAGATCCTCGCACAGGCAAACTTGGACCTAATTGGGAAGGCCCATTCAAGATCGTCACCAACTCGGACAATGGCGCGTACAAGCTACAGGAACTAAGTGGTAAAGACATTCCAAGAACATGAAATGCTACCCCCCTAAAGTTCTACTACAGCTGATGAATTGAAGACCAGATGACATACTATTTTTCCTACTCAAGTTTTTTGTCCCTATAAAAAAAACAAGGTTTTGGCTTGAGAGGTTTTAATGAGGCCTATTCGAGGAACAACAAGGGAATATGTACTTTAATTGCTACATTAATAAAACATATTTCTCTTTCTACATGTACTTGTGTCAACATTGTAGGAACATAGTTAAATTTAGGACAATCGCCTAACTACTGTCCAAGGTCCGGTCTTGACAAAACGCAGAACCATGTCCTGTTACTACTCTCCAAGGTCCACCCTTGGTGAACTTTATAAAAACCCAAGACCAGCTCATGGTACTCTCCAAAGGTTCATAAAATCCTAGGGCTTCCCTAGGTGGACCTCCAACAAAATCCAATGTAGCCCATTGGTTGATTATAGGTTCTTAATATCCATTCCTGGTGAACCTTGACACAAAACCCAAAACCAGCTCATGGTACTCTCCAAAGGTTCATAAAAACCCTAGGGCTTACCTAGGTGGACCTCCAACAAAATCCAAGGCAGCCTCTTGGTCGATTACAGGTTCTTAATATCTATTCCTGGTGAACTTTGACACAAAAACCCAGGACCAGCTCCTGGTACTCTCCAAAGGTTTGCAAAACCCTAGGGCTTCCTTAGATGGACCTCCAACAAAATCCAAGGCATCCCCTTAGTCGATAACAGGTTCATAAACCCTAGCTCTGGTAGACCGTCAAATTTTATTAACCCAAGCCTTGGTAGACCTCCAACTCAAAAACCCAAGACCAATTCCTGGTACTCTCCAAAGGTTCGCAAAACCCTAGGGCTTCCCTAGGTGGACCTCCAGTAAAACCCAAGGCAATCCTGTAGTCAATAACAGGTTCATAAACCCAAGTCTTGGTAGACCTCCAACTCAAAAATTTAGGACAAACGCGTCACTGGTCGGTCTCTAATGATCCACAAAACCCAAGACCAGCTCATGGTAACTTACAGGATTCAACAAATCCAAGGTCTATCCTTGGTGAACTTCCTCAATGCTAAGGTTTCCTCAGGAAACTCAAGGTTCACAAGGTCTATCATTGACATATTTTACTATTCCTAAACTTTATCTTTATAGGAATACAAGTTCTCAAGAACACAAAACCCAAGGTCCACCCTTGGTAGACAAAACCTAAGGTCCACCCTTGGTATATAAAGTTCAGGGTCCACCCCTGACACTTTAAACCCAAGACATGTTCTTGGTACGATTACTCCTCTTGAGCCTCGACAAGCAGGGCCACAGGATTATTTGTTTTGCAGGAACAGGTGTCCAGGGTCCACCCTTGATGCTTCAAACCCAAGACACGTTCTTGGTAATTCATTAGTTAGGAACCTTAATAGGCAAGGCTACAGACTTAGCCACTTGCAGAAGAAGGAGTCCAACACAGGTGCCCAAGGTCCACCCTTGATGCTTCCAACCCAAGCACGCTCTTGGTATGCACGTTCATTTGGAACATGGACAAGCAAGGCTGTAAACTTAGCCAATTGCGAAAGCAGGAATCCAACATCATTCGAGGACCACCCTTAACACTCTAAACCCAAGTTACATTCTTGGTAGTTCAGTTGCTTCTAAGTCTCAGCAAGCAGAGTTCGAGAACCAACTATTCATCCTCGAGCAACAAGCAAAACAGGACTATCAATTACAGAGTCTCAATTTTTACGATGGAAGGAAGCCACTCAAGTAGCCTATATTCATCAACATAAAAAACTTATAAACAAAAGACAATATGCAAAAACACAAAAGATTGAAGAAAGAAGAACATTTCATTGAATCAAATTGTCAGCTCTACATGGCCTTCAAGGCCCAAAATAAAACAAAGCGAAAATACAAGAGGTGGCAGCCTAAACATTGCCTCCATCACTGGCGCTTTCCCCAGTGGAGCCAATCTTTTCCTCGTCAACCAAGACTCCCTCCTTTACATCCTTAAAAGGGTCAAACAAACCCAAATCAAGATCCTTTGCAAAGAGCCCAGCTTGCCTAACAGCTTTGGAGAAGCCCTTCTCATGCTGCTCAACTGCCTTTCTCTTATAGATGGCCATTTCTTCATCAAGCTCCTTGTTGACCACCATCTCAGTCCCAAGTCCAAGCTCAGCTTTCTTCAGCCTTACCTCCAAGTCCACTACCTTCTTTGCAAGATCCTCCTTCTCAAAAGCGACCCTGTCAGCCTTGACAGCCAGGTGCTTATTCTCCTTCAGCAAAGCTTTTCCCCGGGTGACCAACTCATCACCGTCAACCTGAGTGCGCAGCAATTTAGCCATGACTTGACACCACTCACCCAGTCGTCAGTGAGTGCCACCATGATTCCATTTAGCTTCACATACTCCACTCGCCAGACATTGCGAACAATAGACTTTAGTTTGGCCAGCTCTTTCTCCAAGGAAGCCGCTTTGTTTACAGCCTCTTGGTGGAGCTGACCATTTTCTTCGAAGATCGCCAAACTCCTTTGCAGGAAGAGCTTGGCGGAGTCCGTAGAGTGTTGCACCCCTACTAACCTTATCAGATTCTTGTCAAAAGGGGACAGAGCCTTGCGCTCAAGAGAGTGCCCTACACTCCACAGCGAGTCAACCTCCCTCGAAACATGCTCAAACTCAAGGGAGGTGGTAGGACGAAGAGGCACAGTGAATGTTGGCACAATAGGGGTGGCGTCATAACAGAAGTAGTGGGAAGAGGCGGAGGAGCAGGAACAACAGCAGTGGCTCCGAGAGGACAAAAGCCAGAGCCGGCATTATAGAAACAATCACCCCCACCAGGGCAGGAGCCCGAACAATGGTGATAGGGCAGCAGAAGTGGGAGCAGCATTCACTACTGGGGTTGAAGCCCAGATATTAGGTGAAGAAACATGAGTACGAGGAAGAAATCCAGCGACCTCCCTCATTGCACGCAAGCTGCGAGGGGCCCTAGACTTCTTACGGCCAGACGTCCCAGCATTGTAATCCCTCTTCCTTTTAGCCAAGTTAGAAGGGGAGGTGTTGGGGAAGGCAGCAACAACATCAACAAGGCCAACCCTTACATTGGGTCGACCCTTTTCTCTAGCTGGAGGTTGGACAGGAGTAGGTGACACAGCACCGCCATCAACACCCATAGGCTTCACCAACGGCCTCCAAGGGAAATTCCCCATGATACTTGCAAAGTACACAATCATAAGTGTCAAGATAGGTCAAAACACATACATAAGAAGATAGGAAACAAAGGAAGAATAAGGCAGAAGAGTTACCGTCCAATGCAACAATTGGGTCATCTGTCGACGATAGTAACAAGATAGCTCGCGTATCCAAAGAAGTCGGCAACTGCTCCAGGATCACTTTGTCTGCCTTTTCCACCAAGGTCAACAAGTCTCCATCAAATGACTTGAACTTGGTGGGTTCAGCTTGCCAATAGAAAGGAAAGTGAGACTCATTGTCCTAATTGAACATCAAGGGCAAACCATCCACCACTACACTATTACGGACCTTGAAAAAATGGTCCTTGAAGCGATGGAAGACATTGGTGTCAACCTCAAACAATTTCGTAGACACACCGTGCCAGGAGACCCAAACAACTTTCCTTGACAACTTTGTCTAGAAGAAAAACAAAAAGATCGACAAGCTCGATCTTATGTTGAAAAATGGACATAAAATCTCAAACACCCTCACCACGGCCCAACTATTGGGGTGCAGTTGAAAGGGTGCCACGTTCAAGATGTCCAACAGGGCACATTGAAAAGGGGATAAAGAAAGAAGAAGTCTCAGCACCTCGAAAAGGCACCAACACATGAAGAAAAAGGGCAACACACCTGGCGCCGCCCTTAAACATGGAAAGTCATAATTCCCGCGAGCTTCAACAGTGGCTTACGAAATTCTCTAGGCGTCGTCAACTGTAGTTGACGACACATGGCATTCACATAGGCCGGAGAAGTCACAGAAGATTGATATTTAAAAACATCATCCCTCACCCACTCATACCCAAGTACGACCGGGGTAGAGGATGGTGACCCAGCACTACGATTGCGATGTGTGCGAGATGAGGTCTTAGCGCTCTCAGCGCCACTCTACCTCACCCTTCCAAAAGCAAATGGAGGGGGGAGGATTGTAAGCGGCTGAGGCTCACTAACCGTGGAGGTGACAGAAGACCTCGCCTTCTGGCAAAGATGAGAGGTGCCCTCCTCCAATGAGTCACCAACTGAAATCACTTCGCGCATGAAAGACTGCTCAATTAAGCCCCCCGAATCCCTGCCTCCCAAACCCAAAGCAGAATCGAAAATGGGGGATTCAGACATGTTTTCAGAAGAAAGTGTTGGTACCTTGAATGAAGAAAAGAGAAGCAAGAGCAAGGGAGCAAGAAAGTTTGAAGAAAGATCAGGAAAGCAAAAAGCAAGAGGATAGGTAATGTGGTAGAAAAATGTGAAAGGTCATTTCCATTTAAATGGAGGTGCAACTCTGCGGTTACTGGCGGGATTTGAAAAGATCCTTGGAAACTCGTGCCATCACTTGACACCACTCACTCACTATTGCACGTCTCCAGTACATGTCCATTCCTTGAGTGACATGTATGCACGAGTATGGCACGTGGGCAGCACATGCTTGCAGCATTTAACAAAGCATAATGCATGTTTTCAATGCACACCTTAATGGTCAGATATTGGCAGAAGACCCAACCTTGACGCTTCACTTGCCCGACATGTGTGACCTCATACATAGAATAAATACGTCCTCCCTGGACATTTCAACAAGTAAACAACTCGGACAACATACGTCCAGGTTAGGGGGCTTGATATAGCTCCACACTTACATTTTATAAAGTTGTCAACATTGACATCAGACATGATTTGTCCACCCTCGGGGACTCCTTGAGCTCACCATTTCTCTTACTTGTCAAGAACACTAATCTTGACATTGCACATTCTTCATCAACGCTTACTCATCCTCTTTCGCCCACAAGCTAGCTCAGAGACTAAGGGGTTTATGTACTGTACAAAATAGTGAAATTACATGTGATCATTACTGTGGTCACTGTACACGTGTCCACACTCAGTGTCAACCCTACTACAGTAATAGTGCACATTTCTGCTATCCATGTCAACCCTACAATAGGAACAACACATATGTTTGTCATCCCTATCAGCCCTGCTACAGGAGCGCGAACGTCAACCCTCAGTTGTCGGGTCTCCCTGGCCAGCAGCTTATTTGTTATGCTTATTTATTCAAATAAGTGTAACCACTTTATCTCCTATAATATCTCCAATTATCTCCAAGGGATTATCTACAAGCTGTTACTTATCTACAAGGTACACATTATCTCCTATTTGAATTATATAAATGTCTGTTGTTATCTGTTTACATTATCAACAGATTAATTATCAAACAAAGGTCCAAGGCCCATATTCCACGCTATAAATACATGTTCTCTCTAAACTTTTACTCATGCTCGTATTCATCTGAGACACACTCGGAAGCCTCTTATTACTCTTACTCCGAGACCACCTCGGCATTATATTCAGTTATTCTTACATAATTTATGTACTTACGTGAGCGTCAAAGTCCTTTCCTTTGTTTTGTAGGTTCCCCTCTTTAATAAGCCCGACTCACCGTCCGACGTGCAAAGTCTGGAACCCACCTAGACCATTTCTAACTCAGTACGTTGCATTTCTAGATTTTGGTAAAAATAATATTGAAAAGTATATGTCATAAAAAAAATTAACAAATACCTCTTTATTCCATTTTATTTGAAACTCTGAAGCAAAGTGAGACTTTTATGAAACATGACAAAAGTACACCAAATATAATTTGTTTTTTTAAGCAGATCAGGACAAATTTTATGAATTATTGAAACTGACTAAATTTTACTAATCCAATCCCGTCCATACTTGTGGTAGAGTTGGATTAGCTTAGGAGTTCTAACTTATTTTGACAACTTCATTTTTTAACATGCTTAAAAAACTTAATTATCTATTATTATAGTAAATATTTAATTTTTTTCGAGAATATGATTTTTTTTTCTTTTAAATTTGATCCTTATTATTTGTGATTATACAATTTTGGCGAATTCAATAACTTAAATTTAATATGTAACGAAAATACTTAGGAAACATTCTATTATACTGTCATGTCAAAAAAATTACTACATATTATATGTTAAATTAATAAATCGACAAAATCTATACAATTAAAATACTAAAGAATCAAATAGTAAATAATGATAATGACAATACAGAAATGCAATTAAGGTAATAAACAAGCAAAATGGTACTAATAAAGAGGTACTATTGTACTACTAATTAAACAAGCAAATTGTAGTCAAAGGGAAGAGGCATATAAGTAAAAAATGAGAAAAATAGTTGGTCTGATATTTATATTGTTTGGTTGTATTAAATTCTCTGAGCTATTCTTGCAATGTTAAGTTCTGCAGAAACGTACAGTACTATGCTAGTGGTAGTGTGCGTTCTTCAGCACATACACCCCCCCCC
>QARZ01000296.1:99865-121307 GCA_013407115.1 Glycine latifolia | reverse complement strand
ACCCTCTCCGTACACCACCACCTCATTTCAAACAAAAAACACAACACCCATATGCAGCTATGCTATTTCTATCTGTGTCTTTTATTTATTACTTCTTTTCTTACTATAGTAAATTTACTCCCCCACATCTTTATTCAACTTCAACCTTTTCAACTTTTATTTTCGTTCAGTCGTCTAACTTTCTTTTTTGTCCATTTCTCAAACCTTTTCTGACATCATGCACGGAATTTGTGATACTGTAGAGTAGTGAATAATTTTATATCCTTTCAAAATATTTTTTAAATTATTAGAAAAATATCAAATGTTTTAAAGATATTTATTTAATTAATTTGTATTTTATATAACAGTAGAAGGATTATTACGAGGATATTTTAGAAATGCTCTAAACTTTCGTTTGCTAGAGTATTTGTAAGACAAAATTTAGTAAATAATCTTTCTTATACACCTTGTAGTGAAGAAAGATAGAAAAGGAAAAAGAGAAAAAAAAAAGGTCATATATAATAGCTGCTATGATAAAAAAAAAAACTTAAATATGCATATATAATTCCTCAAATTTAAGTTATTGTTGTTTTTCCCCCTAACTTTAAGTTTGTTTATTTGGTCACTCATCTCAATTTAAATAAATTTTTTTTAGTCCTTTTGACTGATTTTTAATCATTTAAATATGATTTGAATGCATAATTTGTGATGATTTTTGTATCAGAAGAGGGTTTAATAGATTTTTTTTTTAAAATTGAATAATTGAAAAAAGAAATTTTAAATTTAAGAATCAACCGTTAAACTAAAAATATTTAAATCTAAAAAATTAAAATGGAAAGATTAAGGCTTTGGAAATAGATAACGGAGCTAGAGGATTCAATCATATCGGAAAGGAAAGGTTCATTTTTCTTTTCGATATTCAGAAAAGGTTCATTTTAGCTGATACGATTTATTCCTGTTACCGTAAGTTGTAATCCATTTTTGCTTTAAACACTTTCATTTTCTTTATGTCAAAATGTAATAAAAACAAGATAAACTGAAGTCTAACTATAACTAAGATTTGATTCATAAACAATGTATTTCTTGAAATGTATATAAAAACAATGCATTTGTTTGTCTTTATTTTCAGTTGATATATTTTTATGACAATTACAAAAAAATTTATTTATTTTTATATTTAAAAGTTTACTAAGAAAGTTTTATTATTTATTTTGCAAATTACTTTAAACTAAAATGAAGTAAAAGCAAAAATATGTGTTTAATTGCTACCGAAAATATATCATCTTAGAATATAAAAAATATTAAACACAAATATTGCATTGCTTCAAAAACCAAATCTTCAATTTTGATAAATGTAAAGAAGATCTGAGTAGGTATTAATAATGTAATATTATTTATACAAGATGTATTTACTTTTCGATTGTCCATTATTTAAGAACTCTATAATTAAGTGTATTTGATTTGGAGTTGTTATATGATGGGTGACCTTTTAAGAAGTTTTTCATAAGACGTGTGAGTGAGAACAAAGCACGCTAAAAAGTCTCGTGTTGATTTGTGAAGATAATTATCGATCCTAAAAATAGTCGAAATAGATTGTCGAGATCTGAGAAAGGATTACCCCCCACAAGATTCTGACTAGAGTGAAGTATTGTAGTATGAGAATCACCGAAAAGTAAAAAAATAAAGGATGCTACAAACAACTAATATGAGAATACTTCTAACTCTTTTAAGTCTGAGTGGGAAGCAGTTATTTTATTCGAATACATTATCAATTATTTTAGAGTAATATAACAAATTTAAATATTATGAATATATATATATATATATATATATATATAAACTCAATATCATTTTTAAACATCAAGAATGTTAAAAGGAAAAGAAAGTATCAACATCCCAAACAAAGAAAGTATTTACATATGATTATATTACTGTGACGCGACATTACCTGTTACTTTAACAAATTATTCGAGTATGCGTGTACATCCGAAGTATCTCTTGTTTCTTTCTAGTTTTACTCCTACATCAAATAAAAAGAAGTGACAGAGCAACAATTTCCGATTTTAAACATGTCAAGAGCATTTATATAGATAGGGGGGGTATATATATCAGTACTCCTTCAATTATCTGTTCCACTTTATCAAAGCACATCAGCACCTATGGTCTCTACGCATGTCATCTTCAAATGCTTATCAATTCACAAAGCTCCAAATTACTACCGTGTTATTTTAAACACTGGCATATTTAAGAAATAAAAGGTCTCGTGCAATAAGGGACACACCAAATGTTTCCATTATTGTAACACCCAGAAGAACAAATACTGGTATCTTTGCTTTAGCATTTGTTGGAAAATGGCAAATTTGGGTTTTCCCTTTTGAAAAAATAAGTATTCACAGGTAATTTAAATTTTTAAGATTTCTTTTGTTTACTTTTAGATTCATGTTTCATGTATAGGATTGACGGCGAGGTGAAGTAGATATGAGTAGTAGTCACCCATTAGTCGCTACGTACTTATCTCATCTCCTGTGGAGGGGTATCGTTAAACAAATAATTGTGAATTTTTTTAATATCTGTTGTAACTTTATCTTTTCAACAAACAAGGGCATTTAGAATTTATTTGTCATTAGGTTTAGAATTATATAAGTAACTTACAAGCATGCATAGTATTCATAAGTGTGACGTAATTCAGTTTTTGTTCACATTCTTTCCTCTTATTCACATATTTTTAAATTTACAATTTGGTTGCTTCATCTACTACTTTTTTATACACAGTATTGATTTCTCACATCATTCTGGCTTTGAATCATGGAGCAGAGTGTCAGATCTTGGACTTGGACCACAATGTCACACACAGTCGTACACTCAGCTCACGCTTGTTGAATAGTGATCATTTCCCCAACTTGGAATACCAATGCCAAGTGGACCATCAATTTTCCTCCAATTTGTATCTTTGTAATGACAAGTGGGACGATATTTGCAATTGAAAATTGAAGATCATTAAGATTCCACCACTCTTCTACGTTGAAAACTTGACGATGTCAACAAATATAAATGAACCCCCCTACATGACCATTTTCTCAAAGAAGAATTTTGTTACATAAAGTACAGGTTGATCGAAGTATTGAAAAAGGCTGATATGAGATCGAATATGGCCCATTTAAAAATTTCGAAACGAATAATCCTTTTATTGTTCCTTATATATCTGTTTCTAAAATATAGTAATAATAAACCTTTTGGATGAAAAAAAAAATGTGACGGAAAGAAAAGACTTCAAGATTCTACCAAAGATGTCTGTTTTTCAACAAAAATTAATCAACAAAATTAATAAACATTCATTACTCATAACATAATAATCCAAAAATATAATAATAATGAGGGAAAGAAAATCTTATGAAGAGAGGTTGGCATTACCACGTGGACTTGCCTTTACGTGTATTTTCATCAATGCTATGGCCAGCAGCATTTAAGTACTTGGCTTCATTTTTATCTTTTCCGTGTCAAAGAACAACTTGAGAGATATCATATGATACAACAAACGGGGTTTCACATCCTCACAGTCTATGTATGAATACGACAAGGACAGAGATCTCTAGTGGAGAGTGCATTCAACAATGTTATTTTTTTTCCGTTAGGAAAACAGTCAAGTCATATCAACTGAGCAAAGTACCTAAACCAGCGTGAGGTAGTTAAATCTTATAAAACTTGATCCCCATGAGAGACACCATGAAGCACCCGAAATGTTTGTTTCCTTCTCTGTAGTAAGGACTAGGGACCCAGAGAGATGTCCATGTCTGCTAGCTACCACCCATTTGTTAGTGGCCATGGATCACCAAACACGAAACCTTTGCTTTTTACTACTGCCTTTTGTATCAGTAGAGTTTTTAAGTTGCACTCAATCAAGTGTTATGGTATTTGGCTGACCCTCAACCTTTATGAACAAAAAACATTTGAAGACACATACTTGAACACCAGAAGAAAAATGATGGATGGACACTTAATATAAAAAACAACTTAAATATATTTTTCATACACATATTATACTTCCTTTTCAATTTACTACATATTTTTTTTCTTCTTTTTATTACTTGACATTATGACATTATCAAACTTTACTTTTGATGTGTACTGTGAATCTAAGTCTATTAAGTTATGACATGAGTTAATTTGTCACATCATTATTTAACTAATGATATGATACTATTGATTTGTCATATCATCATTTAATGAACCAAAACTAACCCGATAAATACCAAAAATAAAAATTTGAATATCCAAGTAGTAAAACAAAAAAAAATAGTAAACTTAAAAAAGAATATCATGAAAAATATATTCAAGTCTTAAAAAATGTAGATGAGTGATATGAAATAATATTAAGAATAATAATTATTAGTGAAATGTTTAAAGTAATGAATGTTTAGTGTAAGTGCTCCAAAGTACAATAAGGTTACTGTTAACTCAACAGAAACAGTTAACATGAAATTTGTTTTTCTTTTAATTCGTAAAAATAAAAAATAATATAAAAAATTTACAATAACTCAGCTCAAATCAGTTTGAGCTAGACAAATTTAATTGAAATGCTTGTAATTGGAGGAACATTATTACAAATATTCAAGCTTACACTTGGTCTTACCTTCATAATGAATGAATATCCATGATTCCTCCCATATGTTTACGAGGATTTACAAAACGTACTTAGCTTTTCTGCTAGCGAGTTCTGCATTATAATTGAAGACCATTTAAACATACTAGGTCACATCGAGATCAAGTGATACGTAACGGAGGGTTCAGGTGTTAGCGTTCCCAGTATCTTGTGAGCATAAATCATAACTTTTACCTTTGGTGTATGAAAAAATGTCATTTACATAGAATGAAACCTTAACAGCACTTATTAAGATTAAATATATTATCTAACTAATTATATACAGGTGTTGCGGCAAGCCTAACCTGGTAACATTATGCGTCACGTGTAGGGAGAAAATTTTAGCTCATACATAATTTAAGAATACAACACTGAACTTGCGTTCAAGCTTTGCAAGGCAGTAACATTCCCAAATAGCGTTATTCCTTTTGGAAGAAAGAGAGAACAATATCTGTATGAACAGAGAAGAGCTGTGTATCCACGAAAAGCTGTTTGGCAGAAGACAACAAAGGAGAAATCCGCATTAGTAATATGAGAATAAATACCTAAGAACATAAAGGCAATGCAAAGATAGAAATGTGTCAATAAATTACACAGATAAGATAAGCATGCATAAATTATTTAATCACGCTGACAAATACTAAACATTTAATCCGAGTATAGGTATAAATTACTGCTCATTATACAAATTCATTTGGTTTCCTACACTGATATGCAGGTGGATGCAGTAGAGAAATCAACAATCACATCCGTTTACACGTTAGAACAAGTCAATTCCCCAAGCAAGAACTACAGGGAAATCCAGCTGAGCAAGTAGCTACCCACCCATATGTTTCTATTTTCTAAAGTGTACAAGACACTCGTTGAGGTTCAACATGAATCTCAAGATTTTAGTCCTGCTTGGCCTGATGCCAATGGATGGAAGCTTGTCACTGGTTATATATATATATAGATATAGATATAGATATATAGATATCTCACAAACAGGTTCAATAGTTGAAAATAAATTGGCCATGCCTCAGATAACAAACATGACAACGATTCTTAAGCACTCATGCATCTGCAAGACCAGCAACCAATAAGGAGACTTAGCTAGTCTGTACAATTGTGTAAACCACCTTAACACAATTTTCACAAGTTATCTTCGTCCTGTCAATTTAGCCAGAAAAACTGCAGCAAGAAACTGCTTACACAGTGCCCTAGTTGTGATCCGAAGATGGCAATCACTAAGTTCGAATTATATTCACCTAGATATAGATTTTGGAAATAGGCTCGACTAATGGGAAATCAGATACATTTGTACATCAGTTCAGTCATTTAAAACCAGAAAGTAAATAATATAATAAGCATAAATCATGATGTAAAGTTTATGAACCAAACCTTCATGAAAGGCCGATCACGATAAGGAAACGAGTCAATGAAACTCTCCTTCAAAAGCAAGGATACCTGAAGGTACAAGCAATAATATTTAAATTATTAACTAGAATATTGGCAAATGACAACACGCATAAGAATTACAATGATTCAATAACATAATCTTGTTTCAATTATTATTACAATTCTGCTTATTGAACTAAAGAATATGATCATCTTCATCTCAACGCATAAGAATTTGCATAGAGACGAAGATAACTGTTAAAAGTTGAGCACAGTCAAACCATTTAAACTTATCTAGCTCGTGTACCATGTCATGGGAAAAACTAAATTAGGACCAATAAATTTACAATGTACCTTTGCAGTTTACCCCCCCCCCCCCCCAAAAAAAATGATCATTAAATACTAACCACTACATAAAGGGATTAACTATACAATATTCCTTTTCAATAAAATGAAGTCCAAGTAGTAGGCTCTTCGATTATGTTGAAAATCAATTACAATTAAATACATTGGAGATAAATGGAAAAAATGTAATAGATAACAAATGAAAATGTAATGCAGTTTGCTGTTAAGACAAAAACACAGACCTTATCGTCATTGGATTGTACATTGGTTATTGTATGAGAACGAATGTTATAGCAAAGAGAATCCAAATAAGACCTTAACACCGATAAGAACCCCTTAGCAGCTTCTGTCTGTAGGAAAAACAACACATGATGAGGATATAACATTATGGTGACATGGTTGTTGACAATATGACATGGAAATATTCTACAAACTCCTTGAATTTTTTTTAAACCACAATATGATAATGAGCTATTAGGCAAAAGGAGAGATACATAGGGGAGCGTAATGTATAATGATGAAATGATGCTGGCGCACCTGCACTTCCGTGCATTCATACACTGGTCTTCTCCTACCCAAGTAACTTTCTCCCACAAGAGTTTCATGATAAGGACGTAAAGAAGAGATTAACTCTTTCTGCTTTGGCAGTTGAGGTACAGTTGATGACTTCACCTATTGTGGAAAAAAAGTATTTTGATAAGAGTTCATGTGTATCTCTCTGTAACTTGAAAATAAATTATAATAGAAGTTAGAATATGACTATAAAAAGCAAAAATTGAGAGCTAAGCCCCAATAATTTTCAGGGCAATATTGAAGGAAGTCTGTGTGGAGCCTCCGGGTAATGGAGTACGTAGTTTTTTTATTTTTTTATTGAAGGAAGACTGCACTCACATAAACCCACACTATATCATCCATAGATGCTACTTTATCTTTTTAACTTAAGAAACAATATCTAGTCAGATAAAACAATTTGTTGAACTGTTGTCATATTGAGTGCAAGAGCAAAAAAATTTTAAACTTGAAGATAAAAAAAATCTAAGTTCTCGATTTGGTATGGGGACTAACTTTAAAAAGACTTGAACTGAAGAAGCTTTAATGGGATCATAAGATTTGCGAGTTTAGTAAGCTGCTGAAATGCTTTAAATTAATTGTATTGATGTCCAAATTTCAGGGTGTAAATTAGTAAAATTCAAATCTGGCGGTGGTTATATTTGGCCTTTAAATGTTAAAAATTCGTAGAGATGGAACAAACACAATTCCAATATGTTAAAATAGGCAAGAAACAATCACATGACCAATGACCACATATTAGAGATTTGACGCCAAAATACATTGCCAAAGTTAAAATAGGCATCTGTTAATACATCTCAATCAAAGGAAAAGGAACAATCACAATTCCAACAAGTTTAGGTATCAAATTAGTAAAATTGAATGTTCCCAAGGCCAAATCCCATCAATCTACCACACAACTAAAAGACAATAAGCTGCTAGTCCACATTAATATTCACAAAATTCAGCAAGTTATAAACCTTAATTATATATGAGCAATTTGAGCACTTTATTACCATATAAAGAAATAGCTGCCAATCTGATAACAGATAAATTTTAAGGAACACGGAATATGAAACCGTGAATGTATGTCGCAAGCAAATGATAATAATCAAGCAGTATGAATTCAACAAACTGTAGTAATGTTTCCTTCCTTTTCAACAATGAATTTAGTAAGAGGAGACATGTAGTCGTGCAACCTATTCCTCAATACATACAATATTGTTGGGGAAGGGGGGTGGAGACTACGATTTATGGCATTGGAGAACAGAAAAAGAAAAGGAAAAAAAACACACCTGGTTTCTGTTGGCGTCAATCAGGATAACATTATTAGTTAACTTTGACTGAACTTCATTGGTCTTGTTCTTGATACCAACCTAGAGTATCAATTTTGTAGCAAGTCAGGTCTCAGAGATCATATACTCGATAGAAAAGGCCAAGATAAAAAACCGTAGAGACCAAATTTAGAACTAAACACTACAGTGACCACTCCGATATTAATGTTCCAATTTGTGAAAGATAATATTAAATGGGCTTTACAAGCTCCAACACACTATATTCAATATCATTATCTAAGTAATAATGGGGCGTGTGCAAGAGCAAGCCCTGAACATGGATTTAAAAGAACAGAGAAATCCAAATTCCAAACAAATAAATAATCATTTTCAGACAAAAAGCAGATATTACTCTTGATAGTAAAGCAGGACTAGAATACTACTCACTATGTAGGGGACAGGAGCATCCAGAAACTCGAGCATGCCATTTGGTAAAACCTGGAAGAGTACGCTCTTATCAAATACTACAGTGGAGAATTGATGTTAAAAATTAAGAAAATTAATATTGATTTTTAATCTGAAAACAGAGAATCCAAACCGGCATAAGCAAGCTTTGCCATTGGTAGGGCCGGATTAGTGGAATAACTGATAAAACTGAAGCAGATAGGATTCCCTGATCATGAAAGAAGCAAAATGTTTCCACTAAGGACTATGATTAAATATCAACAATACAAGTGAGATGCTAATTTATGACAATTAAATTCTCCAGTTCAGTAAATCAATGATCAGGTCAAAAGCACAGCAAAGCTATCCATATTTCATTGTGAATGTAATCAATCTGTAAAAAGACAATATGCACATTCGCAAGATCTAAAACAATTAACACAACTTCTGGTGCTGTACATTACAAAATACAAATAAGTAGCAAAATAGCTGATTAAATATGTATGACCACGTCAGCAAGGCCAAAATGGGAAATCAAAATTCAAATTCAATTACTGCCATTCCTAATATAATTACTATTGTTCCTAATAGAGCAGGGGACAGAAGTGAAGGAATAACAATAAATCTGAAGGAAAAAACCATGTAAAAGTGTTCAACCAATGACTCAAATAATTTTAACATCAATATAAAAATTGAGTAGAGAAAATTAATAATATTCACAATATCATTACTAACATAATTTGAGGCACAAGACATACCAAATTAGAACAGACAAAAACAATCTGCTTCTCCAGTAGAGCTCCTGCAAAGAATGCTAACACCTGCAGAATATACATACAACCATTCAAACCAACATGTAGCTGTAAAAGTCCTGGACAAACGATATGAAACTGCTACACTCAGAGATCACTACTCCAGGGCTCAAACAGATAAGCATTATCTTAATGCCATCTAGGCTGTCATACTTATTATTTAATCACATGTCTTTAACTGTTTACAACTGTGTTATTTTATTATCATGTATAGATCCCCATGTTAGGAATTGATTTCCTTTCCTACAAATTAGTCCTAATATCTGTAACATCTATAATCCCTGCTTTTTAAAGGTGCTGACTATTTAATGAAAATGGCACAAAGGACAAATCAATTCTTCCAAAATGGTTTTCCTGATATTCTTTACATGGTTCTTGTGAATAGTTGACACATTAAGTCATTCCAAAATTCATAGTCCCCCCCACCCCCCAAGTTTATCTACAATTGAAGTGACCAAATAAAATAATTAATACCACATCTCATTAAATCTAGAAGCAAATAGGGCGATAAATATCCACAAATGTTGACATATTAGGTATAAGAACATAGATTCTAGAAAATCACAAGTTAAAACAGAAATTACATTTTCAAGTCTCAAGGTACCACACATGCACGCTACAGCCCATATAGATAATGCAGTTGCCTCCTCCTCAGCCAAAAGAGAATTATGTGCCTGACAAGAACAAACAAACATGATACAATCCAGAAGACACATATCCTAAATCTTAAGGGGAGAAAAAGCAATCTAATCCAATCATAATTAATGTAGCATACCTCTGCAAATTCCAGACCTGTACTGCAAGATTTCAAGTCAACAGTTGAACCGGTAAGATGTAGAATTCTCTCATCTGGTCTGTGATATTCCAAGGGATGCAGATGTTCCAAAGGATGAAACCTAAGTGCTGAGCCCCTTGCAGGGCAAGTTAAGCGATAATACTCACTTATAATCTGTAATGGTCCACAGTTATTTGCCTGCAAATTGATAAAAATAACATCAGCTGTAAATGTCAACACACAATCCAGACAACAACAGTACAAGGTGCATTTAAATTACAAACCTTCGCCCATTCAAGAATATCATGTAGGTCATTTAAATCCTCTTGGCCAGAGAACGAAGCATCTTCTGTCTCAGTATCATCAGCATCACTCCTAAAATTTCTGTCATCACAAGGAGAACCTTGAAAACTGCATGAAGCAGATGTATAAGATATGTCATTTATAAGAATGAACAATAAATAATGCCTAAAATATCCTTCACAGGGTGAACCTTGAAAACGGCATAAAACAGACCATATGTTTTATATAACCACTTGGAAGAAGTGGACAAAAATATAATATATTATATAATATACCATAAAGTACAGTCACTCTAAAAGATAATTGTGTAAATACATCAAGATTTGTTTGGATAAGTAAAGATAATTTATTAGAAAGAAAGAAGCAATGTTAAAGAAAAATAGGAATTCTATGTGCAAATACAAAGTTAGAAACACAATGGGTAGCTACTGCGACTCATTCTATGTCTCTACGTTATTCCACATCAACTTATTTCATGTAGCATGAACAAGAATATACCAGGGAACATAAAGTAATACTAATAAATACAACTTTATGACTCCCACCTTGCGTATATCAAAATCCACCAACATATCTGCTGTCAAATGATGTCAAGGAATAAATGTACTGGACTTTTATTTGGACCTATAAAGAATTAAAGTGCATCAAACGACACTCATACAAAACTTTTTATTATTAGTACTTTCAGATCTGACCACAAAAAAAAACACATCCATGTGAAAGCACATGAAGCTCCATTACATAATGTTTGTTGGCATAAATACAGACTAACTGTACTGGACAATCAATGTCTTGTACCTGCAGGAAGATTCAGAGCTTTCATACTGGCTATAGCGCAGGAGTGGTAGAATAGCATTTGGTAAACGCCTATCTTCAGACTGTTTGTTTGTTACAAAAGCATCCCCATACAAATCACTATCTTCAGCATTTGTAGGACCAGATTCTTTGACAGTTTTTCTATCAGTTTCAGGATCACTAGGCACAGCATTGTCATCATTGACTCTCTCCTTAAATGTATGCAGATCCCCATTGACCATTTGTTTCTCAGGATAATTACTATCATCCTCAATGTTTTCAGTTGAGGAATTTCTTAGGCTTGATTGAGAAATCCTTGGATTGTCATCATGTCTATCTTCTAATCTATCATTCACCAACATGCACGCTGATTTTTCCTCCAAATTTTCTTCCTCACAGCTACCTTCAACATATTCTAAATTTAAATCTCCAACACTTCTCGTCAACCGCTCTAGCCGTTCTTGCATGAAGATGCTACAATGATATCAGCACAAAAAGTCAAGCAAAAACCACAATTCTATAGCATACATTGTCAGGCTAGATGGCAAATTATTATAGCATTCCAAGTATCACACATAAGAATAAATGTGAGCATATACTATGCAGAATTCAAATAATTTTACCAAATACCAGACAACAAACAACATGCCATCATGTAAGCAACAACAAACAAGCCTTATCCCATGAGGTGGAGTTGGTTACATGGATCAATGAATTCCACCGGGCTCTATGAAAAACAATGGCATTCTTAATGGTCTCTACCAATTTTTTTCAAGTATCCTTTTTAATGATACAAAGAATCTAATGGTGAAAAATATTTCACTTAATCTTCCAAATATAACTTAATTTTATTTGAGAAGGCCCTGCAAGAGGTAAGAAAAATAATCACAAGCATTGAAATCTAAAGCCAAGGGACAAATGAATCACTAAATATTTCCTATGTGCAACAGACAAGTTTGTTCACCTATGTGCCATAGTAAAGTTTACTCCTCTCTGTACAAGTCAAATTTATGCTACAACAAACTAAATCTTAGCTCCCGCAAAAATTGAACCATTTCCAGTTACTTTCAGCCAATATATTATTTGCTTCACTTAATATTTGAACATCAATAAAACCGGCTTTTTATCCTCCAGCAACCTACGTTGGGGTGTGGATGTTTAGCCCGAGTACATGAATTCCTTGCTATTAAACATTGCTTATTGCATGTTTTTTAACTTCTGTAGTTCATTACTTAAAGAAATGCAAATATTCATTTAATGTCTCCTTTTAAAACTTAAAAAATATTTAATATTGCAATCACACTTACAAGTCAACTTCACAAAACATACAAAATACTAGCAGTCTAGCACATATATGTTTCAGAAAGTACCACACATTAATTCTATAAACCTGCAGGAGATGAGTAGCAGTTACTTGACACACTTTTGGTGCATACAACACACAACAGATCACTTGTTAATACTAACAAAACCATCCTTCCCAAAATTAATACAACAAATGACAATATATAGCAAATATCATCAACATCTCACCCCTCATAGGCGAGGGAACTCAGGATTGTTATGAATACCTACCTATTTAATACACCAAAGTGCAATTCAAAAAATGGGAGCCTTGAGAGAATGCAGTAACATCTCTGGGTGGTTAATATATGGCGCTGGCGTTTCAAAGGAGAATAAGTCAACTGCTTATCAGAAACCAGGGAGAGAAATCCAGAGGGTTTTTGCACTAACTCTTCAACTAATAGACAGCACCCATAAAGTGTTGAATTATCGGCACCCTGTGGCATTAAAAAAAGCCCAAAAGAAAGTAGCATTGTGACTACAGGAATGTGTACAATATAAAAAATTAAAACGATAAAGGAGTCTTACAGATATAGGTGAAGTTATTAAGTATTCAAACTTTAGGATCAACTAAACAAATGACCAGTCAACAGGTCCTTAAGACACTGTTTACTTCATAGGTGATTTTGGAAAGAAAAGCACGTTTTCAGAGATATAGAAAATCACAAGACTGACAAAAAATGTTTCCCTTCAGAACTCAAAGGGAAATTTGAAGTTAATTTTAGGATGGTATAAATATATGCTTAGCACAGGAACCTAGAAGCAGATTCTTAGCTTAAATGAGAGTATATAAGCCTTTTATGCACCACAAGAGGTAAACCTCAAAACTTACAAATGTAGACTGAATTAAATTAAGGTCCAAAAACATCTTCAAAAGAATCCAAACTAATGCTGGTCCAGCTATAAACCTCTTCAACATCAACATCAACAACACCTGTAACCCAAGTTAATTGGGGTCGGTGGTAGATGGCCCAATGATAGACACAAAAAAGTTGGGAAAAAAAAGAAATGAGACAAAAGAAAAGAAAAAAAAAAGATAAGAAAAGAAGGGTGAAAGAAGGAAGGAAAAACATAGAAATAATAATGGGTCTAACCCTCCATCAAACTTATAGATTTTCTCCATTCCGTCCTAAGACACACCTTCCGTCAATCTATATCCCCACTCCATTAAGTCTTGTTTAATTACCTTTTCTAGGGTAAGTTTCGGTCTACCTCTACCTCTCTTTGTGACGAGTTCTTGGTAACAAACTCTTGTTCGTTACGTGCCCAAACCACTTCAATCTATGCTCCTTCATCTTTTCACTCACCGGCACTACTGCTATCTTTCATCAAACATCTTCATTTCTTATTTTATTCATCTTCGTATAACCACACATTCACCTTAACATCGTCATTTCTGCTACCCCTATTTTATGCTCATATTGTCTATGTGTTGGCCAACACTCAGCTCCATATAACATTGTAGGTCTTACAGTTGTTTTATCGAATTTTCCTTTAAGCTTAAGGGAATTTTGCGGTCACACAAAAGTCCAAATGCACTCCGGTATTTCATCCACCTTGCTCTGATTTTATGAGTTACATCCTTATCAATCTCTCCACCTTTTTGCAAAATTGATCCCAAGCATCTAAAAGCATCTTTCTTGGGAACCTTTTGACTGAGTAGATGCACGGGGTCTTGATCACCATCTCTTCCCAACGAAAACTCACACTTCATATACTCCGTCTTACTCTGACTTATTGTGAATCCTTTAGACTCCAAAGTGTCTCTCACAATTCAAGTTTCCTATTAACACCGTCTTTGGTCTCATCAATAAGCACAATATCATCTGCAAAAAGCATACATCACAACACTTTCTCTTGAATATCTTTTGATGGTTCATCCATCACTAAGGCAAAGAGATAAGGACTAAGAGCCGAATCTTGGTGTATACCTACTGTGATAGGAAAATCCCTTGATGTTCCATTACAAGCTTTCACACATGTGGTAGCCTCATCATACATATCCTTGATTGCATTAACATACGTCAATGGTACTTTTTTCTTTTCAAGAATCCACCATAGTACTTTTCTTAGGACTCTACTTTCTCAATATCTATGAACATCATATGTAAATCTTTCTTCTTTTCTCGATACATTTTCATTAATTGTCACATCAAGAAAATAGCTTCCATTGTACATCTTCCTGGCATAAATCCAAATTGATCTATAGAAACTTTGGTCTCCTTCCTCAAGCAATGTTCAATAACTCTCTCCCACAATTTCATAGTATGACTCATGAGCTTAATACCTCTATAATTAGAACAATTATGAATATCTCCCTTATTTTTGTAAATAGGCACAAACATACTATTTCTCCAAACATCAGACATCTTATTTGTTTGAAGAACCTTATTGAAAAAATTGGTCAACCATTTTATTGTCACATCTCCCAGGCCTCTCCACACTTCAATATCTGCATCCCTTTAAAGCCTCATTAACTTCATATGTATTAATTCTGAGCAAAAATCTTCTATTCAAATCATCATAAGCGTCCTTCAAGTCCACCTCACTTTTATTGTCATCCTCATTAAAAAGCTTGTTAAAGTAGTTTAGGCATCTTTCATTTACATCTTCATCGCTTACCAAAAGCTTTTTATTTTCATTCTTGATGCGTCGAACTTGGATGGGGTCTTTACTCTTCTTATCCCTCATTTTTACAAGTTTTATATACCTTTTTCACCATCCTTACTCCCAAGATTTTTATACAAATCGCCAAAAACCTTGCCTCTAGCATCCCGCACTGTTTTCTTTGTATTTTTTCTCGCTACTCTAAACTTTTGCAAGTTTTCTTCATTGAGACTTTTATGCAAAGATCTAAAGCATTCCTTCTTCAGTTTAATTACCGTCTACACCTCTCCATTCCACCACCAAGTTTCCTTTGTAAGAATTTTGTTTCCTTTGCTTTCTCCCAACACCCTCCTTCCAACATTTTGGACACACATAGCCATCTTATTCCATATTTCATTCGCTTCTCCAATAAACTCCCACGGTCCTTCACGCAACATGTTTTCCTTGAACTCAATTTGTTTTTCCTCTTTTAGCTTCCACCATCTTATCCTTGGGTTTTGAACCCTCTTCATCATAAACCTCTTCAAATGGTAAAAAGGAATACAATATCAACATCACCTTTATCCCAAGCTAATTGGGTTGGTGATAAATGAACCCAATGATAGATACGAGGAGGTTTAAAAAAAAAAAGGAAAAAAGATAAAAGAAAAGAAGGGGGAAAGAAGGAGGGGGAAGTGAAGAGGAAAAAGACTAAAAATGGATCATCTAAAACATAGAGATAACAACAAGTCTAACCGTCCACCAAGTTTATAGCTTTTCTACATTCCATCCTAAGACACCATCCGTCAATTTATATCTCATTCCATTAAGTCTTGTTTAACTACCTTTTCCCAAATAACGAACTCTTGGTAACAAACTTTTGTTCTTATGAGAGCATCCAGGGGTCATCTCATTATGTGCTCAAACCATCTCAATCTATGTTCTCTCATCTTCTCACTAACCGGTACTGCTATTACCTTTCATCGAATATCTTCATTTCTTGTCTTATCTATTTTCGTATAACCACACATCCACCTTCACATCCTTATTTTTGTTACCCCTATTTTATGCTCATGTTGTGTATATGTTGGCCAACATTCAGCTCCATATAACATCACATGTCTTACTGTTGTTCTATAGAACTTTCCTTTTAACTTAAAGAAAACTTTGTGATCACACAACAACCCAGATGCACTCCACCATTTTATCCACCCTGCTTTGATTCTATGATTTACATCCTCATCAATCTCTCTACCATTTTACAAATTGATTCTAGGTATCTAAAAGCATCTTTCTTGGGTACCTCTTGACTAAGTAGATGTACGGGGTCTTGATCATCATGTCTTACCAGTGAAAACTCACATTTCATATACTTAATCTTGCTCCGGCTAAACGTGAATCTTTTAGATTCCAAAGTGCTTCTCCACAATTCAAGTTTCCTATTAACACCACCTTTGGTCTCATCAATAAGGACAATATCATCTGCAAAAAGCATACACCATGGCACTTCCTCTCGATATCTTTTGTTAGTTCATCCATCACTAAAGCAAACGGATAAGAACTAAGAGTCGAACCTTGGTGTACACCTACCGTGATAAGAAAATAACTAGATGTTCCATTACAAGTTTTCACACATATGGTAGCCCCATCTTACATTTTTTTTTATCAACAAAGATAATATATTATATATATGAGAAAGGAGTACAAGTAGTACTGAAAAAAGAAATAGGCCAACAGTAAGCCTAGCAGAGCTTTGGCAACCTAATACATGGTAACAACCCGAACTAAGGTGCCAAAGGTCAACCTAAGTGTAAGCTCACCGTGTTGGCCAAATGGAAACTATGGAGAACTCACCATAAAACTTTTCTTGGGACCCTATCGTATGCTTTCTCAAGATCTATGAACACCATATATAAGTCTTTCTTCTTTTCTCGATACCTTTCAATTAATTGTTGCATCAAGAAAATGGCTTTCATGGTACATCTTCCTGAAATAAATCCAAATTGATTTACAGAAATCTTGGTCTCTCTCCTCAAGTGATGTTCAATAATTCTTTCCCACAATTTCATAGTATGGCTCAAAAGTTTAATGCCTCTATAGTTAGAACAATTCTGGATATCTCCCTTATTTTTGTAAATAGGTACAAACATACTTTTCCTCCAAGCATCAGACATCTTGTTTAAAGAATCTTATTGAAAAGATTGATCAACCATTTTTTTGCCACATCCCCTAGGCCTCTTCACACTTCAATAAGGATGCTATCGGGTCCCAAAGCTTTATTATTCTTCATTCTCTTTAAAGTCTCTTTAACTTCATGTGTATTAATTCTACGCACAAATCTTTTATTCAGATCAGCATAAGCGTCCTCCAAGTCCACCTCACTTTTATCGTCATCCCCATTAAAAAGTTTGTTAATTCTTGATTAAAATATTTTCACCTTAGGAACAAGTTAATACTAAAGTGGTTAATTAAGTCCAGAAGTGGTTACTCATTAACCATTTTGAATATTGTTATACAATTGAGTGGTTAAATAATCCTAAACAGTAACTCCTTTTCAGTAATTTTCAAATAACATTTGCTAATTGCTAAGAATAATTTAGGAAGATACATTGAATGGAATATAAAAAGAAAAGATAGATGAATAGTATATTTCTGTTATGAAATATATAGTTCCAAAATACATTTCTAAAAGTTTCCTGTAATCCAATTTTCATCCTTAGAATATATAAGAAAAGATAGAAGTAAGGAAGAAAGAGAACATTAATAAGAAAAAATAAGAAAGTTGAATCAATGTAACAATTCAAATCACTTAAGTTACCTGTAGCCTAAATACAAAAGACAGATCCCTTTGTTTAAGGTGTTCCTGCATAAATCAATATACAAACACAGCTAAGCATTAGTGTATAAAAACTTTGACACCCTCCAACTTCATCATATAAATTGGTAATCTTACACTGGGTCTGTATACAATGAAGTTGTAGATGCAAAGTAACCAGATTGACAAAGACATATATCATTTATGATGGTCTGTTACTAATGGTCAAATAATTAAAAGGGGAAGGTAAAATAATTTCATATTAACAAAGAGAATTTGCATAATGCATAATATTAATGGAAGCAAAATATATCATAACTACCTGCCCAAATAGAATTTCGTTCAACTCACTCATGGAAGGGGTTCTCTCAACAGCATTAACCTAAAAGTCAGATCCAGGAAAAAGAAAAACTAAAGTGTAAGCTCCACATAAGTTATTGGTATGAAAACAAATAAATCTAAGACTCACTGTATATATTGAGTATTTGAATAATTAATGAAAATTTTTTAATTCAAAGTAATATTGATCACTCTGATTGGCATAATCAAGATGCTTTTTGTTTATTGTTATTGTGAGTACCTAAACTGTGTAAGTCTTAATTTGATAACAATGATGTTCTCTTTGGCCCCATTTGGAAGAGCTTATTGACAGCTCATTTGGGCTTATGACACAAGTAGTTGTGTAACAGTTTGGGAGAGATTATGCAAATAGCTTATGATATGTTCATAAGCTGTTTTCAGATTTTTTCAATGAACTCTCCAGGACAGCTTATGAAAACAACTTACAACTTATATAAAACACTTTGACCATACTTCCCCCTTTGATTATGGAAACAACTTATACATAAATGCTTCTTACAGAATAAGTACTTATTCATTAGGACCTTAATTAAGCTGTTTATCCAAGCGGCCCTCAGTCTTTTAGGCTTTCATGGGAGTCAACCGTCAAGCCTTATTTATCCTATCCCACCCCATCCTTGCCTCTTCAGATGGCATTAATTATGCTCTTTGATTTCAAAATAACAACATCAATAAATTCAAACTCCTCAATAACAAAAGAAAATAGCACAAAAGACATACACACCCAGGAAGATAAAGTTTGAAACCTTTATATGAATTAAAAGCTCATTTACATAATATCAATTTGAGGGGGGAAATATCTCTCAAAAAGCTACAACTTTCCCTGGCCTTTTTGTTTGTCAAAACAATATGCTAATGCTAAGCCTTTTCCATAATATCAAAATTGGGGGACAAACATCTCTCAAAAAGCTACAACTTTTTCCTTTTAATTGTCCAGATAATTCCCTAATGGTGATAGTGATGATGATATTAATAGTAATGACATCAAATGGATGGAGGGGAAATTAGAAGTTCATTGTGCATACTATTGATAGTGATGGTGATGATAATAGTAATAGTAATGACATCAAGGATAGGGGGAAAATTAGAAGTTCATTGTGCATACACCTAACCTCCAAGCCTCCAGGGAAGCAGAAAGAGAGAAGATCCTTGCCTTTAAGAGGCAGCTGTTTTTCTGGAGGGTAAACAAATAAAACCTGGAAAAAAAAATGAATGTAAAGTTTCCATGAAACCGATAGATGTTAACACATAACTAATATTCAGAACGGAAACCAATGAAAGTTGTAGTGTACATAGCAATAATACTGTTTAAAAAAAAACAGTACTAGGACAAGAGACAGTAATAATAACTATCACTATAGTACATAGTAATTCAATCAAAACCTGAGGTTCTAGATTGGGTTCCACTTCCACACGGGACTGATTCTGATAACCAAGTGCACTTCTCAATTTACCAGGGCCTTCAGACTTTCTTAAAAAACATTGCCTTTGCAGTGCCTGAACATCACAATTAGGATGAAGTCCAGCAACCACCATGCTTTCAAACAGCTTTGTCGGCTCCTTCCAAGACTTATGGTCCTGTGAAATCAAATATGAGGGAGTGTATCAGTGTCCGAATCCAATTCCAAGGAATTAGTATGAGTTTTTGTGCTGTCAAAATAAAAGGCTCAAAACGAAAAACACTGATAATGACATGTAACAAGAACAAACATGTGTAGCTATGATGTTTAAGGTGAAAAGGGAAACAGCTGAATTTTCGAGTAACTGATGCTAAGGCCAAACTGCTAAAGGAAGAACAAAGAATAAAAAGCATTAAAAAACAAGGACCAAAAATCCAACAGTATCAACCAACTTAAATTTCTTTATTGTTTAGTGTATAACAAACATCTACTTCTCACTTCTCATGTGTTCAATAAGCAGATTTTAGTTTTACCATGTACTGTAACTGAAAGTTTGCAGCCCATTGACGCTTCTGAGTTGTCAAGATTTCTGGATTGTAATTCGTATATTTCACTTCTGGAGGACTAGAAAATCCTTTTATCATTTTCGTAACTTGATACTGCAGCCTTTGAAGTTGGCTGCCACCATGATCATTTTTTGATGAATATACCACAGATGGCCTCTGAGAATTCATAGCAGCAGCAACAGCTCTAGCCACATCCTCTGTTGTCTGCGTAAAAAATGAAGCACCCCAACTAGGACTACCCGTCTCTTCCTCCTTTGTCACTCCAGCCATCTGTTCCTTCACAAACATAACAATGATTTCAATAAGTAATACTCTCTAAGAAGCAAGATCAATTCAAACAAAGTATCACTCAAACTAAAGCTACAATATATCTATGTTAATGCTTGATTATAATGCAAGCCAACATAAAATAGAGACAGCTATGAACAAATATACCAACAAGTCACCAAAAACTGACTATACACATCATATGCTTAGAAAACATGTCTTTTTCAAGTAGAACTTCAAATTTATTCATTAAACATGGCAATCCACACCTAAAAATGTGATATTGAGCTCTTCAGAAGTGTCATCAGCAAATTATAATCGTTAGCAATAAAGCAAACCAAACGATGAACCTACAACCGCATCATTTCATTAAAAAAATAAAATAAAATAAACTCCTAAAAGATTCCACATATAACTTGTCTTCAACAAACAAGCTTAAGTATTAAAAAAATTATAAATAAATAAATCCCATTTAGCACTAATAACACATGCTACAGTTTTCAAACTCATAACTTCTTCAAAGCTACACCAGTAACTATCTTCTGTTTCATGTTCTACTCTGTTCCACAAACTGAAAAACACAAACAGGGTGAAAATCCGATGCACAATTTGACCAATATACCTAAAATAATAAAAAAATTATAAAAAAAAACATTTAATCGAATTCAAGCAACACGAACGTAAATAAAATAAATAAAAAAATATGAAAAAAGGAAAAGAAAACAGAACAGGGTAGAAGATTGAATTGAACAAACACACAGCTGAAATCGTAAAAGCCACATGAGTACCAAAACTCTAAGATCGGATGATAG
>QARZ01000296.1:44348-99765 GCA_013407115.1 Glycine latifolia | reverse complement strand
AAAAAAAAAAAAAAAAAAAAAAAAAAAAAAAGCTTACCAGGAAATAGCGGAAAAAAGGAAACAATAGAATAGAGAGAGAAAAAGAGAAAGAGAGGATTGAGGCAGAGAGATAAAGACTTAAGGGTGGGGTTGAGGTTGGAAAGAGAAAAAGAATAAATATTTAAGAATTAAGATTAAATTAATTCATCAACTTCTACAGGTACTTCTTTTCTTTTTTTTCTCTGCCTCAGGGACGAGAAAATATTAAAGAAAAATTGTATATGTTAGAATGGGAAATGGTCCATGCAATTGAAATTGAAAGAAGGAAGAAGAAGAAGAAGAAGAAGAAAGGGGTTGGCGATAGCAATTAGGGTAAAAAATAATAAAATTGAATGAATGAATGTGGCGCAGTAGAAGAAGCTTCGTGCGCGTCGAAACGCAACGAAACGAAACGACTATTCAATTGTATATTGTTTTGCAGTGTGTTTTTGTTTGGATCGTTGGATTGGATTGGATGTTGCGTATTGCTGGTTCTCACCCCCTCGTCCCACTCCCACTTGCATATTCTCGTTCTCGTATCTTAATCTTATTGCTTTTTTTATATACATATATAATTAAGGTATATTATTTGCAGAAGATAATAATATATTTTACACTCAAAAAAATAATTTTTTATTTTGAAGAAGAAAAAACATAAAAAGTATAAAAGGAAATAAGATTTAGTGAGTAATTACTAAGATTGAGTGAATACCATTTATATTTTTTTTATAAATGATCTTATATCGATTAAATTTGCATCTATTTTTTCAACTTAATATACATTTAAACTGAATAAATAAAGGATAGAATTTATTATTTATTTTTAAATTCATAAATTGTTAACTTATGTTAGATGAATGAAATATAAACAAATAAAGTTCAAGAGTATTATATAATTAAGCTTGAGAAAGATTCAGTAGAATTAAATTACCGAAAATTAGAAGGAAAAAATCTGGAAAAAATATATAATTAGGTTATTAATCGATTAACTAGTTCACATTTTATAATAATTTTTTAAATAATTATGCATTAAAATTATTCATAATAAAATAATATTAAATTCTTGAAAAAAAATGTTATACATAATCAACAATTAATTATTATCATACATATATATGTTTTAATTGAGGTAATTAAGATTATTTTAAAATCTTTGTTATAATAAAATTATAGGGAAATTTTATACAATTTAGCAAGATAATTAAGATTAATTTAAAATAGAAAAATTTTAATTATATGGAAGAATATTGTCTTAATTTAATATATGTATATATATATATATGTATATATATAATTAATAAATATTTCATTAAGTTAAATTTCCATAAAATATATTTAGATCCGTTTGATTTGTCAAAAATTATGATAATGGATAGAATAAATATTTTTATTCCGCACTTGATTTAAAAAAGATAAAAAAAACAACACAAATCAAGTAAATAAATATATGACAAAATCTCTAATTTTTGTAAAAAAAACATTAGACAATTTTTTGTTTCAGTTACAAAGTATTAAAATAACACATTCATATTTCTATTTCTTTAATAATTGAAAAAATAGTAAATAAATCAGCATAATCATTTTAAGAAGGATATATCAGATTTTTTTAATTCTAATATCTCTCTTCTCATTTTGGTAAAACACATAAGATTTGATAATTAAAAATTGTATTAAGATATTAATATTAGTATTTTAATAAATTTTATATTATTTTACTTGTATTGTCTATTATTCATCAGATGATATACAAGATAAAAAAAATTGTCTTGTAACTTGTGTCTTTATCTTGTACCATTTTTCCTATTTTATCTAGTACTATATTTTTAACAAATTAAATGGATGTTTAGCATCTTACTTTCAAGAGATATACTTCATATAATTTTTTATTTAATCTTAATGTATAATTTCTTGGGGATTTTCTCCATCTTATTCACCAAAAAAAAACGCATAATTTTCTCTGCTCATGAGGTATAAGGGGTTTATAAATAATTGCAAAAAATATTATCTATTTTTAAAATTTTACTTTAGAAGAATTTGATTTGATAAAATTAACAATGTTTTCACCTTTTAAAAAATATTATAAACCTTAGAATAAAAATATTTTCACCATTTTATATATCTATTAAAATAAGAAACAAAATGAAAGAAGATATATTTATAATTATTTATAAAACTAAAAAAATATGAATTATTTTGTTGACCGAGAAAGTCTTGTATAGACACAATCTTAATACTTAGACACATCCGATATCAGTGTCCATATTTCTATTACGCTAAATTGTATATTCTGCGTAATTTTTATTGTACTAAAATTAATATATTTCATATTCTAATAAATGTGAATATTGGTTTGAGGTAAATTATTTTTTCTAATTTAATAAATTTTATTATGCTATTGTATTTTTGTTATTTTAAATTTAATATATTATAACGGTTTTTCTTATTATATATTATAAATACATAATAGTAGAACTACTTAATCAAATGAATTATTAAAAATTAATTACCAAATTACAATGTGAACTTGGATGTTAGAAACAGGAATGAAAAAAAATATTTTTATGTTTCTACTATTTATCATCATTTATAATAAAAAAATTATAAATAAATAATATAATTATATGTATATATTTTTTCTAAATTAATAAATTCTATCACAAATATTTTATATCACTTTTCAAAAATTATTTCTCTATTGTTAATTTTTTTTCTTTATTTCACTATTTAATTTTTGGTATTTTTTTATATTTAGAAAACTCATTTTTCACATACTTTTAACAAAATAGCATAAATTACTAATTTAGTTTAGGACACATTAAACATTTAGATGAATTTGAACATGATGAATGTTTTACCATAATATTGGATCGTGTGGTGCTTTATAATTCCCTTGTTTAATTCACATTTTAACCATCATTTTTTGGATATATTGTAAAATATTGATTGACTATTGATTGATATTATCTTTGTTTCTAATTTAGAGACATGATTCTTCTTATATGTTTAGATGTATTACTTCAAACTAATAGATAATATAGCAATTTAAATTCAAATGCAATAAGATAACATATATTAATGTAGCAATTTAAATAAGATAAGTAATTCAAATTAACAACCAATTATTTTATCTTATTTATCATTTATCTTCTTTTTTCTTTTTCTACTTGCAAAACTCTTGCATCAATTGTTTCCATATTTATAATGCAACGAGTCTTTATTCTAGCGTTATTAGAATCTATATACCATGACACATGCGTGATCTTCATTTTTATTTTTCTTTGATCTACAAAAGGAAACCAAAGTATTAAAAAAAACTACAGACTACCTTTTAAAAACTGCAAAATATGTAAACCAACAAAAAAAAAATCCTAATAAATGTTAGTAATCAAACACTAATATGAGAAATTTTCAGGTAAGCAAATATAAAATCAAAACCAATTTTAAAACTAACAAAAATCTAAAATTAAATTAATTCTTAGTTTTTTAAAATGAGCAGTTTAACAAAAAAGAGTTCTATAAAAAATAAAATAAAAAACAAAATGGGTAGTTTTAAAATTTGCAAATATATCTATAAAATAAATTTTAAATTAAGAAATGGCAAGTTTTAAAAATCCAATTACAATTAGTTGGTAGATTTAAAAATATTAAAATGAAGTTAGAGATTAAAAAGAATTAGGTATTTGAAAATTTGATTTAGGAGAAGTTTTAAAATTGACAATTATGTTATCATGATGGTTCACTAACACATTAAAAGATAACCAGTTTTAAAATCAATAAATAACAAAATAAAAATGAACTTTAAAATAAAAACAGAAATTTTAAATTTGGTTTAATAGAAATAGTTGTATATATTAACGCTAAAGTGAGATGGTTATACATTGTCGAAAGAAAATTATAAAGATAATAAAAAAAGAGATTAAAATAATTATATAAAAAATATTGTTATGCTCGTGAGAAACAGGATGTACCCAGCAAGGTTTGCTGGGATTTGCTATGGGATCAAACTCTCCCTCTCTGAAGATGCCTATGGAGATGAAGCACCCCCAGGAAGATGATCACTGCCGGAAACAACACAAGTGGTGTGCTGTGTGTGCAGTGTGAATGGAAAACAGAGAGTTAGGATTGTTGTGTACCTTTCACCATGAATGATGCTATATTTATAGGATGATACCTGGACCCTGGGAAGATATTGTTGAGGCCCATTATCTTTTGTTAAGATATTCAGATTATCTAACTAGATGAATGGCAGTTGTTGTGATCATATCTTCTGTTATATCTTCTATCTTTTGGTGGTTGCATGATTTAAATAATCGAATGGGTCTATCCGTAACAGATGTCCCACTGCCCGGTTATCTAGCATTCTAGATGACTGGGATGTATCAAATGGATAGGTCCGAGCTATATTAAATCCAAGGTCTATATACCGTCGTAGGTTTATTGTTATCTCATGCCGAGATAATTAATTTAAATTGGGACGAGGCGCTTTCAACCGATGCCGAACTTATTTCTTGCCGAGTTCGATTCTGTTTATCCTTCGTTGAGATGTTGCTGTTTGCTCCATTGCCGAGGTATACATCTTTTCAGATGGTTCGATTTCTTAGTTGTATCCGAGCTATTTATTTCCGTAATCTATTGGTCTCATCCGAGTTCCCTTAGGAACCAAGGTGTATTTTATAGGATCATGATAAAGGTCTAGGCTTTCCAATCTATTTTGGAGTTATCTGAAAAACGAAGAGTTGTCCTTTCATCTTTTCCCTGGCGACGTTCTTTACTCTCAGCATTTAATGCGCCGTTTCTATTCCCCATATCTCCATCATGAGCTTGGAAATTTCTTCCTGATTTGCCCCTTGTGTGAGTTGAGAAACGTCATTTGTACCCCTAATGTCTAATCATATCTCCAGAGGTTACGTTCTTGAAACGCTTTGTGAGTGATTTTTGGCGGTTACCAATATTTCAACTTCCTCAACTTCCTTATTCCCCCTTTTTACCTCTTCCTTCTCTTGACGCTCTTTACCCTTTCGAAAATTTCTCTTGCTCTTATCTTTTGTATCAGCATTTTCTGAAGTTTCATCCGCTCGAAGTTTCCCAGGTATTCATTACATTCTTCATTTTAATCGCATTATACTCCTCTCTCCTTTACTCTTTTCCACTTCCTTTGCATTTTTGCACATTTTGTCTAGGTATTTTAGCCTAGGATTTCTCTGTCATTGTTAACTGATAATGGGGATTACTCCCGAAGAAGAAGCTTTCGTGCGTAATCATGTCCCCCCCAAAACTGCATTTTGGCTTTGGGGTGTTCCTATCTCTGATGAAGAAAAGAAAAAAGATTTGTTAAAATCTTCTTCAGGTGTCAGTAATTCTAAACCCAAACCTTCGAAACCTTCTCATCCTTCTAAATTAGGTTTGCCTCTTCATAAAAATAAAACGCCCTTAGAAACATCTAGAATGTCTCCTGACATTCCTTCCTCCCCAAGCCTTGTTCATATTTTGCCCTCAAATTCTGCTGGGTCAGAAAGACAGCCATTGGAAATTCGATTTGAACCCTGCTCCAACTGTTTAGATGAGTTTTTGTATTTAGCAAGTGTTAAGCAATATAATCAAGCCGATGATTTACTCGATGCTTGCCGACATAACCCAATCCGAAAAGCAATTCCAACTATATTTAATACTGAAACATCGAATATTCGGGCTTCGCAGTCCAACTCGGCACTAGTCATTTCTTCACCTCTCCGTCTTCCCCCCTCACTTCCAGGTACTTTACTAATCTTTCTCTTTTTTCTTTGTCATAGGTCATTATGGATGTTCCTTCTGTGGAAATGGTCGATGAATCCCAATCAGCAGGATCTCAATCCAACCTTCTCCCTTCTTCCTTAATTGCCAAGTTTCCATGGGTCACATCCGAAGTACTTCGTACTTCATCTATTCTGACCCCAGAAAATATAGCATCAATCCCTATAGGTAACCAAGACGGATTCTCCATTCGTCCTCCTACCCCGGACGAGCCTATTTGCTCTTGTGCCGGGGAAAAGGAACCTAACTATTTTTTCTTTTGTAAGGATGTGGTCACGCGTCTTGGCATCCGATTTCCTTTATCGGATTTTGAAATGCGACTATTAGATCATCTTCAATTAGCCCCCTCACAATTACATCCCAATAGTTGGGCTTTTGTCAAATCTTTTGAGGATCTTTGTGAAGAATTACAAATACCTTGTACTGTCTTGCTTTTCCTATACTTTTTCTCTGTCCAGGCCGGCCGTACAGGCCGAGAAGCCTCTAATAAGAAAGGGTGGACTTCACTTCGAAGCCGACCCGGTCGTCGTCTCTTTCGTATCTTCACCGATTCCTTTAAAAACTTTAAAAATAATTTCTTCAAGGTTACAGCCGAACCCGGCAAGCAACCATTCTTTCTTCGGGGTCCAGAAGCACCTGGTGTTAAATGGAGATTTCCCCTCTACTGGACCCGAGTTCATCATTCTAATCCCCCTTCCTTTTACCGAGTTGAGGAGTGTAATCTTTCTGATAGTGAGGCATCAGCTCTTGTTCAAATTCAACTGCACCAAGAAGCTCAAGGTCATGTATAAAAACTTTACATACTCGTCATTTTGTTTTTCTTTTTGCTAATCGATTCTTTTCCTTTCAGCTGCCGAGATGGAAGAAGATCCTACCATCAATTTGAACCCCCGTCGTTCCAAGAAAGCTACCGTCGAGAAAACCGCTGATTCCCGCCGTGACTATGTTCATAAGATGCCGGCGAGGAAAAACAAAAAGTGCCGAGTTGAGGTACCGGCCTCTGGTGGTCTTCAAGAGACAACCCCCACAAGGTTGTCCAAGGAAATATCTACGACCGGGACGCAAGCTATACTTTTGCCTGGGCACGAGAACCAGGGAACCCCGACCGCCCCTTTAATTACAATCGAAGACGTAACAATGGATTCATCCGCAGATGTTTCTGCCACAGGTATCCCGGTTGCCGTCCCCAAAGAGTCTTCATTAACCTTTGGATGCCTCTGGGAAAAAGGGGTTGAGGATCTTTTTCCTTATACCAAAGCTCCAAAGCGTTTTTATGATGGGACCCCCTTCTCGGATGACGACATCCGGGAACTTGATCAACTCCATTTCCAGGCTTTCAAGAGTGCTTCTTTGGTACCGAGCTTAGTTTCTTTAAATGCTCGGTACAACAAAGTTAAAAATGATGGCCTCCAGCTCAAGAATGATAACCAATGGTTGGCTGACGAGAACAAGAAGTTATCTGAAGAATCTCTACTGCTGAAAGAAAAACTTACCCTTTCTCATTAGGACTTGTCAACCATGAAGGAGGAGGTTGTGACTCTCCAAGGTGAAATTCAAGCGGCGAATAGAAATGCTGATTTTTTCAAAGCCTCTGCTGATAATGCAACGGTTGAAGCTGACAAAGCTCGGGCAGAACTATCTTCTTTGGACCAAGACCTTGCTTCGTTGAGGGTTCTTTATGAGAAATCTCAACAAGAGGTAACTTTTTCCAAGAAGGAGGCAGCCGATTTTCAAGACACATTGGGAACCGTTGCTGAGGATGCATTTTCTAATGCCGTGGAGCAAATTCAATTCTTGAACCCGGGAATCGCTTTGAATTTAGAAGGGGCTGATTGCCGATCCTATGTAGAGG
Source organism: Glycine latifolia (assembly GCA_013407115.1). Classification (NCBI taxonomy): domain Eukaryota; kingdom Viridiplantae; phylum Streptophyta; class Magnoliopsida; order Fabales; family Fabaceae; genus Glycine; species Glycine latifolia. Next base: position 92,105 of record QARZ01000296.1, on the reverse strand, counting down.
ACGGCAAATTCATCCCTTATGTTGATCCCGAGGTCACCTCTCCAGATGATGATCAAGAGCCGATCATGGATGATCAAGTGAACAAATGAAGGGCCGGAATGCCGGTTTGCTCTGTAACATTTTATTTCTTCTGAATAATTTTAATTTCTTTTTGATTTGTGTCGTACTTTGAACAACTTATTTAATACATGTCGCTTCACCGTTTGCTTATTCGAATATCGCCTTTGGTTCCAATGACCAAGTATTTTTAATCGAATCATCTGTTCGAATATTGTTTTTGGAACCGAGTTCCTGTCCTAGCAACTATTTGATGTATTTCGTATTAATTTTAGGATATAATTCTGTCGAGGTACTCGATGATTTGTCCATGATTAAATACGCCGGTTTGATCAAGACCGAATTAATACATAATAGCGACTAGGCTCTCAAAATTGTGCACAATGTATAATATCCGTGATAGGATTTTATTTACTCTTCGAAGATTATTAAAATTCGTGGTATCAATGGAAAATTTATGCCTGGTTTATATTCCTCGGCTTGTTTGACCAATGAGAAACTCGTGAATATATGGAAAATTCGTGGTGTCAATGGAAAGTTTATGTCGGGTTTATATTCCTCGGCTTACATAACCAATGAGAAACACTTGAATATATTGAAATTCGTAGTATCAATGGAAAATTTATGCCAAGTTTGTATTCCTCGGCTTATTTATCCAATGAGAAACTTATGAATACATAGATCACGATTTACGTGAAAATACTAATTTCGGGCTTATTGCTGGGAAATGTAAAAAACTTCCACGATCTCGGGCTAATTGCCTGGGGATACGTGGGTTTCAGCTATAATATCTCTTTAGTTTGTCGGCATTCCATGTGCGTTTGACCTCCTTGCCTTCCAAAGTTTCTAAAACATAGGCTCCTTGCCCCAAGTTTTGGGTGACCCGATATAGTCCTTCCCAATTGGGTGCTAACTTTCCCTCTCGGGCATTTTTGTTGCTGATGTCCGCACGTCGTAGTACGAGATCATCCTTCTCAAAGGATCTTGGTTTTACCCTTTTATTAAATTTTTGAGCTGAGATATTCTTCGTGTGTAGATATCGGCGATGTGCTGCAATCCGGACTTCTTCTATCATATCTAGCTCGGCAGCTAATGCCTTATTGTTGTCTGTATGTGACTTTTGCCTCCTCCAAGATGGTTGACCGATCTCTACGGGTATCATGGCTTCGCAACCATAAGTCATCCTGAATGGAGTCTCCCGGGTAGATGTTTGAGTCGTGGTTCTGTATGCCCACAAGACGTAATAAAGTTGCTCAACCCAATTCGGGCCAGCCACTTGCATTCGTTTCTTCAATCCGTCCAGAACGACTTTGTTCGCTGCTTTCGCCTGTCCATTAGACTGCGGGTGCTCTACTGATGCAAAATGGTGTTTTATGTGGAGTCCAGCCATCATTTCCTGGAATTTTTTATCTGTAAATTGCGTTCCGTTATCGGTGACTATTTCTGCCGGGATTCCAAATCTTGCTATAATACTGCGTTCAAAGAACTTTTGGACACGGGCCGAGGTGATGGTAGCCAGAGGCTCAGCCTCAATCCATTTAGTAAAGTAATCCACGGCTACTATTAGCCATTTCATTTGGTCTTCCGTTGCTTTAAATGGTCCTAAGAGATCCATCCCCCATTTGAAGAAAGGCCATGGTGCTGTGATTAATTTTAGCTCGGATGGAGGAATCCATAGTATCCGCGCATGTTTTTGACACGTGTCACATTTCTTTACATGCTCTGCTGCATCCGCTTGCATCGTCGGCCAAAAGTATCCGGCACAGAGGGCTTTTAATGCCAAAGCCTTTGCTCCCATATGCTGGCCATTAATACCTTCATGTATCTCGGTAAGTACGTACTCAGTTTGATCAGAGCTTAAGCATAATAATAACGGGGTGTGGAGGCCTCGTCAGTATAGCTCACCATCAACAATTGTGTACATTGAAGCATCTCGGGTTAGCCTTTTTGCTTCTATTTTATCATCCGGCACTATCCCTTGTTCCAAATAATTTATGATCGGCCTCCGCCAATCTTCGGCTATTAAGACCACCATAATGCAGGCAGGTTGTGCGAGTTCCTGTTGGATGACTGTTCTGTGATTGCCTGTTCCTTTCGTACTTGCTAGCTTCGATAATATGTCGGCTCGCGTATTTTCTTCTCTTGGAATATGGGCTATGGTGAATTCATCAAATTCGGCTATTATTTCTTTAACTTTAGCAAGATATTTTGCTAACAGAGGGCCCTTGGTTTGATACCGTCCTTTGATTTGTGCTGAGACCAATTGTGAATCAGTAAAGACATTTACCTTTAGTGCTCCCTGTTCTCTAGCCTGGTTCAACCCGGCAATCAGTGCTTCATATTCCGCTTGATTGTTAGACGTCGGAAAATTAAGCTGTAGTGATTGCTCGAGTGATACTCCCTCGGGATTTTCAACAATGATCCCGGCTCCGCTTCCTTTAGAATTAGACGACCCATCAACATACACCTTCCACACCTTATTTGTTGATTGGGTGGAAAATGTCGGGGTCAATTCTACTATGAAGTCGGCCAAAGCTTGAGATTTGATTGCATTACGAGCTTCATATTTGATGTCGAACTCGGATAATTGAATGGCCCAATTCATCATCCTCACGGCTAAGTCTGGCTTGTGCAGTACCTGTCGGATAGGCTGATTTGTTCTTACCACTATGGTGTGGCTTTGGAAATATGGACGAAGACTCTTAGCCGTGATGAGTAAAGCGAAAGCCACTTTTTCGAGCTTCTGGTAACGCAGTTCCGAGTTCTTTAGAGCTCGGCTTACAAAGTATATCGGCAACTGACACTTATCCACTTCTCGGACCAAAACTGCGCTTATGGCTTCTTCCCCTACTGCAAGGTACAGGATAAGAGTTTCTCCATGTTCTGGCTTCGAGAAAACTGGGGGTGAGGCCAGACATCTTTTTATTTCCTGAAATGCCTCTTTGCATGCTTGATTTCATCCTATCTTGGCTTCCTTTTTTAGTAACTTAAAGAATGGTAAAGCCTTTTCTACGGCTTTTGGAAGGAACCGTGTCAAGGCCGCCATCCTTCCTGTTAATTGTTGGATTTCCCGTTTATCAGTAGGGAATTGCATGTCGAGTACAGCTTTGCATTTATCCGGGTTTGCCTCTATTCCTCGGTGTGTTAACATGAACCCTAAGAATTTCCTGGCTTTTACCCCAAAAGCACATTTCAGGGGATTCAAGCGGATACTGTGCTGTCTTAGCTTGCAGAATGTTTCCTCCAGATCTTGGATGTGGTCTCCTTTTTCACCTGTTTTGACAATCATGTCGTCGATAAACACTTCAATATTGCGTCCGAGTTGGTCAGTGAAGACTTTATTCATCATTCGTTGATAAGTAGCTCTTGCATTCTTCAATCCGAATGGCATCACCTCATAATAGTAATTTGCTTCAGTACCTCGGAACGCTGTCTTTTCTTGATCTCCCGGGTACATCGGTATCTGATTATATCCGGAGTAAGCATCCATGAAAGATAACGACTGAAATCCGGCGGAATTATCTACTAGCTGGTCAATGCTCGGCATTGGATAAGAATCCTTTGGACAAAACTTATTCAAATCTGTGTAATCAACACAAACTCGCCATTTCCCATTGGATTTCTTCACCATTACCACATTAGAGAGTCAAGTGGTGTATTGTATTTCTTTTATGAACCCGGCCTCTAGCAATTCTTTGATATGTTTCTCTAATGCCTGCCTTCTGTCCGGGCCGAGCTTCCTATTTTTCTGAGCCACAGGTTTGGAGTCGGGGTACATGGCTAGCTTGTGACAGCAAAATGTGGGGTCAATTCCAGGAATCTCGGATGCTTTCCAAGCGAACACGTCCTGGTTTTCTCTAAGGCATTGAATTAGCTTGCCTTTGACTTCTAAATTATTCTGTGCCCCTATTTTTGTAATTTGATCTGGAGATCCTCCGATCTGAACATCTTCCAATTCATCTACTGGTTCCGGTCTCCATTCTTCAACATCTCGCATATCCAACTCCACAAGATTAATCGGCTTGCGAGATGCCGGTCTCTCTATTTGTTGTTCTGAGGGATCTCCCTGTCGAATCCGAGGTGGAGAAGATGGGCCGCCCTCCGTCTCCCGGATTGTATTGAAATAGCATTGTCGAGACTCCTTCTGATCACCACAAATTGTAATAACTCGGCCAAGGTGTCCGATCATCTTCATCTTCTGGTGCTTGGTGGACATTAATATATCCCATTTATGAAGTGTTGGCCTGCCTAATATGATATTGTATGGTGAGGTGAACTCGCCTACGGTAAATGTGACTCGGCCTGTTTTAAACCCCTCATTTGTACCCAACGTGAGTTGGAGGTCGATTGCGCCTTTCAGACCGGTGCCTCCTCCATTAAACCCAATTAACATAGTTTGGCACGGCTTTAAGTCGTCTTCACTCAAATTCATCTTTTTGAACGCACTTAAATTGAGAATGTCGGCCGAGCTGCCATTATCGACAAATATCCTCTTAACTCGGAAATTTGCCACGGTTCCGATTATGACAAGACCGTCTTCGTGACCGGGCACTACGCCTTTCATATCGTCCTCTGTGAAATAGATTAGCGGTGGTGCAACTTTCTTGCTTTCTTTGAATTTGGGTTGATCTCTTATCGACATAACTTCCTTGAGATATCACTTCCGCTGACTGGCAGTGTCGCCTCCGCCTCCCATGCCTCCCGAAATCACATTACATTCGAATTCGGGTTCTGGGAATTCGTCCTTCTTGGTTTTCTTCTCATCTCGGTCTTTATTCTCCTGCTGACTTTTCCTTTTTCCTTGGTCCCTTGGGTCCGGATAACATATTGCCGAAGTTTACCTTCGCGGACAAATTGTTCTATCGCATCACGGAGCTCTCGGCACTGGTCAGTCGTATGACCCGGCCCATTGTGAAAATCACAATATCGGGAATAATCCAATCCTTCCTTTCTCGTTATCGGACGAGGACGTTCGACTTTCCTCATCTCTGTAAATGCGACTTCCTTCCATATTTGGCCTCGTGAAATGTTTAATGGAGCATACTTGTCAAATTTCCACTCGAACTTTTTGGGCCTGAAGTTCGGGTCTTGGAAGTTTCTTGGAGGTCGGTTAGCGAGATAATTCGATGGTTGTCGATTGGATTGTGCGTTCTCATGATGTCGGTTCCTTGGTGATGTCGGTTTCTTATTCTCCCTCGGGGCCGAGTTAGCGATTTCCATCTGTTCCAACTCCAAATATTTTTTGGATCAGATCATAAACTCATTTAAAGTTTTTACAGGATCTTTGTAAATGGATTTGGCAAGACGGGATGACCCATTGAGCCCGGCCGAGATGAGATGCACATGAACCTTTTCCTCCAAACCCTGTACTTGCAAGGCGGCTTCTTTGAATCGGTCTAGATAGCTCTGTAATGTTTCTCCGGGCTTCTGGCGTATTTTCCCTAGTATGAACTCGGATTTGGGCTGCTTCTTGCTTGTTGCAAAATTCAACAAGAACTTCTGTCCAAAATCTTCGAAGTTTCGGATAGACTGTGGCGGCAACGTATGAAACCAAGCTTGAGCAGCTTCGGTCAAAGTAGTAGCAAAAATCCGAGAGATTATAGGCTCGTCGATACCTTGGACACACATTTGCATATCGAATTCGTCTACATGCTCCCGGGGATCTTGACTCCCATCGTATTTGGATAAAAAAGAACTGTCGAAATCCTCCAAGAATTGGGCTTCTACTATCTCGTTAATAAATGGGCTGTTATTCTGATGACCTCGACGGTATTTCCTCTGATATGTCTCGTCTTCTTGTCTGGGCCGACGTATTGCTGTCCTGTCGACAACGGTGTGTTCTGGGATTCGGGCGGACAGAGCGAGCCGAGGTCCTTCCTTGCGTGACTGGGGTCTGACCCGTTCGGGTTGACTGGTTGTTTCCCTATTACCAGCCTCAGCTGTGGGTGCCGAGTTATTAGTTTCATGCCTTTTTTGTACCGAATTCGGTTGCTCGTTGTGCGTTGTCGTTGGTAGCTCAATGTTAGAACCCGGCTGTTTGGACAAGTTTTGAACATCCTCCTGTCGTTGAAGCTCGTAACGTTTCTCCAAATTCTCTAACCGAGATAGAATAGCATTCAAAGTGTTGTGGATAAAACGCTGGTTGGTGTCTAGTTCTACCTCGGCCATTGGTGGCGGAGGCCGAGCTGGTGGCATTGCTGGAGAAGAAGCGGTGTGGGATGCCGCATCTTCTGCTACCACGTTCTCCAGATTCGCGTTTCGGGGTGGTAGTGCGTCATGTCCAGCGATCTGATGGCTTTTGGTGTTGACCATTGTGAATTGGTGGGATTAGAAATTTAACGTCCCCACAGACGGCGCCACTGTTCTGCTCGTGAGAAACAGAATGTACCCAGCAAGATTTGCTGGGATTTGCTATGGGATCAAACTCTCCCTCTCTGAAGATGCCTATGGAGATGAAGCACCCCCCAGGAAGATGATCACTGCCGGAAACAACACAAGTAGTGTGCTGTGTGTGCAGTGTGAATGGAAAACAGAGAGTTAGGATTGTTGTGTACCTTTCACCATGAATGATGCTATATTTATAGGATGATACCTGGACCCTGGAAAGATATTGTTGAGGCCCATTATCTTTGGTTAAGATATTCAGATTATCTAACTAGATGAATGACAGTTGTTGTGATCATATCTTCTGTTATATCTTCTATCTTTTGGTGATTACATGATTTAAATAATCGAATGGGCCTATCCGTAACAAATATATTAATACAAATTAGAGATAACTTGTCTTATCATCTAGAAAGAAGCCGAAACCACTTAACAACCAATGTTCAATCTATTTTCCTTTGTTAGGCTAATTACTTTTGCTTAATAGCATTAGCACGAAACATTGTTGCTTAGGAGTCTGCATTGTCCATCTCTGCACCGCCGAAGTCTTCCTTTGTCTCGTCATTCCGCAACGTTGCTCCAAAACTTACTCGAGATTGCAGTATAGAATATTTGTTGTGGTTTCGTTCATAAAAAATGAAAATATAGATAATTATTGTATTTTAAAAAAAGTGAACAATTTATATAAAATAAGTGTTTCCATGAACCATTTATATAACATGAATAATTATATAAACAAGAAAAAATATAAGTTTTAAAGAGCAAAATAATTATTATGAAAATAAAAATTAAAAGGTGGTTATCAAAAGAAGTATTCTTTATCTATTGATATATAATATAAAGAAAATATGGAATGAGAATTGTTTCTCGCTCCAACAGTCCAAGTCATTGATCCCTTCTTTCTTATTCTCTCACCTCACCGTCCTCTTTCCTTTGTAAACGCCGAACAAGCCAAAGCATTACTGTACTCACCAGCTCTCGCCCTTCCCATGCCGCATCTCCCATCGCCTGAATCTCACTCGATCGAAGTTACGATCTATTCATGGTGGGTACTAGTGGTGAGATGTGGGCTCAGTGTTCAATTGAGGTGGGTGCTGGCGATTTGTTGGTTCAATATTCATGAAGGTCAAAAGAGATGATGGTGAAGTGAGAGAACGAAAAAGAAGGAATCAGTTGAAAGAATAATAATTTATTTTTCTTTTTTAATTTTAATGATGTGTAAGGATTGTGTTTATAGAAGACTTTCGAGTTTCGACAATCCTTGTTTCAGCCGAAGAAAACATGTCATTTAATAATCTCCCATATGAGAAGGCCTTGACGATTTGACATGGAACTATGGAAGGAATGCCTGTACTGCAGAAGGATAAAATTAATGAACTGCTTGCAAATTGAAGATTTCTATTGTCTTTTATTTTTAAGACAACTACTATTGTCAATACTTATCAATCAAATAATTAATTAAACGATAATATTATTATCACGTAATTAATTAACCTAAGGCGATGGCCCATAAGAGGCCTCTTATTCGAAGATGCTATTTGCATCAAATATGGATAAGCCAAAGCCACAATATTTGTTTAATTACTTATTAAGTGCATAATGTAAATGAATGTTACCTTCAATCAGATATTTTAGTTAATTTTTAATTTTTTATTAGTTTTAAAATTTATTTGTTTATTTGATAAATTAATTTTTTAATAGCTTTTAATATTTTTTAAATATTATTTAAAATAGTATTTTTTTAAATATTATTTTTTCATTTTTAATTTTTTATATTTATATTTTTATCTTTGATATATCTATTCATTTTGATTGTTAATTTTTTATTAAATTATTGTATTATTTTTTCTTTATTATTTTATATTTTTCAAATACTTCAATAATTAATTTTATCAAATATTTCCAATTTAATAAATTAATTTTTTAACTTTTAATTATTAATTTTGAGTTAATTTTGGCATAGACAATAAAAAAAACGTCATCAATAATATTCAATACTAAATGAAGAATCAAATGCGGGTCAATGTTTCACTTTGTTGTTGTGATACATGATGTACCAATACTATATTACATCAGATCTGGTCGATGGTCAGAGATCAATAATCCATATGGTCAAAGCTTGATAAAATAACAAAGAAAAAAAATCATGTTTTATTTTCCTTTTTTACTTATTTAATTAATCTCGAAGTACTAGATTTTGTATTTTATAAATTAAATTGTTTAAAATACTATGATGAAATTTAACCGGCAAACTAAAATTAATAATTAAACACCATCTATTTTACCTGAATCCAAATTAATGACACAATGAAAATGCATTAATACATAACTAATTAACTATGAACTGACTCAATGACTCATAAGATCTAAATTGCGTGTTTTTCTCGTTTGAGTTTAGTTTTGATATATTTTTAATATAAAAAAATTACACAATTAATTCATTAAAAAGCATTCTTAATACATTCTTTAAAATAAATATTATAAAATTAAATAATTTTATCATACTAAAAAAAATTTAGTGGTACATTTTAATTAAATTATTTTTAATTAGAGACAATCATGTCTCGTAATTAAAAGGAATTTTCCAATTTCTTAGGATTTTGAACTATCATTAATTGTTTCAACTTCCAACTAACACACAACTGTTTTTTTCTTATTCTGTTTTTTTTGAAAGAAAAAAAGGAATTTTATTAATTACATTTCTGAATATAGTTAATAATATATTTATTTAAAATAAAATAAATTTTAACATTCTTGTAATATTAATTTGAATAAAAATTTAAATTTTTGAGTTTTGATACATCACATTAATAAAAAAATGATTGTGTGTTGATTTTTTTTAATTTTTACTTTTTCCCAATTTTAAAAGTTACGTATTTTTTAATTTAGTCTTATTTAATAGAAAAATATTTATTATTAATAATAAAATATCCGTTATTTTATACTAGTGCAGTTTTATTTAAATTTAACACGAGTAATATTCGAAAACAAGTTGACAAGTTAATTAGTTGTAAAAAAATAGAGTAAATTGTACTAGTATTTCATGCCTTTTTGCAGATAAGCTACCTCTTTTTTTTTCAAGTTCCTACGCTAACACGTTAATTATTTAAAAAATATTACCCTAACTCAACTTAATTGTTTTAAAAAATTAAATTATGTTCCCGAGTAAGAAAGATTAGTACAAACATTGAAAAAACACAGGAAAATTAAGTGTAATAATTTATTGATGAATATTGATCCATTATGAACCCTTTACAAATGCACCTTTAATATCGAAATTTTGGCATGGACAATGTTTCTGTCTTAAATTTGTTCTCTCTACCAAAAATTGGATAAAGATCGATGAGAGAGATGACGTAACATGAAGAGCATGAGAGTGGCCAAGCTTGTTCTACTCGTGATGTTCAATTGTTCATGATGGCCCACGTAGTGTTATCCTTCCCCAACATGATTGCATGAACACATCAACAGACACAAATTTATTATGTTAGGAGAAGCCTCACTTTCCCTCGTACTACTGTGACACACTTATAACTGTTCCTTTGTTCCATTTATTTTAAAGGGTGCTTCAGCATCTTAGGCATGGTAGTATAGTATTAAAGAAATGCATATGCGTACAATAATTAACATTAAGAACTTCTCTAGCTGTTTTAGCTAAGTGAACCAAACAGATGCTCTCTTCTGTCCCATAAAATATTCAGAGAATCACTTTCAAATGAAGGAGTTTGACCTCTCATCATATATCCAAAAAAAACTTAACTAAGTTTGGCCTATCATCTAATTTTATGCTTGTCATTTCCACAAGTATCTTGTATATATCGCAAAATTATATTAATATCATTTTTAATTATTAAAAAAAGTTAAATGCATTGTTTACAAATGATACTGTCACTTGCCATATTGAGTTAAATTAATACATAAGAAATTGAGATTGAGTCTTCTAATTTATTTCTATACAAATTGTAATACGATTAAGTTTAAATTACGCATGTTTCAGCGAGTAGCAGAATATATATACTTACATTTTGTTCCAAAAATAAGCAATATAACTTATTTTGTTGTTGTTGTTTATCACTCCAAAAATCCAAATTATTTAGACAATAAATAATAGTTTATTTTATTTTTTATATTATGAATAGTTGAAAATTTTGATTAGGATAAAATATAATCTATAAAATAATAATATCGAATCATCATTGTCATCTTTAATAATTGTATTGTGTATTGGTATGCATGCTGGCTTGTGGGCGTTTTTTTCCGGGTGGGGGTCTAAGGTCTTAATAAATTTATTAGTGATTAATTCACTGAATTGAATGATCTTATGATGCAAAGGGATCAAATCAAAGACAACTGAAATGTTCATCTCCAATCACTATAATAAATAAGCACTTGAAATGTAACGGTCCTCTCGTGTATATAAAGTCATATCGTTTTTAATGATCGATTATTGTAGGATTTTCTTCAAAAAAGTATATATTAAAAAAAAACTCCCAGATTTTATTGAAATTATTATCATGAATCACATAGTAAAAATTATAAAATAAATAATCAAAATTAAGAATGGTTAAAACTTAAAAGTATAGATTATTATATATATAACAAAAGTTATATATTTTATTTTAAGTTTTATTAGTCTATAATTTAAAAAAAAAATAAAAGAAGTCCAAAATTAAATGCTGCTTACTTACGGAACATAAAAAGAAAAATCATTTAAAAGATGAAAAGTCAAAATAATTAAAATTTGTATAAAAAAACATAGGATGGGAGTATATGATATGACGTGAATACTTCTGCATAAATTTCATGCCATGGTTGACGTCAAAAATTATGATTCAAAATTTTGCCAAGGATTCTGTGAACCGAGTAACCTGCATTGGTAGTAGCGCATTTGGCATACTTTTATTAATTTATTTTATTTTTCTTACGTTTGAATCTTTCTTTTCCATGAGATGAGATATGTTGTTCCCGATTTTAAGTACAACATATATCTACAAATAAAACTGAGGTTCTAAGTTGTTTCTTTGGTGCTTGCTTGAGATGAGATATACTGCCACTTTAATAAGTTCAAGAGAAGTGTCGTAAACATTTTGTGTACCTTTGGCAAAATGAGCATTCACGGGACAAAACAAAACATGCATGTGAGAAATCATGTGCGAAGGTGAAGTCACAAAGGCGCATCAAGAGTATTTTTTCAATTAAATATAGTATCACTGGACCTCATTATTCATGATTCAATGACCTACATAGTTGAATTGAATAGACGAATGATAAATAGAAAAACTTAATTGAGAGAAAATAAAGTTTTATTATTAATTATTTTGTGTTAGGAGTGTACGTGTGTGCATGTGTACGAGAGAAGGGGAGATGAATATTTATATGTTTAGAAATGCACATAGTAAGTACCTAACTGAATTAATCGAGACAAGCTAATAATGTAACTAAATTGTAACCATTGGTATATGACCTCTTTTGTATGTTAGGTGCATGGGTGTTGCAACTCTTCCAAACTAATGGTAAGAATAGATATAGCGGACCTTTTTAGGAAATACATCAACATCAACAGCACCTTTAACCTAAGTTAATTGGGATCAATGGTAGATGAATTCAATAATAAATGAAAAATAAGACAAAAGAGAGAGAAAAAAGCTAAAATAAAAGAAGGGTTAAAGAGAATTTTACAGTCACATAAAAATCTTGATGCACTCTGTTATTTCATCCACCATGCTTTAATTCTATGATTTACATCATGCGCAATCTCACCACCTTTTTGAAACATTGATCCCAAGTATCTAAAAACATCTTTCTTAGGTATCTCTTGACCAAGTAGATGCACTGTGTCTTGATCACCATCTCTTACCCGCGAAAACTCACACTTCATATATTCAGTTTTGCTCTTGCTTATCGTGAATCCTTTAGACTCCAAAGTGTTTCTCTACAATTTCAATTTCCTATTAACACCATCTTTGATCTCATCAATAAGCACAATATCATCTACAAAAAACATACACCACGACACTTCCTCTTGAATATCTTTCGTTAGTTCATCCATCACTAAGGCAAAGAGATAAGGACTAAGAGCTGAACCTTGGTGGACACTTACCGTAATAGGGAAATACCTTGATGTTCCATTACAGGCTTTCACACATATGGTAGCCCCATCATACATATCCTTGATAGCATTAACATACTTTAATGCTACTTTTTTCTTCTCAAGAGTCCACCATAAGACTTCTCTTGGGACTCTATCATATGCTTTCTCAAGATCTATGAACACCATATGTAAGTCTTTCTTATTTTTCCTATATCTTTCCATTAATTATCTCATCAAGAAAATAGCTTTCATGGTACATCTTTCTGGCATAAATCCAAATTGATTTACGGACACCTTGGTCTCCCTCCTTAGGCGATGTTTGATAACTCTCTCCCACAACTTCGTAGTATGACTCATAAGCTTGATGCCTCTATAGTTTGAACAATTCTAGATATCTCCCTTGTTTTTGTAAATAGGCACAATCATACTTTTCCTCCGAGCATCAGACATCTTATTTGTTTGAAGAATTATATTAAAAAGATTGGTTAATCATTTTATTGTCATATCTCCGAAGCTCCTCCACACTTCAATAAGGACATCATCAGGTCCCAAAACTTTATTATTCTTCATCCTCTTTAAAGCCTCCTTAACTTCATGTGTATTAATTATGCGCACAAATCTTCTATTCAGATCATCAAAAACTTCCTCCAAATCCACCTCACTCTTGTCGTCATTCTCATTAAAAAGTTTGTCAAAGCAGTTTAACCATCTTTCACTTATATCTTCATATCTTACCAAAAAATTGATTTTCATCCTTGATACATCTAACTTGAGTGAAGTATTTACTCTTCTTATCCCTCATTTTTGCAAGTTTGTAAATATTTTTCTCCTCATCCTTGCTCCCAAGATTTTTATACAAATCGTCAAAAACTTTGCCTCTAGCTTCCCGCACTGCTTTCTTTGCATCTTTCCTCGTTACTCTAAACTTTTGCAAATTCTTATCATTGGGACATTTATGCAAAGATCTAAAACATTCCTTCTTTTGTTTAATAGTCTTTTGCACCTCTCCATTCCACCACCATGTTTCCTTTGTAAGAACTTTATTTCCTTTACTTTTACCTAGCACCCTCATTCCCACATTTTGAACACACATAGTCATCTTATTCCATATTTCATTAGTTTCTCCAGTAAACTCTCACGGTCCTTCACGCAACATGTTTTCCTTAAACTCTATTTGTTTATCCTCCTTTAGTTTCCACCATCTTATCTTTGGTTTTTGAGCCATATTCCTCAAATTAAGAACTTTGTTGAACCTAACATCTAGAACTACCAACTTATGTTGTGTCGCCACACATTTTCCAGGGTAGACTCTGTAATCAATACACCAATTTCAATCTTCCCGTCTAGCCATAAAGAAATCAATTTGACTACGATTTTGGCCACTACGATACGTGATAAGATGAGACTCTTTTTTTCGGAAAAAAGTGTTCGCTAGCATCAAATCATAGGCTAGTGCAATGTTCAAGACATCTTCTCCAGTCTAATTTTTTGTCCCATAACCAACACCACCATGAATTCTATCAAAATCTCCGTTGTTTTTACCAACATGCCCATTTAGATCTCTTCCTAGGAAAATCTTCTCCTCTCGTGGGATCCCTCTCAGAACCTCCTCCAAATCTTCCCAAAATTTGTTCTTTTCTTTTGATAATAATCCAACTTGGGGTGCATACACACTAAGGATATTTAAAATAAGATCACCCGCTACAAGTTTAATCATCATAATCTTTTCGCATTTCCTTTTGACTTATCACTACATCCCAGCGGACCTTACTAGGGAATAACCTAATAAATTAAGGTGGAAATTTGATCTCGCATATTGGTAACAATATTGGTTGTGAGAAAGGAAAGCTAAGAGCTACATGGTATTCAAAAAGAAGAAAAAAAGAGCTTTGTGATGGCAGTTGTTCTTACCAAATCCTCCAGTGCCTGAGATGGTCTACTTAGATCTCCTATCTTGTATTGATCTCCTTGTTGTAGCGTGATGGGGATACCTACAAAGGAACTACAACGTTCAAGTCAATAAAAGTTCGAGATCTCTTGGTTCATGAGTTATGGTTCTAATTACTTACTAGTTACCTTGTCCTCTATTCCCTTAATAAGCCTAGCAATCACCGAGTTGATAACTGCCCCATCTCTTTCCTCTGCAAGCCATGTGTTGATGTAGTGGGGCTAATCGGGCTAACTAGTTTGAGTTGTCTGTGAATCCCATATGGTACACTAGCTAAAACCTTTTAATATATAAGGGTTAATTACATTTTTGGTCCTTGAAATTTTTTGAAATTTCACTTTCATAAACAAAATATTGTGTAGTCTTGGTTTATGATGTTTTTGTTGGTCAACGATTTTGATCCTTGCCATCATAGTTTGGCATTAAATGACGACGTGACATTAATTTTATCATCATTATATTATTCTGTGGAAGAAATAGCGTAAGTGAAGAGAAAATTGCATATTAAATAATTTTTACAACATGTTTCATTAAAAAATCAAGAACCTTAAAAATAAAATTTCACACACGGTGAATCAATTCAGGAGCATGGATGAACATCATCAACGCATATTACGTCTAGCTTTGACAATTTTTAATACAAACATATAAACCTGAATGAATTGGATTCGACGACTTTTCAATGTGTGCCATACTATGCACATAAACCCAATTGTGTATAGTTCAACAAAATAATTAATGAAAGAAATATGTATCTAGTGAGAGGCACAAGACACGAGAATATTCATTCATTCATCAATAGCCTTTTCCTCTGCATTTTATTACTTCATTAGATTGCATGCATTTCATGGTTATGTAGGCCTAGATTCATGCATAACCTCTTAGTTTTCCTTTTAGGACATCATTACACTTTTGGTGCGCTTCTAGTTGTAGGAAGGTATCTTAGCATGGAAACCATGAGGTTCTTGAAGAAAAGTAATGGAAGCGGATGCCACATAGTGTGGTTGCTCTGAACTATCAATTTCTCTTCCAATGCTCTTTGGGCTATACCACATTATCGTGGGCGAACCTATGATGCATTTTCTCTTTCAGCACATCTCCCACACCTCTGTGGATTGGGCCACACTTTTGTGGGCGAACTTGACATGCATTTTCTTCTTCAGCACGCCTCTCATACCTCTGTGGATTGAGTCACATTGTTGCGGGTGAACCTGACATGCATTTTCTTGTAGCCACAATGGTGTGGAGTGCGTCAAAATGACTAATTAAAATAATAATTATATTTTTGGGCTTGGATAATACTTGTTTTAGGTTTTAAATATACCTTTTAGGGGAGAAAAAAAGATTCTATAGGGAACTCTCTTGGGATGACTTAGGATCAAAGACCATCTTTTGATTTTTCTGGTTTGTTCATTCTCAGTTTTTATTTTCTTTGGAGTTTTTATCATAACTATGTGTGAGTAGAACCCTGTTTTCTAGGATTGGGGCTCAGCCCTTGGGAACCAATTTGGTTTAATTGAAATTTTGTTTGCTTCTATTTGTGTTCCTCTCTTAATCTTTATATTGTTGATTTATTGAATGCAATATATTTTATCAATATTTTTTCATACCTTAGACAATTGGGGGAAGAACTAAAAGGTGAACCTAATTGTTGGAAACCCTTGATAAAGACTTAGGCTTTTAACCACGAAAAAAAGGTTTGATCCTTTGAGGATTCAACTAATTAACACTGATCATAAAGGGTCTAATTGAATATAGTTATTATGAAAGTAGGAGTAAATTCAATTAGGCACATCTTCATATATTGAAAGATAACGTAGTTTAATTTTTGTTGATTTGCCTTTATAGAGAATCAAATAGAGCAATTGGTTAGTCGATTAAGCAAATTGGACCCATTATGCAAAAAACCCTAATCTTGGAAGTTTCTCATTATTGAATCATATTTGTTTAAAATATTGCTTTATCTTTATTTCTTATCATATCTTTATCTCTTTAATCAAATTTCTAAATTTGTTCATAATTATTTAGTTTCTATTTTAATTGTAATAATTGTAAATTCAAAAGTGGGATCCCTCTGAAAAAATGATAAATTCATTACTAGAACAATATTGTGCACTTGTGGTAACGTATCAAAATCCATGGTGTATGATTTTGGTTTTCTGACTACAAATTAAATTCTAATAATTGATTAAAACCCTTAAGAATTATTGCAATATTCTAATATTCGCTTACCTATATAGATAAAATCAGTTGTGTAGTTTCTAATTTGTAGAAAGCATTTGAAAAAAATGAATCCTAGGCTAATAACATATTGTCATTCTCCTACATGCTTGATAGCCAATGAAATTCCATGGTTATATCAAAACAACCATGCCTAAACTCCATTAAGGCATCAACCTTGAGCATAATGTGGTCCCAATGACATCAAACTTTAGCAATTCAACATTCGATATACATATATAATTAACTTAAACTAAATGGAAAAATATCATTAAGACACCAAAATATCCAAAAGCAAAAGGTCCATCAACATAAAGAAGAGCAACCTAGAAATCAAACTCTCATTAACCAAGCATATGTTAAAAACAGGATGGACCAAGGGTAAAACAACTAAAAAAGCCCTTGCTTTAGGCCTTCAAAAAAATTAGGCCTAAAAAATATTAATAATTATAAGACTCGCATTTTCTTATAATACCTATAAAAAATAATACTGAACAATATAGTTTTAATTGCTAGTATAACGATAATTTTATTGCTTAGTTTTCATTTAAAATTAATCATTCATTGATTATCATTAATTAATATGTCTCTTGGTTGATTATATCAAAGGTATCTCAATCTGAATATATCAATTTTCATTAAAATTAATCTAAAATATCTTTTCTTATTTATCTAATTACTGAAAATAATCCAAAAGTCACTCTCTATTATATCTCAAATTAACTAAAATATCACTTTCATTCTCATTTATACTCTTTGTGAGTCTCTAATTATTCATTCCTTTATTCTCATTTGATTAAGTATGCTTATTGATTTTTCTCTTAATATTCTTTGTTTTGCTTTTAATTTGTGGCTTGACTTTGCTCCCCCTGTGTTCGATTCACATGTAAGGTATTATACATGTTATTTTAATAATCCTTCTATCAATTTGGCTAAATCATTTGAATCCTTTATGCTCTTTTTTGCTTTTTGAAATACGATTGTTATCTTTATAATTTTTTTATAATTCAGTTATGGTATTATTTTTGTATAATTTATTGAAATTATATATATTTTTTGTTTTACATTTATTAGTTCCGGAGTTTAGAGAGCATTGCGGTGAAGTATCTAACTCAAAGAAGTATATAAAACAATCCATTTACAAGTTGAAAATCAGATTTTATTGTTCTAACATTTTTTCATAATCTTGATTTATAATTTTTATTTATTTTTATACATTAGTTGCTTTATTTCAAAATGTCAACTAAAAAATTTGAATCTAGTTATTCAAAACTTAAAAAAGAAAAGAATTTATGCTTTAATTGAATCACAAAAAGGAGATTTAGATAGATTTATCAAAACAGATAAAAATAAAACTGAAAATATAGGTAATTGTTCGTTGAATGAACAAGTTAACAATGTAAAAATTAATGAAA
Source organism: Glycine latifolia (assembly GCA_013407115.1). Lineage (NCBI taxonomy): Eukaryota > Viridiplantae > Streptophyta > Magnoliopsida > Fabales > Fabaceae > Glycine > Glycine latifolia. The sequence goes on along the minus strand of QARZ01000296.1, from coordinate 73,990 downwards.
ATGAAAATAGAGAAGAAGTATTAGTTAATGAACAAGTTAACAATATAATAATTGATGTAAATGAAGATAGCGAAGAAGTATTATTAGTTAATGAACAAGATTAAGTTGATTCTCAAACTCAAAATGAAAATTAAAATGAAAAAGAAAAAGAAATTAATAAATTAAAATAAACAACTATTAAAAATATATATGATTCAAGTCAATGAACAAATATTAGTACAAGTTTAAGAAATTTATTAGTAGAAAAATGTCTTATTAAAATTACTAATATAGATTTTCCTAAGGATAAATTCTCAAGGCACTTTTTTTTCATCATTTTACATTCAGAAGTTGTCTAATGGTGAACATCGTGAAAGAAGATGGTTAATTTAATATCAAGATTTGAATAAAGTCTTTTATTTCTGTTGCAAATTGCTTAACCTTGTTCCTAGTACAACTAAATTAGTTAATGAAGATAATAGGGATTAAAGAAATATTAGTCACAAGTTGAGGAATTTTGAGATAAGTAATGAACACTTTGCTAATATGAGTTTGTGGATTGACTTAGAAACAATGTTACTATAAATTAAAACAATTGACAAACATGTTCAAGAACAAGTAAATTGAGATAAGGAACACTAGAATAATTTTTTATTTAGAATTATTGTGATTGTTAAAACTCTTACAAGAAATAACTTAGCATTTCGTGGAACATATGAAAGAATTTATGAAGAAAGTAATGGAAACTTTTTAAGTATAATTGAAATGATTGCAGAACTTGATCTTGCAATGTAAGAACATATTCGTCAATTTAAAAATAGTAAAATTCATAACCATTACCTTGGACATAGGATACAAGATGAATTGATAAATTTGTTAGCAAGTGAAATCAAAACAAATATTATAAAAAATATTAAGAATGCAAAATATTTTTCAATCATACTTTATTGTAGTCCTAATGCAAGTCATCAAGAACAAATATTTTTTTTTATATTACGGTGTGTAGATGTTGTTTCAACTCAAATACAAGTTTTTAAAAATTTTAAATTTTTTTTAAAAGTAGATGATACAATTGTAAAATATATTTTTGATGCTATTATGAATGAAATAAATAATATTGGACTTGATATTAATAACTAAAGAGGACAAGGTTATGATAATGGATCAAATATGAAAGGAAAATATCAAGGAGTGCAAAAAAGAATATTATACATTAACCCTCAAACATTTTATACTTCATGTGGTTGTCAGAGTCAAAATTTGGTACTTTGTGATATGGATAACTCTTGTCCTAAAGCTACATCTTATGTTGGAGTATTACAACACATATATACTCTATTTTCTTCTTCAACAAAAAGATGGAAAATTCTATATGATCATATTCCTAGCCTAACTCTCAAACCATTATCACAAACACAATGAGAAAATCGTATTAAAAGTATAAAAGCTTTAAGATTTCAAACTTCACAAATAACAAATGTTTTATTAAAATTAGGTGAAATTATTGATGATCTTAAAATAAAAAGCGAAGTTGATTGTTTAGCAACTTATGAGCTTGAAAATTTTAATTTTTTGTTAAGTATGACTATTTGATATAACATATTATTTGCTGTAAATTCCATTAGTAAAAAATTATAATCAAAAGATATGAGTATGAATGTTGCTATAGAGTAATTGAAAGATCTTATTTCTTCTTTTGAAAAATATAGAGAAGATAAATTTGAAAATATTATAATTTTTGCCAAAGAAATTGTTACTTAAATTGATATAGAACCTCAGTTTCGTGAAAAAGTGTTATTCGTAGAAAAAAATAATTTGATGAGAATATTGATCATGAGTTGTAAAATCGCATAAAGAATCATTTAAAATTAATTATTTTTTGTATATAATAGATCAAACAATCACAACATTAAAAAATAGATTTGAACAATTTAAAATATATGAAGATATTTTTGCTTTGTATTTAGCATTAAGAAATTGAAGTCTTTGGATAGTAATAGTTTAAAAGAGTATTGTCTTAATCTTAAACGTTCATTAAAATATAATAAATATTGATGGATTAGATTTATTTATAGAACTAAAAATTGTAAAAGAAATTATACAAGTAGAAAATGATACATCGATTGACATAGTTAATTATATAAAAAGAATTGATTCTTTTCCGAAAATGTTTTTATTACTTATAGAATGATATTAACAATTATGGTAAGTGTTACTTGGATGGAAATAAGTTTTTCAAAACTAAAATTAATTAAATCTTATTTAAGATCAACAATGTCTCAAGAAAAATTGAACGAATTAGTTTTAATGTCGATTGAATTTTTTTTAAAGGAAATCAATTATATTAAATTAATAAATAATTTTGCATCCTTAAAAGCTCGAAAAATAAATTTTCAATAAAAATATTATTTTTTGTTCAAAACAAATTATTAAACTAAAAAATACCTCATTTTAAAATTTGCTTTAAACCTCTAAATACGTTGGGCCGCCCTAGTTAAAAGAAATTGTTTTTTAAAATAAAAATAATGTAAATATTTTAAAAATTATTTAATTTATAATGTTAAAATCATTTAATAAATAAAATTATGTAATTAGGAATTAAAAAAAAACACATATTTGTTATAAAAAAACTAACCAAAAAATATAAATTTTTTAGAATAAAATTATAAATATTTTGAAATATCAAAATTTTATTTAACAATACTATTTACTTATTTCAATATATTCTTCTATAACATGTCATAAAAAAATTCAAAAAGAGAAAAATAGTATTCTTAATTTTTAAAATAAATATTTTAAAATAAATTAATATCTTAAATTGGGAATTCAGAGAGAAATGATAAATAAAAAATGACATTTCAGGATGAGTTAAGATTTAAAGAGGGAACTGTGTGGATAAATTTCATAGGCTGCAAAAAAAAGCTTCCCCTACTCATTTAATTAAAAATGCTTTTTTTACAACTTTTATTTTATGAAAACAAGTTACTTATGTTTTAAGAGTTATTTTTATAATTGTTTTAATTCAACTTTTCTCTTAAGGAGAAGCTTATTACAAGAAAAACTAAATTTAATAACAGAACAATATATATATTGGTTTTTAAAATTGTGAACTAAATTTTTTGTGACCCTAGAGTAAGTGAAAAAAAAAAAAAACGTCCTTACTATCTATTTCTTTGTTTTTCAATAGTGACTCAAAAAATTTGAATCAAACACATTATTTTAAATAGTATTTGGTTTAGAGGATGAAAATAAAGAAGATAAAAATAAAAGATAATTTTTAATTAAAATATAATGTAAAAGTAAGGATCCCATAAAAAATACAAAATTTCCCTTCAATATAATTTTTCTCTTAAAAAACAAACACACTCCTCGTAGTTTACTTATTTTTTAAGAGCTTATTTTAGAAACCATTTAACTTAACTAAAAGAAAGGAAAAAAAAAAGAAAAGAAGAGATAAGTGTACATAATAAAATGAGGAACTGTTTTCTTCTTCCATCTCTTCCATTATTTCTTCACTAATGTAAAAAGAAAGTCATTAAAAAAATCTTGTTTCTCACTAAAATAACATCATATTTTGCCCCCTTCAAGTGAGAGTGGTCAAGATCTTAAACACCGTGAGTCTTTCCACAATGTCTATCATAAATGTTATGTCCATTTTGTCCAAATGACAAGGTTTAGGTTCTCCATCTCTCAAAAACTCCCATACTTAAGAATCTTATTTGCTTTTACAAATATTGCTCTAGTCATTTTCTCAAATCTGTTAAAAAATAAATAAACTACTATTTTCTTAGTATGCTCATATATTTTTATAACAAAGAAGTATTGATCCGATTTTCAATGCCTTCAATCCTGTTTTGTTTCTTCCACGGTCAAATGAGGCGTCCTAGTGGGAATTTAACAAACTAGGAATTCTTAGCAACCGCCTTGTTGACTTGAGTAATTGTCAAATATTTCGGATACTAATTTGAAAACTTTTACTAAGTTAATATTGTAGACTTATAGTCTATATAATATACAACATAAATGATTATTTTTTATTAATTAAAATTTATAAAAAATATTAATATAAATTATATTATAGTTAAAAATTTAATAAAAATATTTTAACATATAAATAATTTTCTTTATTTAAATTAGAATAACTATTTGAACGATAGTGTTTTTTGTATTATTCTTCAACAAAAGTATTTTCAGAAGTTTTTCTATAATGAAAGCATGTTTAGATTTTTTTTTAACATCTCATCTTGTTCAATCTAACATTTTTAAAATTTTTATTTTTAAATTGAATTTTAATATTTTTTAAAAGAATTTATCATCAATATTAATAAGATTGTATGACAATATAAATCATAAATATAAAATATAATTTATATATCCAAAAATATTTGTTTATTATAAATTTAAATTATAATATAATTTATATATTTAGAAGTACCTATTTAGTTATTTAAAAAAAAAACATTTATCATATACATGCTAAAATACTAGTTATATCTGTATTTACGATAAACAATATATTGTGATACAATTATACAAGGTTATTTTTAATCATTGACAATTTCTTTTAAAAATTAAGTATATAGATAAAGATAAAAGGAAATCAGTTTGAGATTGTTGGAATAATAATTCTCATTAATAAATCAAATTAAATAATAAATTAATATTAAGAAATGTATTTGACAATAATAAATTTTTCTCTCTCCATAAAACTACATGCTCCATACATAAAATTTGGATAAGACATGCGGATTGATCCCCAGCCAATAAGACACGTGGTTTATTGAAAATGAGAATAACTAAAATGAGCTCATTCAAGAATATTTCTCACAAACGCTCATTTATTTAAAAGAATAATCCTAAAAACACTTCCATTAAAAAAATGAGGATTTAGATTTATAATATAGGAGTAGCTTAAACTTATTATTTAAAGAAATATATTTGGGCTACCCTCAATTTAAAATTTTCAATTTATTATGAACTTAATTATGAACTTACTTATGTATATTAGTAAACTATTACAATTTACAGTCTTAATTATTATCTTACTTATTTAAGAATAAAAATAGAAAAAAACAAATTGTTCTAGGGGAGGAATGATCTCTCTCATCTTTAATTTAGGTTAATTGTTCATTTGATCCAGTAGTTGTTTTTATTTTAAGTTTTATTTTCAATATGATAAAATCACAAGTTTCATTCTTTACACAATTTTTTTATAGTAATTTATCACTGTCAGAAAGTTTTTGTAACAATTTGATACTGTAAAATAAATTTCTCTAATGTTTTCGAGAGAGGCTAAAGCCTAACTTTGATTTGTATATAATAACTAAAACTTATAATTTTTTTCTTATATACTATAAAAAAAACAACAACTATAAAAACTAGAATGTAACGTTTAATTTACTTGTGAAAGTGTATCAGCCCAGTGGGGGCCACCATGCGCTCATTTTCCACATGAGCAAACCCATGTCAACAGGTTTTAGATTATCATGCCTGATGATGTCTGGTGGTCCCTTTGACACATAACAGAGCCTCCTCGAGCCCTCAAAGCCTTTTTTTTTAATTATCATATTATTGATATGTTGTTTATATAAAATAATCATTAATGTTATCGATAAATTAATTTTTTCATATAACTTTAAAATCACTTTTAATAAAATCTCTTTTTCTAATATATCTTTTACATACAAAACTTAAATTCGATATATAGTTTAAGAAAATCAAACTTAAATATATTTCAGACTAACAACTTAATAATTCTTCTTACTTATGACATAGAGATGGTAACCCATTAGATACCATCACATTAATTTTTCGAAATACTATGAAACATAAATAGGAATTCCTCTTAATAATAATAAATTTTTTTCCTTCACATTAATCTCAAAATTTAATCAAAGGCCATATATCCTTATACTTGTTTTAAAAGAAAATCTGAACCTCCCAGTACGACCAATACTGTTTCAATGTCAATTTCTTTTATCAAGAGCATGCAGTATTAGGCACATTGCGTTGAAAAATGGCATGAAACTAACCACTTTCTGCGACATGCGGTCCATTGACTAATTATGAACGTGTCACCTTTTTAAGGGCTCCATAATTGAATCCGAGTCAAATCAGAAGATAAACAAACAAATAAATAAAATAAGGTGGTGTTTTAATTTTTCACTATTATACCACCATGCCTCGTACCTATCCACATGATTTGTGGTCCACATTGGGAAAAGTTAGATCCTTTTAGGCCTAATGATGCATCTTAGTGTTACAGACTTTGATGAAAATTCTACATGAGCATCAAAATAGAGAGGTAACTGCACAAGGTTGAAAATAATATAGGTGAAAGCTAATATGTAGTTGGTTCTTTTATGGTACACCGGTGAAATATTTAAATTTATCTGTAATAACAAGTTATTTTTTAGAAGAAAAACACAAAAAAAAACAACACAAAAAAAAAGATAAATTATATTTTAATAGAGAAAGATTACCGATTTATTGGGTTACCGGTTTGAAATTAATTTGTTCAACCGGTAAAAAAAAGTAATTCATTTGAATTTTTTTTCTTATGATAAAAAAAAGATTTTTTTTTCCTAATCTTATCAACTCTTTCCCATCATCGTTCCTTTTCTACAAGTAACTTCTTTTGCTGTTCCAGATCTCACATGTCGTTTATTCCAAAATTAACAATCAAAATTATTTAAAGTATATAATTACTAAAATGGATTTTACAAAATGATACACATTCATGATTTTGGAAGCGGCAGAGGAAGACGCGACCGAGGTGGTGGAGGAGCTTGAGGTGGCGGAGGTGGAGGCGCCCGTCGGAGGAGAGACAAACACCAATATGTTCATATTTTCTATTTGCGCGTGTTCGATGGTGTTTTCCGCGGCGGAGAATGTGGAGAGACGGTCATTGAAGCTGAGGGTGAGGCTACTTGTTCGGGCTAAGCTGGTTCTTGCACTGGTGGTGGTGCCGATGAAGCTGAGATCCAGGTCGGTGTCGGGGAAGAAGGACAACGGGAGGAGAGAGAAAATAATAAATTTATTAAATGTTTTTTTTTATTTTTTTCTTCCGATAAAAAAACCTATTATAACCAGTTATTTTAGGGGTTCACCCATGCAGCCCAAAATTGGGACTTCATATTAGCTTTCACCAATAATATACATATCAGTCAACTTTAGTAGTTGCTCTTTGGAAAAATTCAATTGCTAGTTCATGTGATTCTCTTTTCTTGCACCATGTTAGAATTTGCCTCTTGAAGCAATTTTTTCTTCTTCATTTATTGACAGTTGAAAAATTATAACTTTTCTTTAAATGTTTTGAAAACTGATCATTTACAATTTTACGGATTAACAAAAAATGGATTAGGGTCAAAGTAGATATTGATAACCATTAAATTTATCAATTTAATAGTTAAATCATATTATTTTAACATAATAATCTTGTTTATAAAACTTTAAGTAATTTAAACATTGATAAATTTTTAGTTTAATATTAAAAATTATCATACTTTAGATAAAATAAATATTAATTCATGTTATATAGTTGACCTGAATAAGGGCTTAGAATTTGATCAAAATTAGAGGATAGTGGTGGACTAAATCTAAAATTTCTTGGTGCTATTTTTTCATAATACAAATAGATTCACAATCCCATTTGCTTTGTTCATCTTCTTCTTTTTTCTTACATTTACACTATTATAACTTTATTGTGATTAAAAGAGATAGTTATCAAAATAAACTTGAGTCTTTTCTTGAATTTAACTTAAATATTTATATGACATCATTTTTAATAATGTAGATAATTATTTGAACTAATCAACTTAAACCATATTCTCTGATTTCTAATATATATATATATATATATATATATATATATATATATATATTTCAAATCCCACAAATTAAATCAAATGAGTTTAATGGTGATATACTTACATTGAAAAATAATTTTATAATATCATCCAATCACAAATTATCATTGATAAATTTTTTAATATAATTTTGTAAAAACTAACAAACTTATCATAAATTATAGTTTTTGATTTACAGTGTAAACTTATTTTAAACTTTCAGTGTATTACATTTTTTTCTCAAATCAAATTAACACATTATTCATCAAGTCGATTTCATTTGAATTTGATGAAAATATATATTATGCAATCAAACGATTACCAAATCAAACACATTCAGTTATATATATATATATATATATATATATATATATATATATATATATATTTTGAACTTTTTTTCTCATAAAATCAAACGAAACAACTACCCTCTTTCCCATATTTGCCTGTTCGATAGGCCCAAAGCCCCGAAATTAATTAGGAGTACCTTCACACAAAAAAAGTAGTTAGGGCTTTGATTGTATTAATGCTGGCTTGTAGTCGTTTGTTACATAGGAAATTACATAACAGATCTCATTTATTGTTTGGTGCATTCCCAAAATTTGTATGACGAATTGTTCAATCCGCAAATACAAACAAATGCATTATGGATTAAGCAATCTATAATACAGATACATTATGAATATTTCAATCTATAATGCATTTATTTCTATTACAAATTTCTCAATTTATATTGCATTTGTTTGTATGTATTCAGCAATTTATACTAGAAACAAATGTATTATGAATTGAAAAATCCATAACAACAAATGTATTACAAATTGAAGAATCCATAATTGAAACAAATATATTACAAATTGTTCAATATGTAATAGACACAATTTTTTGCTTTAACACTATTTCTGACTCTGATCACAACCTCTCCAAGTTCCTTCGGTTTAAGTCAACGATCAACCTCCACCATTCTCCACAAATCCAAAGATATTGTCAAGAACAATCTCAAGTCATGTGTTCTTGCTGTGTGTTGAGATAATTTTTCCTTCCTTCTGTGTTTTTATTGAGTCCAGCGTTGATGCTCATAGGACAGGTTCTGTTCAATGATGGTGGCGGCAACAATGAAGAGGAAGTGGAGAGAATAAGAGAGTGAGTGAGATGAAAAGGGTAAGATGAGAACTTTATAAATGTTGGGAGTACATCAAGCAAAAATAATGGGTGTATTAAGTAATTGCCCCATATAGAAACTCAGGTGGCAGCTAAATGGATTGGACGCGCGTGAAATTTGAGACTTGGGCAGGTCTCCTACTAAGCAAATAAATATAAGGGATTGTCTTTGTACACCATCCCAAAATCTAATACACCATTCCAAAATTTTAAATGACAAAAGTACCATCACGTTATTAGTATGAACCATAGCCAATCCGTAAGTAATTTTTTTTAGAGTTAAAATATATATTTTCAAATAATTTAAAATAATGGTACATGCAAATCTCAAACTTATAACTTTCATGTTATTAACATGATACTCTAACCAACTGAACTAATATGTCAAATACGCTGAAAAACAGTTAATGTTGATACATATAACACTAAATTTTTTAATGTATATTTAATACACATAAGTTTACATAATAAAGTTTGTAACAATTAATTTTGATCTAATAATTAAAGTATTTTTTACATATAAAAATTATAGATTTAAATAAAAATTATAGTTTTAAATAAAAATTTGCAGGTTTAATAAAAAACTTAGACCTATAAATACAAATATAATTTTTATTAAACCTGCAAATTTTTATTAAACTTATGATTTTTATTTAAATCTATGATTTTTATATGCAAAAAATACTTTAATTATTAGATCAAAATTAATTATTACAAAATTTATTATATAAACATATATGTGTATTAAATATACATTACAAAATTTAGTGTTATATGTATCAACATTAATTTTTTTTAGCATAATTAACCTATTAGCTCAGTTGGTTAGAGCGTTACGTTAATAATAAGACTTGCATATGCCATTATTTTAAATCATTTGGAAAAATATATTTTAACTTAAAAAAAACTTATTTGCGAATTGGACTAATCCGTATGGACCATAAAGATTGCCTAATCCATTTCGAATCCATATGTATAAAGCACATAATAAAGCGATAATATTTTCGGAAATGCACTATACTAGAATGGTGTATTAAATTTTTTCAGGGCATATAAAGCTTATCCCTAAATATAGAAGTGAAATGTCTTTCTTTCTTATGCATATGAGGGGCTTTGTTCTCAATAGAAACACCTATATTTTAATGTTAAATTATTAACAATATCCTGAACTATTTTGATAGTTTTTAAATAGGTCTTTAAACCATTTTTTTTAATTGAATTCCTAAATTAAAAAGTAGGTCATTGAATTATTATTTGATAGCTTGAAATTTTTTTGAAAGTTTTTTTACAATTTGTGATGATTTTAAAAACTTCAGGACTCAACTAACAAATGTACGTGATAAAAAATAACCAACATGGTCTCAACACACACAGCAACACACAACCAGCAACTGGATCTTTATCTTCATCAATTTTTCATCAAGATAAAAAATAAAATAGGAAAGCCAAGTTTCAATACTGTTTTATAATTTATATTCTCTCCTGTCATGTTTCAAGCAACTTAAATTATTATATTTTAAAATTGTTATTATAACAAAATACATGTATTGAATGTTTGTAAAAAATACATAAAATAGGAAAGGAAAACAGCAAAATATAGTGGCATGATAATAGCTTTTGGGTACACACTCAGTACATAAGATATATAGTGGCATACCTACAGTTTATGCTTGCGCAATTTTCAGTGTACTTGGTGTGTAATGTGTAGTATGAACCAAAACTATCAACCTTCAATTAATATTCCTTATTAAATCTTTCATCAGGAATGGGAATTATACATAATTAGCACTGGTTTTGACAAAAATCTAGTATCTAGAGGCCAAGAACTAAAAATTTGGGACTTTTACAGTTGAAGGCCCTTATATCTTTAAGTTTCTAACACAGAAAGATCCCAAATCTGATATCCAAAGTGCAAATCACGAACACAATAGTGTACTGCCAAAAACATTACACAGCAAGCAAATTCGAATTATCTTAGCTCCCAACCAACTCTCTAATTATCATTGAATTGAATGCAAACCTACAATTCTTTAGATTCAGCTATATCAATGCCCTGCAGGTTTCTATCTCAAACACGTCAATTCCTGTATAAGCCAGGTTCAAGTGCTTTATCTCAAAACATCTCTTTAAAACCTCAGCAATACATTCTCCACCCTCACAACCAGTTAAGTCAAGAAGCAGTAAACTGGGGAAAACAGTGGATGAAAACTGACAAATTGAAATTCCATCATAATAATTTGGATCCGATCTGCTATCCATATAAGATCAATCTATCATTTTTAACATCATCAAAACACATTCTGTTTAGTCAGTGCATGATAATGAACAAATATATATTAAACTAACCACAATCTCTCCTTTGTCATTATGTTTCCTTGCTTTAGTCCCTACTTTTTTTTTTCTTTTTCAAAGAAATGAATGTTATACTTTGAAGTCACAAGGGTCAATTTTTTCATTGATAAGTTATTGTGAAGTCACCAAGGCCAATTCGAATACTTATTTTTTTTTTCAAACTCAAAGGTTTTTCCTTTAAAACAAATTCTGAAATTTATTTCTTAAGCTAATCAAACGTTAAAAAAGATAACAAATTTTAGATGATCTTTTACGTAGGCACAACTGCACAAGTGATCCCCATGTTGCAGTACAGCCAATGAAACAAAATTAGATTTTACAAAATGCACTTCCTTCTACAAAAGCTAATAATCTTAAAAATCTATCAACTAAATTCCCATGACCTTCCTTATTCCTTTCTAGTTTCTAGTAATAATACCATTTATTTTTAAAGATACATAACCTCCTCTACTGTTCACACTGCTTAACAGTCTATACAATCTCAAGCAACACCAAATAAAGCAAGGAAATACCTCTCTAAAACACTCAAAGAGATATGCACATTCTGATTCATTTTCACTGCATCATGTTTCTCCACTTGTCCTTCAAATCAACCTGAAAAAAATAATTTCATCAGAATCAAAAGCATGAGTTCAAAACGAAAATAAATATCAACAACTTTTTAGAAACTTACTTCAGTTCTCTCTTCAAATATATCTTTGTGAAAATCTAGGATTAACTTCCAATTTCCCCTGCCAAACCTCTACATATAAAACAAACTTTAACAAGAATAGGAAATTGTATTGAAACCATAATTAATTCTATTTACAACTCTCAATGAAGTGGAAAGGGTAGCAGCAAGCAACAAAATACTTGTATAATCGAAATCCACAGTAAAAATTATTATTTGACTAATTTAGAACAAGGACATACTTGTCTACGGCAATCTTTAGAGTCTCCTCTTCCAACTGACTCCATTTTTTCACTTTTCTACTCTTTGTAATGCTTGCTGGTTTATACATTTCCAATGGAGAAACTTTTGTCCCCTTGGGGCTAGGCAAATGAAATCTAGTTGCATGATCTGATCTTCCATCCTCCAAGCCGTCTATTGAATCATCCCACTGCAAACAAGAACCAATAACTAATATATTAATTTAAAGACACGTCCAAATAAAGAATGATTATCAAAATATTATAAAGGGAGAAAGAGACAATAAAAAAAATAGTCCAAGAGTTGAGCCTTTAAATTAACACCTACTCCCTTCTAAGGAGTCAAAAGGAATCATCAGTCAATCAAAATAAGAAATTATAATTACAAAACATAATTACCTCGTGAATACAAGCGGTGCTATTTCTTTCCATTAAACTTGGCCTATGATCATCATTATGAGCCTCATTGTTATTAGTAACATGTGGGAAAGGTACATCTGCATCTCTACTTTCAATAGGTGCCTCCTGATTCACTTCCAATGAATTGAGTAGAGAATCATCAGCCAACTTTTGCAACTCCGCAGAATCACATTCCCTAACCTTTTGAACCTCAACAGCTGTTGAGGGATGCACTTCTCAGTTTCTGTTGTACACACTAAAAATAGTAAGAGTTTACTCAGTATAATAACATTTTTTTTAAATTCAAAGCACAAACCTAGAGTTGCTTAAACCCCTAGTCAATTCTAGACTAGAATCAATTCAAACATGTGAAAATGTACCTAAAATTATTTCAATTTTAACATGAAACCACCAAACACCTGACTTGTAAAATAATTGTTACAGTCAACAAATTCATCACATGTTTTTTTTTATTGAAGAATGTTAATTGTTAGTATGTTATTTTTTGTTAGCAAGAGGGATCGAATCCATGATCTTTTCCCGCTAGGGGTGTTCGCGAGTTGGTTCGGATCTGTTTTGGCCAAATTTATGATTCAACCCAATCAAATTTGATCGGTTCGGTTTTCAGAAAAAAAAAATTGAAATCCAACCCAACCCAACCTGTTCATGATCTGATCGGTTCGGTTCAACGGGTTATCCATTTAAATTTTTTTAAAACTACTATTTTATATCATGATTCTTTCAAATATTCAATACAATTAACACAATATTATTAAATGTATGAAAGTAGTAAAATTGATTCATTTAATACCATCAGCATAATATTCTAAAATAGACTTATAATATAAATTAAAACAAAAGATTCTTGAACAAGATTTACTATAATAGTCTGAATCACAACTATTTCTTACAAACTAAGCTTTGTTATAACCAAATTTATTGTAATCAGATTTACTAAAACAAATAAATGAACAAAATATAATTTATTAATATTATAAACACGGTAAATAAAATATGAAAAAAAGGTAAAACAAATAACAATATACTTGAAAATAATAGATTAAGAAGTTTTAGCACTTGCAGCAACACTTGGAGACTCAATATTAGCAGTATTTAAATATTCAATCTTTTCTGCTTCATTTATTTCAACTTGCAAGTCATTAACATTTTGCTTAGTAGATCTAAGCCAATTTTGGGCACAAATGAGAGCTTCAACAATAGTAGGATTCAAGGAATTACGAAATGAATCTAGAATTCTACCCCCTATACTAAATGCAGACTAAGATGATACAGTAGATACAAAAATAACTAATATATCTCTAATCATATAGGAAATAATATAATATTTGGATGCCTTCAATTTCCACCAATTCAATATGTCATACTCAGGGTGGTAATCTTCAACATCATTTTCCAAATATTTATCTAACTCATTTTTTGCATCTCACCCTGTTTTTTCTTGATTTTCATTCTAAATTCATCATCCTTATCACCTTTGTCATCATTATGTTGTGAGACCATGTTTGAAGCCAATGTACTAGAATTAGCCGAATTGCTACTAGAATGAGAAATGAGATGTTATAATACACATTGCTGAATCAGTTTTTGAATGAGATTTTTCAATTTTTTTTCATCATATCCATGCTCTTCTCAACACTATACATACGATTAAAACAAAATTGAATGTACTCATATTTATAACGAGGATCAATGAACATAGCAACAAGCAAAATGTAGTTAATTCCACCACTTTTCCAGTTAAACTTTAACTACATATTTGTTATCATTCTTTGTATCACTATGTCATCATTATAATGAATTTTTTTTTTAATTTTTAATTTTTAATATATATATATATATATATATATATATAAAATAAAATTTATATTATTATTACAGCTTCACGGATCGGGTCAACGGATCTATAAATCTAAACTCATAACTCAGTCCGTACATGATCGATTTTGATCGGATCGGTTCGATTTTGACCAAAATATATAAATGACCCAACCTAAACAATTCGGTTCAATTTGGGTTCACGGATGACCCGTACTCGTGAACACCCCTATTTCCCGCTTTCACTGACGGAGCCATTCCCAAGCCAGTAATGGCCATGACATAGGCTAAAATTATTAATACACTTGTAATTTTTTTTATTGTATACAATTATTTTATTGATACACTTAAAAAATTGATAATTGACATATGCTAAAATTTAATTGGCATGAGCTAATATTAGTTGCTGGCTTCGCCGCTGCTCGCTTTCCTTCTTTCTTAAACCCCCCAACCAACCTTATATCTCCATTTTATCACACATGAATGTTTATGATTCTCAAATTTATCACACATGGTTGTTTATGATTAAAAGTCACATATATCCTTACTCCCCTGGGTGAGGTTAAAAATCAATAGATACACTATTTACTTAAGTATTTAAGAACAAAATGAAATCCATTATGATCAAAACAGTTTGGCATCATCACAGTTTAACAAAATTGACCTCCTCTCTCCTGGTGTTGGCCCTCAAAGCGGTTTTCGGCTACGG
This sequence comes from Glycine latifolia, assembly GCA_013407115.1. Classification (NCBI taxonomy): domain Eukaryota; kingdom Viridiplantae; phylum Streptophyta; class Magnoliopsida; order Fabales; family Fabaceae; genus Glycine; species Glycine latifolia. Next base: position 58,798 of record QARZ01000296.1, on the reverse strand, counting down.
CATTGTTGTTTATTTGCTCCGACGCTGCTAGCTCAATAAACGAAGGCCCCAAATTGCCCCATTCTTCTTTCAAATAAGCCCGGAGCTTGACGGCGGCCTCCCTTCTGGTATCAATGGAGGCGAACCTCTCCCTCACTTGCAAGTCCAAAAGGGGAGCTTCAATGTCGCTCCTCCACCGTTCCAACTGATAGCATAAGGCTTCCCATCCCAGCACCGGCACCGGAACCCTCCATGTTCCGAACCCTACCGCGCCGAGGTAGGCAGGGTTATTATTATTAGTTGCCGCGGAACTCCTCTTCCACCAGCAGGTACTTGACCGTGCACTCCACTGCGACGGCGCAGTAGGTTACGCTCGGGGGTGATCGGAGCGCCGTCGTCGAGGCGGTGGAGCTCCTGGAGGAGCTCGAGGGTTTCGAGAAGGGATTCGGGGAGGGAACTGGAGTACAAGTGGTGTTCTATTAGTCACGTTATCAATTATAAAAAATTCCTAATGATAAGTATACCTATTTGAACCTTGAAATTAGCTATTATTGACTGTAATATTCTTTGTGTTGTGAAAGATTTCTGTCAAAAAAAAAAAAAACCTAGTTGACCTAACAATAGCCTTCCATATTACTTATTATTTATAAGTGATTTTATAATTCAACAATATCTTTAATAGAACTTTTTATTTGTAGTAGTAAATTTCAAATTGGGATCTTAGATCACTTTTGGTGGATCTTATAGTGTCATATAAGATTAAAGATCTATCAAAATCTCTCTCATTTTTTTCTTTAATGGTAGATTTCATTTTGAAATCAGAGAAAAAGAAAAAAATTATTCTTTTTTTAACAATGTATAGATTTTGAGGGTTTTTCTATAACAACTCAATCTTCATGTTGGAGATATCTTCACTTTCTTTATTGGAAGATCTAATAAATATCAAATTTTGAACTTAAAATCTTTGTTTAAAATCTAGCAATAAAGATGATGTTAAAAGTTAGATAACTTAGCATTAAAAAATGAATAAAGATGCATAATATCTCTATGCTATTTGACATCTTGAGAGCCCAAGACTTAGTATAGGGATGCAAATACCCACGAGTCATCACTTAAAAAGGGCCTAAAAAATAAAATTAAAATTAAAGTTGTACAGTAAAAAAAATTGTATTATTTTCATAAATAAGTTGAAATCGTTTATTAGGTTTATGTCTCTTTTTATTCAAATTAAAATATGGCAAGTGGGAAGAAAATATAAAATATTTAATTTCCCCCCTAATATGTTATACTCATATTCATGTTAAATGAATTTTCAATTAAATGAGACATATTATCATATAATGAATTTATGATGCCTCTTTTTACTTGTTGAGATTTGTTATAAAACCATATTATGTTTAATGTAACTAAATGTATCATTTTTATGAATCACATGTCATTTTCATGCAAAATATATTTACATTTTTAAATACTTGTATATAAGTTGAATTAGGTTCAGTCCTCTTAAACAAAGTCTCGAATCCGAGTCTTGTGGATAGAGAAAACATGGCTGGAAAGAAATATCTTATTAAAGGCGATTAGCTAGGTTTTTTGACGAAAATCTCGACAACATCAGTAAATATTTCATACAAATAACATAATTATCAAAAAAGAATAAGGGTCCTTATCTATTAGTTCGCCTAAGCCTCTAAAATGTCAGGCTTGGGCCACCTTAAGAGAGAAAGAGAAAGAAATGTAAGTATAATAGATGATATGATTTGATAGAAAGAGAGAGATAAATAAAAAATAAAAATATCAACTAGATGTATATAATATATTGGTGTCAAAATCAAAACTCCTAATAAATTGCTTTACAACACAGTTGACATTCTTCAGCAGTACATTCAAGTCCAAATGAAGAAAAAAATGGAGTCGGTCCTGACATTTTATGGACCGAGGAAGAAACAAAAGATAGAGGTCTTTTATATACAAGTATTATAAAATGATCAAATATGTTTTTGGTCTCTTGAATTTATGTTATTGTTAATTTTGTTTCCTAAATTTATTATTTTAGCTTCTTAAGTAAAAATATGATTTTCTAGTCTCTCCTAAGGTAAAAATTTAAACTGTCAAAAATCAATAAGAAGAAACTAAAGAAATATTTTTTGAAATTGAGTGACTAGAAACACCAAAGTTAAATTTAGGGGGTCCAAAAACAACATGATCCAAATTTAAAATATAAAAATATAAAAATATATTTAAGTGTATTGTAAAATGTAAAAATATGTTCCACACACAAAAATAGACATTTAATTTCATTCAAAATGATATATTTTATTATATATAAAATATTTATCTACTAAAAATGCATACAAATATAAAATATTATATGCGAACAGACGTTTAATTTTTTATAAGTTTACTACTTAGATAAGTTGAAATTAGTAATTAAAAAAGACTTTTGAAAAATGCCAACAACAAGATTAAGTTATTACCAAAAATAAATAATTTTTTTTCTCCTCACATTAATTTTTTTAAATTTTTCGGGGTCCCCCTCACTCATGAATAGTACCATAGGCATAGCCCCTCAAAACACTCATCGGCCCGGCTGGGAAAAAAGGCTTAAAGAATGAGTAGTGCATAGCAGCAGTTGAAGGTTTTAAAAAAAACCTGAGGTCCCACACAATCTAAGTAATAATTACATTTGAAGTAGTTAAAGGATAAAATAAGAAAAAATTGTGTACATCGAAATTGAAGAAAATTGCTTCTATTTTTAGGAGTTTAAATAAAATTAGGACTTTCTCCGCCAACTCATTTGATCATAGGTCACAAACTTTAGGGTTCTCACACAAGAAATGTTACAATCCTTATCTCGTTGTAGTTTCCTACAATGTGACCTTATTAAGGTTGATTTGGTGGTAAAAAAAAAAATCGTAAGTTCAATTTGTTCCGCTAAAAAAAAAAAAATACTCTTGTCATAGTTGTTATTTATACAACTAACATTTGAGCATATTGGAATCAAATGATTCGAAACACAACTATAAAATATAAATTTAAAACATTAACATTAAAAAATCTTGAAAAGCAAATATCAAGTTCAAAATAATACGTCAATCATATCAAGATTTTTAAATAGCAATAGCATCCACCCAAATGAGTTAACAATACTAGATTTTTGAAGCTATTACACAAAACTATAAAAGTATTAAAAAAACACCACAATATTAATATAAAAACATGCTCATGCAAAACCTTCCTTGTTTCTATTTTTTTCTTCTTTTTGACTACTCCTAAACCCTTCCTTCCAATGGTGGCCAAATCAATGACGCCTTTTAACAGTGCATGCAAAACCTTCTACATCGTCACTCAAGTTCAAATTAGGGGTGGACATGGATTGGATTTTTAAGAATTCAATCCATATTCAATTTATATCTATTTAAATGGATTTGATTTTAAATCTATATCCATATTTTTTAAAAAATAATTTAGATTCAAGATCTAATCCATTTAAGTGGATATGGATTTGGATATATGCAATTTATATCCACTTAAATATTATAATATTTTTTTTTTACAAATTTTAGTTATTAAATGCTAAAAAGTGAAAACTTAGTATCTGTCAATTTAAGAGTTATTTTCAACCGACCTTAGTCAAGACTATTTTCGATCGATATTTGTTAGTGTATTTTTGGCCTACCTCAACCAGGACAATTTCGACAGATATCGGTTCATATATTTTTAGACCAACATCAACCAAAACTATTTTTTGGTTGACATTAGTCAATGCATTTTCAGTCGACATTGGTCAATGATGTTTTTGGTCGATCTTAGGTAATGTTACTTTTTTGTTGAGGTCGGCTAGAGTTTTTAGTCAATGCATTTTTTGTCCTACATTGACTAGGAGTTTTCGATCAACATCGATCGTGACTAATTTTTGGCCGATATTAGTTATGATTTTTGTGGCTAACATCGATAAGGTTTTTTTTTTTTTTTTTTTCCGATGCTGGTCGTTGATATTTTTTTGCCAACATTCGTCAAGACTATTTTTTAGTCGATGTTAGCTAGATTTTTTTGCTGACGCTGGTTGAAATCATATTTTTGTTGGCAACAACTAGGATTTGTTGGCCAACATTAACCATGACTATTTCTTTTGGCTGACGTTAGCTAGAGATATTTTTTGTTGACATCAATTAGAATTTTTTTGATCGGCATTAATTGGAGGAATATTTTGGCCGACATCAACTAGGTTTTTTGGACGATGTAGGTCGATGATGTTTTTTAGTCGGTGTCGATCAATGATATTTTTCAGACGATAAAGCCCAAAAAGTAATCTCGACAAACTTCGACAAAAAAATCTAGCTGACGTCGACCAAAAAATAGTCTCAACCGATGTCGGCCAAAAAATAGTCTCAAATGTTGGCTAAAAAATCTTACCAACATTAACCGAAAAATAGGCTAAATCGATGACAGCTTAAAATCAGCATTAGCTAACGTCGATCAAAAAAATTCTAGACGACATCGACAAAAAAATGACTCTTAACAAAATTGGCAAAAAAATTGTATTGGATTTAAAAATCCAAACAAATATCCAATCCATATCCAATTAATTGGATTGGATTTAAAATCCAAAAAACTGGATTTGAATATGAAACAATCCATTTAAATAGATTAGATTGGATTAAATATGAATTATTTTATGGATATGGATTTTTTTGCCCAGCCCTAGTTCAAATCATGCCTAAAGTTGTCATCAAGTGATACCAACAATTATGACATCCACATTAGAATCGAGTGCACCACAAAATTAACAATAATAAGCAAAACAAAAAAGACCACTTACAACTTAAAATTAAATAAAATTATGATACTTTTGTTCTGTGAGTAATTTTAAAGCATACACAATTTTTTTTAGAAATAAGGAGTGCCAAAATAGAAAGAATTTCAAAATTAAGAAAAGGTTTGGAGAAAGAGGGTTGAAATAAATAAATAATTTGATGAGAAGAGAGGCTTTCCCCCACCTTGCGAATGGCTTTTCATGTCAAGAAGAAATTAAGGAAAAAAAGGTTGGATTTTTTCCCTTAAAAACAGAAAAAGAAAATTATTGTAATAGAAGAAAAATCGATTACATTTCATGATGATCAGTATTAATTTGCACTGTGAAGCATAATAATTTAATGAACGATGCGAGAATTAGGGTTGACAAAGTGGTTTTGAGTTCCAAGGATGCTGTGAACTTGATTGTTGGGCATCGATGCTTGAAAGTGAGAGGAGCTTATGGTTGATGAGTGCAATGGGTTCTAGGGGTCTAATTGGGGGTGATTTAGGAGTGTCCGATTGTAGGGCTAGTGAATTGATAGGATTTGATAATTATGTGCAATTTAGATCATTACATTTGCAATTTGTAATATTGAGTCTCAGGTTTTGTACCTGTAACATTAAAATTTCAATCCCTCATAGTCTATTGATCCAATTTGTGGAGTTGGGACCATTATGTTTGCAATTTGTGAGGTCAGAAACTGCAAATAATTATTAAAATCAAACTAATTTTGTGAATACAACTTTTGGGAATTTTAAATTATTACCAAAAAATATATTTATAAAACTGCCACAATTCATAATGTTAGAAACGAATCTAGTTAATTCCATACTTACTGTTGAAAGTATAATTACATCGATAAAAGTACATAAACTTAGAATGTGTTTATTTTGTCGGTCGACATGCGATGACAAAGTCTCAAGCACATTCACTACAAAAGTAAAAAATGTGATTCTTCTTAAAAAAGGGAGATTGACTTAAACATATATTGCGACCGAAAATATTCCAAACACGCACTAATACCACTTACAAAAACACAATGACCAAAACACATTTTTTCCATGCATGTTCAAATTTGAAAACTTACCAATTCAGAAAGTTTACAAATTAGGAAAGCGCATGGCAACTGTAATTTGTACATATATCTCAATCACAATCTGCCCCTTTTTCCAGAGATGTCGGTAGCTTCAAAAATATCTAGGAATCCAAGAATTATGCAACGAGTAACTCTGATAACTTTTAGTACCTCAGACAAACAATATAAACACCAACGTTATGGCAAAGATAATGACATCAATGACACACCCTTTTTGGCTTTAAATGGAATGAATGGCCAATACTGATTGGTCAATGAAAATCTTATCCTTTGCAGAAGAGTGAACATCCAACAGAATTTATGTTATGGAGAAGAACCAATGGTAAGCGCCAGAAGCATAATACAGAATGATCCTCATTCATGTCAAGAGAAAAAAAATATTGAGACCCATTTTATGGTCTCTCTAACTTAGTACAGTAAAATAAGGTTCCCTAAAAGATGGGGAATTTAAGATGACCACAAATATGTGCCCATGCAAGTCAGCGTGACTTGCAAAGACGTATCCTTCTACTAGCTGTCAAAACTTCTTCTAATGCCCGTCATTTCTTCCCCATGCCATGTTCTTGTGCATGGTCCACGATCCTCATCTTCTTTACCTTTGCCCCCCTGAAATTCCATGAAGAATTTTACTGGAATAATATGCACAGGCTCGTACGTGTTGCCTAGTGGCCAGTTGTGCTCTTTTGTATTGTGGAATTAATTAAACTGTGATGCACCAATCTTTTTCAGTTGTTTCATATGTATTTGTATTTGATACTTATTTAAAATTGGTATTCTTGCATAGCTAAGATCTAATATAGATAATATATAATAGTCAACATTTATCACTATTACAAAAATGCTTTTCTACGGCACCAAATCAAAAATGTTTCTAATAAAATCGATGTCTTAAAAAATGCGGTGACATTTTTATAAATAATTTCAACTTTTTAAAGATGATTTTGTAAAAATCGTCTTTGAAACGTCTATTCAAAGATAGTTTTAACAAAAATCGATGTTGAAATAAGATAATCAACATTGGTTTTATCAAAATAGTCATCATCGTCATCAGTTTTCTTTTGCCATTTATACAGGACGAGGGAAGGGGGAGGGTGTGGGGGAGTAGGAGGGCGAAGGTGAAGTGGACGGCCAAGGGGAGGTCGAAATCGAGAGCGATGGCGATGGAGATAGCGAGCCCGACTGTGAGAGCGAGGGCGAGAGGGAGCAAATTGGAGGGACGACTTCGCCAATGGACTCCCTCTCTCTCTTTTGCATCGGAGCCCTCCTCGCCGATGGCCTCTACTGGTTCGTTTGTGTTTTGGGCTCCGCCAAGTAGAAGGGAAAACGTGCCACTGATCTGTCTGGCAGCTCCATCTCCGCCAAGAAAGTCCAAAACAACTACAAGCATTACTGGTCCTTCTTCTGCCACCCCAAGGAGATCGAGACCGTCGAAAAAGTTCCTCACTTCATCGACACCTTCTACATTCTAGTCACCGACATCTATGAGTGGGGGTGGGGCCAATCCTTCCACTTCTCCCTCTCCATCCCTAGTAAGTCCCACTACAAGGCCACACGCCTCCACGAGGAGATGGTCTTCGATCTCATCGAGGCCAAGTCTAACAACAAAATCCTGAATGTAGGCTGCAACGTGGGGGGCCCATGCGGGCCATCGTGGCCCACTCTAGCACCAATGTCGTTGGCATCAACATCAACGCGTATCAGGTCAATCGCGTAAGGATGCACAACAAGAAGGTTGGGTTAGACTCCTTCTGCGAGGTCGTGTGTGGAAATTTGCTCTGCAGAAAGCCATATGGCAAGAATGAACAAAACTCAGTACCTTTGTAAAGTTCATAAGGAGTTTTCTTTAAGATGAGCCTTATAGCAAACAGTGCTCACTGCATTAGCCCAAAAATGTTTTGGCAAATTAGTTTCATTAAGAAGAGTTATTGCATCTTCTTCAAGTGACCTATTTTTCCTTTCCACAACACCATTCTGTTGAGTTGTTCTTGGAGTAGAAAAATTGTGGTTTATTCCATGTTTTTCACAGAATTTTTCAAAATGTTCATTTTGGAATTCACCACCATGATCACTTCTTATTGAAACTATCTTGCAGCCCTTTTCATTTTGTAAAAGCTTGGCTAATTTTTTGAAAGCATTAAAAGCATCACTCTTGGATTTCAAGAATAAAGTCCATGTAAATCTTGAGTAATCATCAACTATGACAAGTCCATAATAACTGCCACCCAAACTTATAGTTCTTGAAGGACCAAACAAATCCATGTGAAGTAATTCAAGAGGTCTTGAGGTGAAAACAATGTTTTTGTTTTGAAAAGAGATTTTGGTTTGTTTCCCCTTTTGAAAAGTGTTACAAAGTTTATCTTTTTGGAACTTGAGTTTAGGAAATCCAATCACTAAGTCCTTCCTTATGAGCTTGTTCATATGATGCATGTTGATGTGACTTGCTCTTCTATGTCAAAGTCATGATTCATCAATTTTACTCACTAAGCAGTTTATGTTATGAATGAAGACATGTTTTATTACAAGCAAGTAAATGTTTCCTTTTCTTTTCCCAACATGGATTACCTCACCAGTTTTGCCATCACATATCAAGCAACAATTATTTTTAAAGGATACCTTTAATCCTTTGTCACAAAGTTGGCTTATGCTAAGAAGATTATGTTTTAGACCTTCAACATAAAGCACATTTCTGATTTTGGTTTTGAAGTTATCGCCAATATTGTATTCTCCAATTATTTTTCCTTTGTTGTTGTCTCCATAGGTGACAAATCCTACTTCCTATAATATCAGATTAGTGAGCATGGATTTATCACTTGTCATGTGCTTAGAGCATCCACTATCCAAGTACCATAATGAAGCTTTAGCTCTTAGACACACTTGCAACAATCAAATCAAGTTGCGAAGAAAGGTACCCAATTAGGTTGGATCCATAAGTGTTAGCTATTTTTCTCTTTTTCTTAGGAACCCATATGCATTCTCCATTTGGAACAAAGAACCTTCTAGCATAAAACTTGTGTGAGGTGTGCCCTCTCTTCATGCAGTCATGGCATGTTATAGATTTTGATCCCTTTTCAAAATAGGTCATTTTAGTATGCTTTGCTTTTGAAAACCTTTTACGATTCATCAGTTTTGGGGGTACAAACTTGGTATTTTGAAAAGGTTTTGGTTGATATTTGTATCCCAATCCAGATTTATCAGAAACATACTTTTGCACACTTAACATTTGGTTAAACTACATTTTCCTCGATAGAGCTTTTTCAATAGATCTACCAAGTTGGAGTTTTTTGTTTGTAAAGTCATGCGTTTTTCAAGATGACTCTTTTTGAAATCATCAAATTCCTTTTGTAAAACTTTGTTTTCATCTACTTTTGTAGAATAAGAGGCACACACACAACCATTTGCTTTGTAGCTTGAAACAAGTTTTTCATTTTCTTGTTTCAAGTTGCAAAGTTCAGCTTGCATTGAAGTTAGCTTGGTGGTATGCCATCTAAGGTTACCTTTGAGCTTGTTATTGGAGATAACAAGTTTTTGAGCCTCCTCATGCATTTAATTAAAAGTATCAACTGGTTGATCAATTTCAGGATTTAATTCTGATTCAACACTTGACTCTTCTTCATCAATAGTTGATGTTAGACAAACATTGGTTTCTTCATTCTCACTTGAAGATTCAGAAGTTGTTGATGCATTATCTTCCCAAGCTATGTAGACTTTTTTGGATTTTCCTTCTTTCTTTGCTTTCTTTTCACCTAACTGCTTCTTCAAGAAGATTGGACATTCAGACTTGATGTGACCTTGCTTTCCACACTTAAAGCAGTTGAAGTTGTCGGTGTTGTTGCTTTTATCATTTCTTTTGTTGAACTTTGTGAAACTTCTGTTCTTGTTTTTTTGCATGAACTTGCTAAATATTTTGAAAATTAGATTTAGATTTTTGTCACCTTCATCTCCACTTGAATCATCATCTTTCTCAGCTTGTGAAGATGCAGCTTTCAAAACAATGCTTTTCTGTTTCTTATCTACATCTTCTGCATTTATTAGTTGGGACATTTCTAATTCATATTCAAGCAACTTATCAAAAAGTGTAGCCATAGACATTTTTGACAGATCTTTGGATTCTTTGATTGCCTTCACTTTTAGTTGTTAAGGTATTGTCAAACATTTTAAAATTTTGATGTTGAGTTCCTCTACATCAAATGTTTTGTCAAGACCGAGTAGATGATTGATGAAGTGTGTGAATCTGGTTTGTAGTTTAAAAATGTTTTTTGCTATGTTTATCTTGAACATTTCGTACTCATGGATCAATCCATGTTTTCTTGATCTTCGTACTTCATCAGTTCCTTCATGAGTGATCTCCAGCATTTCCCACATCTCTTTTGAACTCTTGCACCTAACTGTTTTGAAAAACTCATCAAAAGACAAAGCAGAAATTATTATGTTTTTATCTTTAAAATCATATTGAACTACCATCGTTTCTATATCAGTCATTTCATCCCATTCTTTGGGAACCTTTTCATTATCAACAGTTTTGGTAGGTATCAAAGGACCATTTTCAATTGCATTTTATGCACCATGGTCATTTAATTGAATGAAAATCTGCATTCTATTTTTTCAAAAACTGAAGTGTTCTCCCTCAAACATTGGAGGACAGTTGAAGGAGGCACCCTCCTTAAAGGTAATTTGTGTGATATTCATTTTCTTTACAAGAAAGTAGTGATCTTGAGTAACACACAAGAACCTGCTCTGATACCAATTGAAAACAGTATGAACAACACACAAGAACCAAGAGGGGGGTGAATTGGTTGTTCTTGGCCAATTAAAATTTCTTTAACAATCAGAGTTGAAAAGGATCGTATCACAAAACAACTATTGAACACTTTCAATCAATCAAACTCCAATCTTGATAGAATGCAATTACACCAAGAAATTTTCAGTTGATTATGAAAAGTTATACCAACGAATGACAATTAATAACCAAAAGAAAAGATAAAGAAGAAGTAATCAGCACCAAGATTTATATTGGTTCACTTCTCAATCCAGAGAAGCTACATCCAATTTCCCTAACCAACTAGTTAGGATTCAACTATTTGCAATCTGTTTCTTACAAGCTTATACAATCACTCTCAATCAGACCTAGATTAAGAACAAGAAATCTAACTCCCTTAGACTCTCTGTGATCAAGACTTAGAGAAAAGCCTTATCTAATCTTCCCTCTAGAAAAACCTATTCTAGAAAAGCTTTAAGAAAACTATTGCACTAGTTACACATCTCAGAAATTCTGAAAAGAATTACAACCAAAGTAGTATGAAGAGAAACAACCTGATGATCCAGTTCAGATGAATGCATATGATAAAAATTCTGAATCAAGGTTGAATGAATATCTCAAAAGAATCTCCAAAGCCTTTTTCTTTTTTGCAAAAATGCTCAAAAAGGAAATCCTCTCAAGGTTTCTTTATGAATGATGAAACTGAGGATTTGTGAGTCAAAATAGTGAATAGCTCATTGTATCTTTTCTCTCTTAAGAAAGGGTTATAATATTCATTGTATTTAGTTCAAACAAGCAACATTTATTTATAGAAAAAATTGTTTTAACTATCAGTAATCGATTAAATCACTTATGTAATCGATTAAAGTGTTCTTGAGGCTTTCTAGAAAAGACTTATGAACAATGTAATTGATTAAAATGCAATGTAATTGATTATCACAGGAAGTTTTATTCAAAATAGTTGTCAAGTAATCGATTACCATCATACTGTAATTGATTATCACAGAGAGTCCATTATGTGATATTGAATTGTGTAATCGATTACCATAATCTCGTAATCGATCAAAATGTTCTTAGTTCTCAATTAATAGATTACAACTTGATGGTAATCGATTAAACCAATGAGAAAATACTTTTTCAAAACTTGAAACTTGGAACACTTAACTTTTTATGCACTCAAGAAAACCTTGTGTTTCAGAAAAGCTTTTTATGAAACTTTTACTTTTGTGAAAACATGAATGAGTTTTATGCAATGGATCATAGGAGACATAAACTTAGACATACATAAATTATAAATGTCATTCAATTGAATTGCATGTAAAAAGTCTAAACATTTCAATGTCTAAGAATATCAGTTTCATTGATCCTCTCTAGCTCCCTTGAGTCTAACAAACCCTTGTTGGTAACAGAGGCAACCTAAGTTAACAGATACAAAGGGTTATTTATTTTTATAAAATGTTTTATGATTTCACATCTAAGTACAAAAATACTAACTTTTTACTTTATTTTTATAGAAAATTTATATAAAAAATACTGAATTTTAAAAGTGAAACAAAAACCCCGAAAACATTTTATAAAAATAACACTTTGTAAGACAGTTATTTAAAAAATCGTCTTTGAAAGTTCACTTTTTAAGACGGTTTTCTGAAGAATCGTCTTAATAAGACTATTTTCTAAGACGATTTTTTGAAATAACCGTCTTAGAAATGACAATTTTTAAATATTTTTAAAACAAAAAATATTCTAAGACCGTTCAAAGAGAACCAATGTAAAAATGGAAATTCTAAGATGGTTTAAAAACCTTCGTGAAAATTGTTGATTTTCCACGACGATGAATTCAAAGATAGTTTTCAAACCGTCGTGGAATATTCTAAAGAATCGACGTGAAAAATGTTTTTTCTAGGAGTGTATCTCTCTCATTGGCTCTTGCATAAAAAACTATTTCACTAAATATATCTCTAATAAATTTCAACTACGTTATAATAGAAAAAAGCACTAGACTTAGGAAACTATTTTTGGTGACATCAATTGGGGTTTTTTCAACCTATGTCGATTGAAATAAGTTTTTTTTTACCTAAGTGGATGAAGTTTTTGGTGGAGACAATCTTTGGCCAACACAAGCAACCTCGATTGACATCAGCCAAAAAAGAACTTTGACTAACATCGACAATAAATTAGTCTTAGCCAAAATCGGGAGAAAATAACCCCAATTGGTGTCGGTTGGGTCTATTATTAATGGATGAATATGGATGAAAATTTATCAAATGAATCAAATTTTTCAAATAAATTTTTGATGGATCAAAATAGATTAATAAATTTCTTTGATCCGAATCAATTTTTTTTCATAGAATACATTCTTTAGGATGGGCAATAAAATTTAAATGTGATTAAGTCTTAGAAAAATGATTAATATTATAGTTGATCCAAAAATAATTGTAGTTTGTGGATATATTTTGAGATTTTACTTATTAGCCAAAAGATTTTTAATTACATGTTTTTAAAAAAATAATTATCCATCAAGTTATTCACCCTCCTCCTCTCTCTCACACACACACATATAGCCCAACAACGGTCACAGTGGATGACTTCATCTACTCCGACCTCGGCGCCGCCGACAACACCTCAAACATCATCAAGGTCTCAAACATCATCAAGGTCTTGGTGACGCCAACCTTCGACACGCAATTCCCCAGGGTAAACGATTTGGGAATCTCCATTGTGCACCTAGACCTAGGACCTAGTGGAGTCATCCCACTCCACACTCACCATGGAGCCTTAGAACTGCTTGTTGTGCAGGGAAAAATCTGCACCGGCTTCATTGCTTCGGACAACATTGTGTAACTTAAAACCCTAGAAAAAGGAGATATCATGGTGTACCCTCAAGGGTTATTGCACTTCCAAATCAATGATGGAGGGTCTCAGGCTTTGACTTTTGTGAGCTTCAATAGTGCTAACCCTGGCCTCCAGATTCTCGACTTTGCTTTGTTTTCAAGAGTGATTTCCCCTCTGAGCTTGTCATGCAAACAACTTTCATTGATGTTGTTGTGGTTAAGAAGCTCAAGGGTGTTCTTGGAGAGTCAGGTTAATTAAATTAAATTAACGTGTTGAGTTGTTAAACAGGGTTGTTCATTCTAAAAACAAGAGTCTAGAGTGTGTTGTGTTGTTTTTGTTGAATTTGTTTGTGTGGTTGTTTGAGCTTTGGATTTAGCATGCATGCATGTAATTGTAAACGTATGAAATAAGGTATGAGTTTATTGTTTCTTTTTGTCAAGTAATTAAGTTTCTTTTAGAGGCTGATAATACTACACACTTCAGAAGTTTGTGCTACAAGATGATGAATAAATGTGTGGTATTTTTCTGACTCGAGTAATTGGATTTTTTTTACTCTTTTAGGGTGCGAGTATATCTTATAAAAATGTTGTAAGAAAAAAAAGAGTAAATGTTTAGCTTATATCAATTAGCAGTATAACATCTGCTTGTGATTTTTTAACTCACAGAACTAGTAATTCAATATGTACATGAATAATTAAGTTTGATGATATGTTGGCGTAATTCAAATTATTAGTGTTTTGCTCATGAGAAACAGAATGTACCAAGCAAGGTTTGCTGGGATTTGCTATGGGATCAAACTCTCCCTCTCTGAAGATGCCTATGGAGATGAAGCACCCCCAGGAAGATGATCACTGCTGGAAACAACACAAGTGGTGTGCTGTGTGTGCAGTGTGAATGGAAAAGAGAGAGTTAGGATTGTTGTGTACCTTTCACCATGAATGAAGCTGTATTTATAAGATGATACCTGGATCCTGAATAGATATTGTTGAGGC
>QARZ01000296.1:0-44248 GCA_013407115.1 Glycine latifolia | reverse complement strand
TGTGTACCTTTCACCATGAATGAAGCTGTATTTATAAGATGATACCTGGATCCTGGAAAGATATTGTTGAGGCCCATTATCTTTTGTAAAGATATTCAGATTATCTAATATATGAATGGAATTGGTTGTGATTATATCTTCTGTTTTATCTTCTATCTTTTGGTGGTTGTAGTATTTAAATACTCAACTGGGACTATCCGTAACAGATGCCCCTCAGCCCGATTATCTAGTACTCTGGATGACTGGGATGTATCAGATGGATAGGTCCGAACTAGATTGAGTCCAGAATCTTCATACCGTCGTAGGTTATTATTGTTATCTCATGCCGAGATAATTAATTCAAATTGGGACGAGGCACTTTCAACCGATGCCGAACTTATTTCTTGCCGAGTTTGGCTCTATTTATCCTTCGCCGAGATGTTGTTGTTTGCTCCATTGCCGAGGTGTACATCTTTTCAGATGTTAACATGGTCCGATCTCTTAGCTGTATCCGAGCTATTTATTTCGTATAATTTTTCATCCTATCCAAATTCCCTTAGGAAGCCGAGATAAATTTATATAGGATTGTGATGAGACCTTCGGCCTTCTAGTTTATTCTGAGGTTATTTGAAAAGACAAAAGGTTGTCCTTTCACTGTTTCCTTGGCGTCGTTTCTTACTCCAAGCTTTTAATGCGCCGTTTCTATATCTCACGCTTCCATCATGAGCTTTGAAATTACTTCCTAATTTGCCCTTTGTATGAGTTGGGAAATGTCATATGTGCCCCTGATATCAGATCATATCTTGTGACCCACGTTTTTTGAAAATGTTTCGTGAAGTTTTTCTTGGTTTTGGCGGTTACCACTATTTCAGCTTCCTCACATCCCTTTTACCTTCTCTGACCTTTCCTTCATTCTTTCGACGTTTTCTCTCCCTATCATCTTCTCTGTATCAGCATTCTCTGAAGTTGCATTTTCTTGAAGTTTCCCAGGTATTTACTATGTCCCTCTTTTTGATCGCATTATACTGTCTTTTCTTTACACCTTCGCAATCCCTTTGTAGTTCTGTTCCTTTAGTTATTTGTCTAGGCATTCTGCTTTAGGGTGTTTTCTCTTCTTTACTTCTCATATCGTATTAGGGTTTCTCCCTGTGCCCTTTTTGATAATGGGAATCACCCCTGAAGAAGAAGCTTTTGTGCGCAACAATGTTCCTCCCAAAACTGCATTTTGGCTTTGGGGTATCCTAGTTTCTGATGAGGAAAAGAGGAAAGATTTGTTACGAGCACCATCAGGTTCTAGTAATTTCAAAGCCAACCTTCCAAAACCTTGTAATCCTCCCAAAGTAGGTTCATCTTCATCTCAGAAAAATAAGGCACCTTTAGTCAAACCCAAATTATCCTCTGATGTTTCTCCATTTTCAAATATTGTTAGTGTTGTTCCTTCTAACTTGATTGGAAAAGAAAGGAAACTTGAACATTTTGAGACTCGATTTGAACCCTGTTCCAAGTGTTTAGATGACTTTTTGTATTTTGCTAGTGTTCACCAAGATAAACGAGCCGAGGCTGTACTTGACACATGTCGACATAACCCAGTCCGAATAGCTATTTCAACTAGAGTTCTTAAGACCTCTTTACCGAATGCCGAGGTTGCTAGGCCGATCTCTTACACCAATTCGGCATCGGTCATTTCTTCTCCTCTTCGTCTTCCACCCACTCTTCCAGGTATCTTTACTAATCTTTTTCTTTTTATTTTGTCGTAGGTCATTATGGACATTCCTTCTGTGGAAATGATAGATGAATCCCAGTCGGCAGGATCTCAATCCAACCTCCCCCCTTCTTCTTTACTTGCCAAATTTCCATGGGTCACCTACGAAGTACTTCGTACTTCGTCTACCTTGACCCCGGGGAGCATAGCGGCACTCCCCATAGGTAACTAGGACGGATTCTCCATCCGTCCTCCTACCCTGGACGAGCCTATCTGCTCTTGTGCTGGAAAGGGGGAGCCTAACTATTTTTTCTTTTGCAAGGACGTGGTAACACGTCTCGGTATTCGATTTCCTTTATCGGATTTCGAAATGCGGCTGCTAGATTATCTTCGCTTGGCCCCTTCACAGTTACATCCCAATAGTTGGGCCTTCGTCAAATCCTTTGAGGATTTATGCGAAGAATTACAAATACCTTGCACTGTTCCTCTCTTTCTTTACTTCTTATCTGTTCAGGCCGGTCGTACTGGCCGAGAAAAATCATCTCTGAAAGGTTGGACCTCACTTCGAAGTCGACCTGGTCGTCGTCTGTTCCCTATCTTTACCGATTCCTTCAAAAATTTCAAAAATAGTTTCTCCAAAGTTGTAGCCGAACCCGGCAAGCAACCATTTTTTCCTTCGGGGTCCAGAAGCACTCGGCGTTGAGTGGAAATTTCCACTTTACTGGACCCAAAATCATCATTCTAACCCTCCTTCATTTTACCGATTTGAAGAGTCCAACCTTTCCGATGCTGAGGCCGCGACCCTCATTCAAATTCAGATGCATTAGGAAGCTCAAGGTTTCGCATAAAAAACTTTATACTCAAGTTTTTATATTTTCCCTTTCATAAAAGCTTCATTGTTTACTTTGCAGTAGCCGAAATGGAGGATCCCACCGCCGATCTGAACCCTCGTCGTTCAAGGAAAGTCACTGCCGAGAAAACTGCGGACTCCCGACGTGATTATGTCCATAAGATGCTGGCAAGGAAAACCAAGAAGCCCCGAGTTGAGGTACCGGCCTTCGGTGATCTTCAAGAGACGGCCCCCACAAGGTTGGCCGGGGAAATATCTGCGACCGGGACGCAAGCTGTATTTTTAACTGGGCACGAGAACCAGGGAACCCCGACCGCCCCTTTAATTACAATCGAAGACGTAGCAATGGATTCATCTGCCGATGTTTCTGCTACAGGTATCCCAGTTGCCGTCCCCAAGGAGTCTTCATTAACCTTAGGATGCCTCTGGGAAAAAGGGGTTGAGGATCTTTTTCCTTATACTAAAGCTCCAAAGCGTTTTTATGATGGGACCCCCTTCTCGGATGACGACATCCGGGAACTTGATCAACTCCACTTCCAGGCTTTTAAGAGTGCTACTTTGGTATCGAGCTTAGTATCTTTAAATGCTCGGTACAACAAAGTTAAAAATGATGGCCTCAAGCTCAAGAATGATAACCAACGGTTGGCTGACGAGAACAAGAAGTTATCTGAAGAATCTCTAATGCTGAAAGAAAAGCTTACCCTTTCTCATCGAGACTTGTCAACCATGAAGGAGGAGGTCGTATCTCTCCAAGGTGAACTTCAAGCGGCGAATAGAAATGCCGATTTTTTCAAAGCCTCTGCTGATACTGCAACTGTTGAAGCTAACAAAGCTCGGGCAGAACTATCTTCTTTGGACCAAGACCTTGCTTCGTTGAGGGTTCTCTATGAGAAATCTCAACAAGAGGTAACTTTTGCCAAGAAGGAGGCAGCCGATTTTCAAGACACATTGGGGACCGTTGCTGAGGATGCATTTTCTAATGCCGTGGAGCAAATTCAATTCTTGAACCCGGGAGTTGCTTTAAATTTAGAAGGAGCTGATTGCCGATCTTATGTTGAGGACGGCAAATTCATCCCTTATGTTGATCCCGAGGTCACCTCTCCAGATGATAATCAAGAGCCGATCATGGATGATCAAGTGAACAAATGAAGGGCCGGAATGCCGGTTTGCTCTATAATATTTTATTTCTTCTGAACAATTTTAATTTCTGTCTTTTGATTTGTGCCGTTGGATTCCGTACTTTGAACAATTTATTTAATGCATGTTGCTTTGCCATTATTGACTTGCTTATTCGAATATCGCCTTTGGTTCCAATGACCAAGTGTTTTTAATCGAATCATCTGTTCGAATGTTGTTTTTGGAACCGAGTTCCTGTCCTAGCAACTGTTTAATGTATTTCGTAATAATTTAAGGATATAATTCGTTCGATGTATTCGATGACTTATCCATGATTATATACGCCGGTTTGATCAAGACCAAATTAATACATAATAGCGACTAGGCTCTCAAAAAATTGTGCACAATGTATAACATCCTTGATAGGATTTTATTTATTCTTCGTAGATTATTAAAATTCGTGGTGTCAATGGAAAATTTATGCCGGGTTTGTATTCCTCGGCTTATTTAACCAATGAGAAACGCGTGAATACATGAAAAATGCGTGGTGTCAATGGAAAGTTTATGCCGGGTTTGTATTCCTCGGCTTACATAACCAATGAGAAACACATGAATATATTGAAATTCGTAGTATCAATGGAAAATTTATGCCGGGTTTGTATTCCTCGGCTTATTTATCCAATGAGAAACTTGTGAATACCTAGATCACGATTCTGATGAAGGATTCGCCTGGATCCCGGCTTATGAATCGATCATAGACAATTACGTGAAAATAATTTATTTATAATTTCGGGCTTATTGCCGGGAAATGTAATAAGAACAATATTCCACGATCTCGAGCTAATTGCCGGGGGATATGTGGGTTTCAGCTATAGTATCTCTTTAGTTTGTCGGCATTCCACGTGCGCTTGACCTCCTTGCCTTCCAAAGTTTCTAAAACGTAGGCTCCTTGCCCCAAGTTTTGGGTGACCCAATATGGTCCTTCCCAATTGGGTGCTAATTTCCCATCTCGGGCATTTTTGTTGCCGATATCCGCACGTCTTAGTACGAGATCGTCCTTCTCAAAGGATCTTGGTTTTACCCTTTTATTAAATTTTTGAGCCGAGATATTCTTCGTGTGTAGATCTCGGCGATGTGCTGCAATCCGGACTTCTTCTATCATATCTAGCTCAGCAGCTAATGCCTTATTGTTGTCTGTGTGTGACATTTGCCTCCTCCAAGATGGTTGACCGATCTCTACGGGTATCATGGCTTCGCAACCATAAGTCATCCTGAATGGAGTCTCCTGGGTTGATGTTTGAGCCGTGGTTCTGTATGCCCACAAGATATAATAAAGTTGCTCAACCCAATTCGGGCCGGCCTCCTGCATTCGTTTTTTAATCCGTCCAGAATGACTTTGTTCGCTGCTTCCGCCTGGCCATTAGACTGTGGATGCTCTACTGATGCAAAGTGGTGTTTTATGTGGAGTCCGGCCATCATTTCCTGAAATTTCTTATCTGTAAATTGCGTTCCGTTATCGGTGACTATTTCTGCCAAAATTCCAAATCTCGCTATAATACTGCGTTCAAAGAACTTTCGGACACGGGCCGAGGTGATGGTAGCCAGAGGCTCGGCCTCAATCCATTTAGTAAAGTAATCCACGACTACTATTAGCCATTTCATTTGGCCTTCCGTTGCTTTAAATGGTCCTAAGAGGTCCATTCCCCATTTGAAGAAAGGCCATGGTGCTGTGATTAATTTTAGCTCGGATGGAGGAATCCATAATATCCGCGCATGTTTTTGACAGGTGTCACATTTCTTTACATGCTCTGCTGCGTCCGCTTGCATCGTCGGCCAAAAGTATCCGGCACGAAGGGCTTTTAATGCCAAAGCCTTTGCTCCCATATGCTGGCCATTAATACCCTCATGTATCTCGGTAAGTACATACTCAGTTTGGTCAGAGCTTAAGCATAATAATAACGGGGTGTGGAGACCTCGTCGATATAGCTCACCATCAACAATTGTGTACATTGAAGCATCTCAGGTTAGCCTTTTTGCTTCTATTTTATCATCTGGCACTATCCCTTGTTCCAAGTAGTTTATGATCGGCCTCCGCCAATCTTCGGCTATTAAGACTACCATAATGCATGCAGGTTGTGCAAGTTCCTGTTGGATGACTGTTCTGTGATTACCTGTTCCTTTCGTACTTGCTAGCTTCGATAATATGTCGGCTCAGGTATTTTCTTCTCTTGGAATATGGGCTATGGTGAATTCATCGAATTCAGCTATTATCTCTTTAACTTTAGCAAGTTATTTTGCTAACAGAGGGCCCTTGGTTTGATACCGCCCTTCGATTTATGCTGAGACCAATTGTGAATCAGTGAAGACATTCACTTTTAGTGCTCCCTGTTCTCTGGCCTGGTTTAACCCGGCGATCAGTGCTTCATATTCTGCTTGATTGTTAGACGTCGGAAAATTGAGCTGTAGTGATTGCTCGAGTGATACTCCCTCGGGATTTTCAACAATGATCCTGGCTCCACTTCCTTTAGAATTAGATGACCCATCAACATACACTTTCCACACATTATTCATGATTGGGTGGAAAATGCCGGGGTCAATTCTACTATGAAGTCGGCCAAAGCTTGAGATTTAATTACATTGCGAGCTTCATATTTGATGTCGAACTCGGATAACTGAATGGCCCAATTCATCATCCTCCCTGCTAAATCCGGCTTGTGTAGTACCTGTCGGATAGGCTGATTTGTTCTTACCACTATGATGTGGCTTTGGAAATATGGACACAGTCTCTTAGCCATGGTGAGTAAAGCGAAAACCACTTTTTCGAGCTTTTGATAATGCAGCTCCGAGTTCTTGAGAGCTCGGCTTACAAAGTATATTGGCAACTGACACTTATCCACTTCTCGGACCAGAACTGCGCTTATGGCTTCTTCCCCTACTGCAAGGTACAGGATAAGAGTTTCTCCATGCTCCGGCTTCGAGAGAACTGGGGGTGATGCCAGACATCTTTTTATTTCCTGAAATGCCTCTTCGCATGCTTGATTCCATCCTATCTCGGCTTCCTTTTTTTAAGAACTTAAAGAATGGTAGGGCCTTTTCTGCGGCTTTTGGGAGGAACCATGTCAAGGCCGCCATCCTTCCTGTTAATTGTTGGATTTCCCGTTTATCAGTAGGAAATTGCATGTCGAGTACGGCTTTGCATTTATCCGGGTTTGCCTCTATTCCTCGGTGTGTTAACATGAACCCTAAGAATTTCCCGGCTTTGACCCCAAAAGCACATTTCAGGGGATTCAAGCGGATACTGTGCTGTCTTAGCTTGCAGAATGTTTCCTCCAGATCTTGGATGTGGTCTCCTTTTTTACCTGTTTTAATAATCATGTCGTCGATATATACTTCGATATTGCGTCCGAGTTGATCAGTGAAGACCTTACTCATCATTGTTGATAAGTAGCTCCTGCATTCTTCAATCCGAATGGCATCACCTCGTAATAGTAATTTGCTTTAGTACCTCGAAACACTGTCTTTTCTCGATCTCCCGGGTACATCGGTATCTGATTATATCCGGAGTAAGCATCCATGAAAGATAACGACTGAAATCTGGCGGAATTATCTACTAGCTGGTCAATGCTCGGCATTGGATAAGAATCCTGTTGCGGATTCGACAAGTATACCGATCGTACAAGTAATAGAGTGATAAGAAGTGTATCGTTCCCACGAGGATTGTTTGACCAATTGAATCGTAATTCGTATCAATAAGTTGGATGACAAATATTAAAATAAAGTTTGGTTTTGTGTGTGTGTAGTTGTTGAGTTTTAAACTAAGCTATGAACATTAAAAGTATATGAACAAGTAAATTGATATAAACGATATGTGACGATAGTAGCTAGGGCACTCACACTCAATGCTTCCTCCCAATGGAATTATATTGATTACTACATTCAAATATCTCAATTAATCAGTCATGTGTTCCATCAATAAGTTAGCTATTCACTAATTCCTTAGACAAATAACCCTTTAACCCCTTTTCCAGCCCTAATCCCTTAGTGACTTTCCTAGGGTTAAGCATTAAGCAACACATTCAAGACTGCAAACATACATCCCTATTCCTAGGTAATGCAAGTAAGTTACTTCACTTCAGTCCAATACTAGTGTCCCAATATCCCTATTGTAAACCCTAACTCTGAGTTCTTCAATAGAGTGATCAAATCCAAAGAAGAAATAAAACCATGCAAGCAAAGTGCAGTAAAATAACTTCCGATAAATGAATAATAACATCCAATACATCCCAACGAGAGTTACATTAAGTGCTTGGCCCTAACTACAAAATAAAACTAGCCAAACCTCATAATGGGTGGCTGAGTTACATCCAAAATAGACATGTCCAGCTTAGAATAAGGAGAAGAAGATGGAGAAAGACCGCCACTTGGACCTTCAACTCCCAAGCCTTAGCAAGAGCTTCCCAAGCTTCTAAAACCCTAGTAATTGTGTTTTCTGAAGTGTAGGAACGTGCCTTCAATGCTGGAGTTAAGGTATTTATAAGGAACATGTGAAAACCCAGCTTTGCCCTCAACAGCATTTAAGATTACACAGTCAGCAGAGTCCCACGCTGGTAGCGTGGGATCCCACGTTGATGGCGTGGCTTCATTCTTGGGATCCCACGCTGGTGGCGTGGGTGTTCACGCTGGGAGCGTGGCATTCCAGTGGATAATTTAGTTCCAGGTCATTTTCCACGCTGGTGGTGTGGCTCACCCCGCTGGTAGCGTGGGTTTCCAGTGAGTTCTTGATTTGCAGGGCCCTTCCCACGCTGGTGGCGTGGCTCTCCACGCTGGTGGCGTGGACTTCCAGTGAAGATTGCAATTGTGGGCTCCTAGCCACGCTGGTGGCGTGGCACTCCACGCTGGCAGCTTCCTTTGCCTTACTTGTTCTTTGTAATACGCTTTTCCTGTTATAAAATTGTTCAATTTAATCATCACTCAAGCAAGGGACCTAATCATCAACATTTATCAAGATTATGAGCAATTTTAGGTCATATATGGATGATTTCATGCTTCTAATAGCTTGGAAAGGAGCATATGCTAGGCGCATATCAAATCCTTTGGACAAAACTTGTTCAAATCTATGTAATCAACACAAACTCGCCATTTCCCATTGGACTTCTTTACCATCACCACATTAGAAAGCCAAGTGGTGTATTGTATTTCTCTTATGAACCCGGCCTCTAGCAATTCCTTGATGTGTTTCTCTAATGCCTGTCTTCTGTCCGGGCCAAGTTTCCTATTTTTCTGTGCCACTGGTTTGGAGTCAGGGTACATGGCTAGTTTATGACAGCAAAATGTGGGGTCGATCCCGGGAATCTCGGAGGCTTTCCAAGCAAACACGTCCTGGTTCTCTCTAAGGCATTGAATTAGCTTGCCTTTGATTTCTGAATTATTCTGTGCACCTATTTTCGTAATTTGCTCTGGAGATCTTCCGATCTGCACATCTTCCAATTTGTCTACCGGTTCCGGTCTCCATTCTTCAACATCTCGCATATCCAATTCCACAAGATTGACCGGCTTACGGGATGTCGACCTCTCCATCTGTTGATCTGAGGGATCTCCCTGCCGGATCCGAGGTGGAGAAGATGGGCCGCCTTCGGTTTCTCGGATTGTATTGAAATAACATTGTCTGGACTCCTTCTGGTCACTGCAAATTGTGATAACTCGGCCAAGGTGTTCGATCATCTTCATCTTCTGGTGCTTGGTGGACATCAATATATCCCATTTATGAAGTGTCGGCCTGCCTAATATGATGTTGTACGGTGAGGTGAACTCGCCTACAGTAAATGTGACTCGGCCTATTTTGAACCCTTCTTTTGTTCCTAACGTGAGTTGGAGGTCAATTGCGCCTTTCAGAACGATACGTCCTCCATTAAAACCGATTAACATAGTTTGACACGGTTTTAAATCGTCTTCACTCAAATTCATCTTTTTGAATGCACTTAAATTGAGAATGTCGGCCGAGCTGCCATTATCGACAAATATTCTCTTAACTCGGAAATTTGCCACGGTCCCGGTTATGACAAGACCGTCTTCGTGTCCGGGCACTACGCCTTTCATATCGTCCTCTGTGAAATAGATTAGCGGTGGTGCAGATTTCTTGCTTTCTTTGAATTTGGGTTGATCTCTTATCGACATAACTTCCTTGAGATATTTCTTTCGCTGACTGGCGGTGTCGCCTCCACCTCCCATGCCTCCTGAGATCACGTTACATTCGAACTCGGGTTCTGGGAATTCGTCTTTCTTTGTTTTCTTTTCATCTCGGTCTTTATTCTCCTGCTGACTTTTCCTTTTTCCTTGGTGTCCTTGAGTCCGGATAAGATATTGCCGAAGTTTACATTCACGAACGAATTGTTCTATCGCATCACAGAGTTCCCGGCACTGGTCAGTCGTATGACCCGGTCCATTGTGGAAGTCACAATATCGGGAATAGTCTAACCCTTCCTTTCTCATTATCGGACGAGGACGTTCCACTTTTCTCATCTCCGTAAATGCAACTTCCTTCCATATCTGAGCTCGTGGAGCGTTCAATGGAGCGTACTTGTCAAATTTCCACTCGAACTTTTTGGACCTGAGGTTCGAGTCCTGAAAGTTTCTTGGAGGTCGGTTAGTGGGAAAATTTGAAGGTTGTCGATGGGATTGTGTATTCTCATGGCGTCGGTTCCTCGGCGATGTAGGTTTCTTATTCTCCCTCGGGGATGAGTTAGCAATCTCCATCTGTTCCAATTCCAAATACTTTTTGGACCGGATCATAAATTCATTTAAAGTTTTCACCGGATCTTTATAAATGGATTTGGCGAGACGGGATGACCCATTGAGCCCGGCCGAGATGAGGTGCACGTGGACCTTTTCTTCCAAACCCTGTACTTGCAAAGCGGCTTCTTTGAATCGGTTCATATAGCTCTGTAATGTCTCTCCGTGTTGCTGGCGTATTTTTCCCAATATGAACTCGGATTTGGGCTGCTACTTGCTTGTTGTGAAATTCAACAAGAACTTTTGTCCGAAATCTTCAAAATTTCGGATAGACTGCGGCGGCAATGTGTGAAACCAAGCTTGAGCGGCTCCAGTCAAAGTAGTAGCAAAGATCCGAGAAATTACAAGCTCATCAATACCTCGGACACACATTTGCATATCGAACTCGTCTATATGCACCCGGGGGTCTTGACTCCCATCATACTTGGATAAGAAAGAGCTATCGAAGTCTTCCAGGAATTGGGCTTCTACGATTTCATCAATGAACGGGCTGTTATTCTGATGACCTCGGCGATATTTTCTTCGGTATGTATCGTCTTCTTGTCTGGGCCGACGTATAATTTCTGTTGGTCTATCAATGGCATGTTCTAGGATTCCAGCTGGGTTACTGGGCCGAGGTCTTTCATTATGCGAATGGGAATGGGATATCCTGGCTCACTCAGATTGACTGGTTGGTCTTCTATTAGCAACCTGGGCTGTGGGTGCCGAGTTATTAGTTTCATGTCTTCTTTCTGCCGAATTAGGTTGCTCGTTGTGCGTTGTCGCCGGTGGTTCAGCATTACGATTGCCCGACTGTTTGGACAAATTTTGAGCGTCCTCTTGTCGTTGAAGCTCGTATCGCTTCTCCAAATTCTCTAACCGAGATAGAATAGCATTCAGAGCGTTGTGGATAAAACGCTGGTTGGTGTCTAGTTCTATCTCGGCCATTGATGGTGGAGTCTGAGCTAGTGGCATTGCTGGAGAGGAAGCGGTGTGGGATGCCGCATCTTCTGGTACCACGTTCTCCAGATTCGTTTTCCGGGGTGGTGGTGCGTCATGTCCAACGATCTGATGGCTTCTGGTGTTGACCATTGTGAATTGGTGGGATTCGAAATTTATCGTCCCCACAGACGGCGCCACTGTTCTGCTCGTGAGAAACAGAATGTACCCAGTAAGGTTTGCTGGGATTTGCTATGGGATCAAACTCTCCCTCTCTGAAGATGCCTATAGAGATGAAGCACCCCCAAAAAGATGATCACTGTCGGAAACAACACAAGTGGTGTGCTGTGTGTGCAGTGTGAATGGAAAAGAGAGAGTTAGGATTGTTGTGTACCTTTCACCATGAATGAAGCTGTATTTATAAGATGATACCTGGATCCTGGAAAGATATTGTTGAGGCCCATTATCTTTTGTAAAGATATTCAGATTATCTAATATATGAACGAAATTGGTTGTGATTATATCTTCTGTTTTATCTTCTATCTTTTGGTGGTTGCAGTATTTAAATACTCAACTGGGCCTATCCGTAACAATTAGGGTGAACTGGAGTTTATCCAGATACATGTTATCTATATATATATATACGGAAAAAAAAAGATGCATGTTATCTAAAGGGCTAATATAATTTGATCTTTAGAAATAGCAAGTTGCGTTAACCTGGTCTTTAAAACTGTACGACTATTCCTCTAAAAAAAAAAAGGTGTGCGACTGTGTAAATTGGTACTCAAAAGTGATAATTAATTTATTGCATAACAAGTTGGTTTATTGTATTGTTAGTTTTGTATTGTTAGTTTTTTTAACAGGTGGAGTTGGTGAATGATTTAAACATGTTTTAGGTGAGCTTATACAAAAATTAATTTTAAATGAAATAAATAGTGTAAAATAGATTTTTATTAAAATTAATTTTAAAGTAAAATAATTTGTGGGAGTGTTTTCTTTATAGACAATATTTTACAAAAATATGTTTAGGTAATTATTAAAATCAGTTAAAAATATTTTTTATATTCTCAAAAATAATTAAACTATGTGTTTGTTTAAGTTATTTTTTCTTTAAAATATATTATAATTACTATAATATTTTTACTAGTGCTCAACCAAAGCACCGATGTTATTGGCCGTATGGGTTATATTATGTATTCTAGGATAATGATTAGGATTTGTCATTAAATTTATATTTCTTTAATTTTTTAAATTTTTATTTTTATTCTCTCATTTTCTTACAATCTTTTTTTAATAAAAAAGGTTGTAAAAAAAATCATCAATATTTTTAGTCTCTTTAATATTTTTTCCTATTTTATGTCCCTATTTTATTTTTATTGTTCAAAATTATATCTAAATATAAAATAAATAAAGAATTAAAAATGGATACAATAAGAACTAATTTTAATCAATAAAAATAAAAGAGAAACTAAAAGTGGACAAGAAGTTCGAGAGAGACTAAAAATATTAACAAAAAATTGTAAAAAAGAAAAGAAAAGAAAAGAAAGAAAGATTAGAATTTGAAAATTTTAAAAGGAATTAAAAACGTAATTAAC
This sequence comes from Glycine latifolia, assembly GCA_013407115.1. Lineage (NCBI taxonomy): Eukaryota > Viridiplantae > Streptophyta > Magnoliopsida > Fabales > Fabaceae > Glycine > Glycine latifolia. Next base: position 31,299 of record QARZ01000296.1, on the reverse strand, counting down.
TCTGCTTTCGTTGCACCAACAACTACAAGGCTTTATATAATATAATAATAAACAGTAACAGAATGTGTCAATGTGATACAAAATTACAACAAAGTACTAATAATACAAACAAATTAATTATTTCTACGACCTTTTGAGCTACTGCATCAATTTATTTCTTGGGCCTATTATCTAAATGCGAAATTTGGTTTGGTTTTGCACAGGAATAAACAGTTTCCCTCACCACAATGTAAACGGTGCCTTAGCCGATTAGCACAACAAATAACAGTGGTATTTTAGAGCGGAAAACAAATGAAAGTCCTCATACATTTTAGCACAACTCTTCCCCAAGCCTCTTCTACCACTTTTTCCATCATGTTTATGATTATTATTGGGCTTTGAAATTTCAATGAAGTTTGTTTAATTTAATTATTTGTAAAAATGTTGCCGATCCAAATTTAAGTTTTGAGAAATTTCGAGATGTTATAAGAGTATGAAAATTTTCTAGTCAGCAAAAAAAAAGCATGAAAAATTTCTTATCTTACATCCTTAAATTTAAAATTAAATAGGACACAGGATAAAATTAATTTAATATTCAATATATATATATATATATATTGAATATTAAATTAGATCATATAATGAAAATCAAAAGGCGCATGATTTTTCATAAAGAAAATGCAATAAACATATATTATTATGAATGTTCTCATTGCAATTAATACTTAAATTAAATATATAGTACTATATAAAGTTGGCATCAGGCTGTAAATGATTGGGTGACAGAGAACCTTCAACATGTTTTTGACAATTATATTTTGCCAAAAAAATAAAAAACAAGGCAATGCATTTTCTAATTTAAGTACATATAAATTAAGAAAGTTGTCAATGCCACTTACAAATTAGTCAATTTCTTTTTCCTGTTGGTACGTGATGTCGAACTTATCTAATTCGAGTATACGACTGTAATCTTAATTGTACCGTTTTTTTTTTCCCAGAAAAAGTTAAGATAAAAGAAATTGACTAATTTGTTATTTATTTATTTATTAACTTTCTTTTGTATCTCACATATATTTCATTATTTTTATCTTTCTTTTTTATTATGTTATTTATCACATTTATAATTTTTTTTCCTTTCTTTCTATCTTTTGTTTCCTTCCATTTTTGTATTATAAAAATAGAGTGTACATTGAACATTAAACAAATGACAATTTGTACAATTCTTAGTTAAACACAGAATCTTATATTTATTAATGTATCTCTAGCAGAACATTTTAAATTTAAGCCCATTACTCAACCAAAAATAAAAAAGACCTATTTTTTTTTAATAAAAAAAGGCCACCATCACCATAGAATTTTCTTAAAGAATAAAAAAGTATATCTCATCTTAATGCTTCCATTCACCATTAATTTGATGCCTAAATCCTTCACAAACAACTGTTACAATATCCTTTTTAACACTATCATTCATTAAACTCTTAAAATTAAAAGGAGAGAGAAGAGGATAAAAATAGGGAAAGGAAAATAATAGTAAAAAGAGGATAAGAATATATGCTAAAAATAAATAAAAAAGGATAATAATAAGTTAGAAAATTAAGAAAAGAAAAAGAAAGAGCATCAGGCATAGCCAGCCAGGTAAGCATATGCAGGTTGGCAAATGGAGTTTTTGCCTTTCTCTCTCTTCATTGGGAGGAGAGAGAGAGAGAGAGAGATGGAGGAAATGACAGACTGGCATTAAGGAGGTTAAGCATTCTCTGTCTCTATATATTTATATAAAGTCGTTTTGGTCATTCTTCAAATTTTTGGTTTTGGTGATTTTGATAGGACGACCCTTTGGTGTTTGGATCTTCAAGAAAGAGGGACCCTTGGGATTTCGTCACCATGAGTCTCTTCGGTCTTGGAAACAGGTTCTTCATCCAAATTTCTCTCCTTTTCTTTCGCTTCATCTTTTCTTTTAAGATTCTGTGGTTTTTATGTAAAAAAAAAAGTCTTTTTATGTGTTTTTGTGTTACCCTTTTGAGGGTGAGCTGGGATTTTGATTTTGAGGTTGCCCTTGATTTTTTTATAGATGAATTGTCTTTGGTGTTCGGTTAAATGGGATGGTTGATCATCATATGATAGAACTATAACAGACATAATGATTATCTGAACCTGTGTTGGTAATATGGCTGTGAAATTTGTATGCTTTAATTTGATTATTACTTTGTGTTATAGCAATGAGAATTTGCCTCATTCTGAAGCTGCTAATAGGAATTGATCAAGTGATTCAGGACAGAGAATTCAAATAGACATCTAATAATGTTATAAGTGATGTTTGGATCAAAGGATGGGGGAGGAGGAAAATATAATCTCCTAATATTGGGGAGAGGCAAAAATTGGAAGGAAGAAATTTTGGCCCGTTACAACTTTTGAACCGAGCAAGGGTCGAAATTCCTTCCATCCCTTCTTTTATTTTCTTCCAACCAAACAGTATGTTAAATGTTTTTAAACTGCGTGTGATGTTACTAATGGGTTTGGTCATGCCAAGAATGGAATTTGGGTCTTTGAAGGATACTCTGTTGGCTGGGTAGTGCTATGATCTCGCGTATGCATGTGATTTTCAGCTGGTCATATTTGACTTGATGTTCAAGGATGCTTTTGACGAGTTTTGGCTGCTTCTGCGTTGTATAGGTGGCTTACAAAAGTTGAATAATAAATATTATGCCATCAAAATTTAATAGTGCTATTGAATTTTTCAGAACTTTTTTGTTATGTGAAATGGGATATAGAAACCAGTTTTGTAACGTTTTATGAGCATGTAAAGCTACCTTCAACAATAAATGCTTCAAAACTAGTCGACAAAAGTTGAATCCGTGTGTACCATTTATAGGGCATAGATCATTGGTAAAAACAATTATATGAGCCAAATTGCTCCAATCTGCATTTTTCCTCTAGTAAAATTAATTGTCTGATTTGGTTAATCCCCCTTTATTTTTTTTTTATTTTTTATTTTTTGGTTGATAGTGTGGTATACTTTTGTTTTTGTTGATGACTACTTATACAGTATCAAACTTTGATCCATGCAGAAACCAAAAAACATTTCGTCCAAAAAAGAGTGCTCCATCTGGAAGTAAGGTTGGTGGTCTTTTTTTACTTGTGAATTGATAATTGGATTCTTTTCTATTTTTTCTTTATGGTTTATATTCAACCAACTGAGCCTTCTATGCATTTTGATTATGAAATGCAGGGTGCTCAACTTCAAAAACACATTGATGCCACGTTGGGTAGTGGGAACCTGAGGGAGGCTGTTAAACTACCTCCCGGTGAAGATATTAATGAATGGCTAGCTGTAAACAGTAAGTATCTTTAGTATTTTGCTTTTTGAATATAGTGCTCGAGTTTCCTACTTAAAATTGTGTTCTGCCTTGTCTCTCTTCCATATTCACAAGACTTATCTTCTTAACCTCTTCTATATAATTGACATTGTTTGGTGTTGTATTTACACATAGCCTGGTAACTTTTAGTCATTGGTAAATGATATTTCACTGAAAAATTGCTTATAAAAAAATTTGCACATTAACATTTATATTTTGTTTTTTATGTGCAGCCGTGGACTTCTTTAATCAAGTGAATATCCTGTTTGGTACTCTTACAGAATTCTGCACTCCAAGTAACTGCCCTTCAATGACTGCAGGACCAAAGTATTGTGTGATCCTTCAACCAACTCTTATATTACTTACATAGTATTGTTGCAGCTAGATTAGATAGGCTATTATATGTATCTTTTCTCTTTTTGGCTTGTCTGCAATGTATTTACAGCAATTGACTTTGTGTTGCTAAATAAATATTCTAAGATGATTAGTAGAGCTAAATGCATAGGGAGTGGCAAAAGGAAACAGATTTCAACTATAACTATAAAACTGGGAAAATTTATTTTACACAAAACATTGTGAGTAAGAGGGCATACCAAGTCCCTTGAGGTTGTATCACCCTTTTTCGCCTTTTTTGAGCCAAATTTTCTTTTCTTTTTCATTGTCCTGTGAGTCAATTATCCGGAGCTTCATATTCTTAAATGACATAAATCCTTGTAAACAACATTATACATGTATATGAGACGAGTATTTAACATATTAAACTCTACAGGTATGAGTATCGATGGGCTGATGGTGTTACTATAAAGAAACCAATAGAGGTGTCTGCTCCAAAATATGTTGAGTATTTGATGGACTGGATTGAATCTCAGCTAGATGATGAAACGATTTTCCCTCAAAGATTGGGTGTGTTTGACATATTGATTAAGCTAGTTGGCCATTTAGCTGAATTTTCTGGATTGTTATTTGCTAATTATATGCATCATAGCACTATTTTAATTAATTGCTGCATTGCTATAGGGGCTCCCTTTCCAACCAATTTCCGAGATGTTGTCAAGACAATTTTCAAGCGATTATTCCGTGTATATGCTCACATTTACCACTCACATTTTCAGAAGATAGTGAGTTTGAAGGAAGAAGCTCACCTTAATACCTGCTTCAAGCATTTTGTTTTATTTACTTGGGTAAGTGAGTTATAAAGATTAAAAAAAAAAAAGTTCAAGGATGAATTTGTTTCTTCATCTTTTGGTTTTGTATTGGGTTGGTTGTGCTAGGGTGGAGAAATTATTGCATGATCTAGACCACCACATGTCTATGATCTTGTCAATCTCCACATGACACGTAGTCTAGTTTTTTTAATTTACAAGAGTTAATAAATTTGTGTTACGTGTCAAGTGAAGATTAGTCAGGACCATGAACACATGATGATTCCGGACTATACAATAATTTCTCATGAGGGTGAGCCCTGGTGCAACAGTAAGGTCATTGCCTTGTGACCTAGATGTTGCCAGTTCAAATCTTTTATTCAAATGCAAATATGGGAAGTATGATTTTCGATCCAACTTGACTGCTGGCATCTTTTTTATTTTCTTGCCGATATGCTGCTATCTTGTGTTGCAGGAATTCCGTTTGATCGACAAAGCAGAGTTGGCACCTCTTGAGGACCTTGTTGAATCTATTGTTCAGTTATAGTGCTGTTGGTGTTTTCTGTCCCTTAATTTTTGGGAGATTAAACATTGGAAATGTTGGCTATACATTTTTGTGACCCCCTTGTAATATACTTGCTAAATGAAAAATCTTTATCAACCCCTTATGTATTTGGCTCTTAATTGTTGTGATGGTTGCTCAATAACAATAATAATCGTGTGAATCTAGCGAAAACCTCCTTGTGAGGCAAGGAAAATAATAGATGAAATTGACGCTTTGTATATTCTGGCAAATGTTATAAAGTCCTTTTTTTTTCTCCTCTCCCCCTAAATTAATAATAAAGGCTAGGGGAACATAATGGCTTTCTGAAAAGAACAAGTAATTGGAGATTTTATCCAATTTCTTCACTAAGATATCGCATCCACTATTCAATTTCTTTGCATTGTCTGTATTGATCCTTGAGAGCTGCTTTCATGTCATCAATAAAACCATGAAAGCTAAAACAGTATATGTAAAATACCAAGGTGGTTTAATATCAAGTTGACTAGCTTGATATTAAAATATGATTTATATATTTAAAATGTTCATTTATTGTAAATTTTAATTATAATATAATTTATATATTAGAAGTATTTATTTATTATAACTTTATTTATATAAAATGAATATGTATACTATGCATTGCATAGGATAAAATATTGATTTTTTTTATTATCATCAAATATTACAATAAAAATGCATTTCAAACTTTAAATAATACACTTTTTAATTAAAAAATCCACTTTTTTCTTTTACCTATTCCCAAACTGATTCAAATCATCTGGCTTCTAATTTCTAAAGGCGATATACATATATTTTGAAAAAAATTATTAATCGCACTAGTTACTATGATGAAATTATTTTCTTTGACTTCTTTTATTAAAAGAGTTGAAGTGTAAATGTGAATTAATTAGTATTTAGGTGAGATAGTAATAAATAATGCTATTGTTGGAAAAAATAATACTCTCTTAATATTCTACAATAACTTATTTTGAAACAAATAAAAATATTAAGATGATAGAATACTTAAAATGGAAGGAATAGTTAACAAAAAGGATAAAGCTTCTTCAGCAAAAAAGGATAAAGCTTGACCTCAATTGTGATTGGATAACTAAAGAACAACACCTAACTCTTTTCCTAACAATTAGTTCTCTAGTAATGAGTTGATATGCTTAGTAGCTTTTAAATAGACTAATATAACTCCTCATATTTTGACCTCTAACGGCCCTTCAATCACGAACATGGTTATCAAAATCGCGAGTTAACTCGCAGACTCGGACGATTTTACGAGTCCAGCACCCCCCGGCGAGTTAAATCGGAAGCAGACTCGGAAACGAAGTAGAATCGTACGATTCTACGTAGACTCGCTCGATTCCACTTAGAATCGTGAGTTTGATTGCGAGTCCACGAGTCTGAATAAATTCAAAACGGCGCCGTTTTGTTGAGTCCAGAGAGGTTTTCCAGAGTTGGATTTCATTCTTCCTCGCGTTCTCTTCTTCTCTTCGTGCGAGCTGTCATCATTTTCCCGTGCCTCCGTCGTGCTCGTCGATCCGTCGTCGTCTTCATGCACTGTGCCTCCATTGTGCTCGTCTTCCTAGCTCCGTTGTGCGTCGTTCCTCCGTGCTTGGTAAGTTTGTGTTCTTCTTCTCCTTGCCTCCGTGCCACTTTTTAATTTTTTCTTTTGTGCCTCCGTGCCACTTCAAGCTTGATCAGTCCATGGCTTTTTCTTTCTTTCGCTATTGCTGCTTCTCTGGTAGTGGCAGGTTCGGTCCACATACAAGGCCATGATTTTGAATGGAGATGGGGTTAGGTTTCGACGAGAGGAGGGGCGATTTGAGGATTGGGGGAGGACTGTAAGTTTGTGACTGAGAAAGGGAAAGAAAAAAAATGCTTCACAAATCACAATGCGAAAGAGGAAGAACTAATATTATGATCCGCTGAATGTATTTACTATTTAGATTAAGGGCTGTGATTTGGTCTTAGTCTCTTAGACTTGCACATGTCTCAAAAACCAATAAGCCGAAAGGAGAAAACTTATATCAGTTATATGTATTTGGTGGGATGGGCCGGATGGCTATGGTGCACAATTTGGTGGGATGGGCCGAATGGCTATGGTGCACAAGTAAAATTTATTTTTACTATTTTTAACCATTAAATATATTTTTTTTAATCAAAGGTTAATTTTTTATAGGTAATTTTTTTTTAAGTAGACTCTTACGATTCTACGAGGCCTCCACGATTCTACGTAGAATCACGATTCTGACAACCTTGATCACGATTATATTTTGACTAATTTTCTGTCTATTTGACCTAACTATTAATTTTTCATCAAACAAATTGTGAAAAATCTGACTTTTAAAGCAACCAAATTGTATGAAGACTCACATCTTAAGCGGACATATCTAAAGATTAATTAAAATGAGCAAAATGAATGTCTTATCTAAGGACACATGCTTAAAAGAATTGATAATGCACAAAAGCCAGAATATTTTATATTATTGAATAATGAACTATAACAGCACAATACAGTTCATTCAGTCTCACCATCTTTTCTTGGCATGAAAAGATATTGAATGATTTTAAATCTATAACATCAACAACATATTTAACCTAAGTTAATTGGGGTCGGTGGTAGATGAACTCGATGATAAATTGAAAATAAGACAAAAGAGAAAAAAAAAAGCTAAAATAAAAGAAAGGTAAAAGGAAGAAGAGAGAAAAGAAGAGGAAAAGAACTAAAACAAGGGAACGATTGGAACATAGAACTACTAATGAGTTTAACCCTCCACCAAGCTTATAGCTTTTCTCCACTCCGTCCTAAGACATACTATCCGCCAATCTATATCTCACTCCATTAGGTCTTGTTTCACTACCTTTCCCCAGGTAAGTTTCGGTTGACCTCTACCTTTCTTTGTGTCGAGCTCTTGGTAATAAAATCTTGTTCTTACGGGAGCATCCAGTGGCCGTGTCATAACGTGCTTAAACCACCTCAATCTATGCTCCCTTATCTTTTCACATACCAGTACCACTGATACCTTTCGTCGAATATCCTCATTTCTTATCTTATTCATCTTCATATATCCACATATCCGCCTTAACATTCTTATTTCTGCTATCCCTATTTTATGCTCATATTGCCTCTGTGCTGGCCAATATTCTGCTCCATATAGCATTGCCGGTCTTACAGCTGTTCTATAGAATTTTCTTTTAGCTTAAGGGGAATTTTGCGATCATACAAAAATTCAGATGCACTCCGCCATTTCATCCACCCTACTCTAATTCTATGATTTACATCCTCATCAATCTCACCACGTTTTTGCAACATTGATCCCAAGTATCTAAAAACATCTTTCTTGGGTACCTCTTGACCAAGTAGATGCACCGTGTCTTGATCACTATCTTTTACCCGCGAAAACTTATATTTCATATACTCCGTCTTGCTCTTGTTTATCGTGAATCCTTTAGACTCCAAAGTGTTTCTCCACAATTCCAATTTCCTATTAACAACATCTTTGGTTTCATCAATAAGCATGATATCATCTGCAAAAAGCATACACCATGATACTTCCTCTTGAATATCTTTCGTTAGTTCATCCATCACTAAGGCAAAGAGATATGGACTAAGAGCTGAACCTTGGTGGATACCTACCATGATAGGGAAATACCTTGATGTTCCATTACAAGCTTTTACACATGTGGTAGCCCCATCATACATATCCTTGATAGCATTAACATACTTTAATGTTATCTTTTTCTTCTCAAGAGTCCACCATAAGATTTCTCTTAGGACTCTATCATATGCTTTCTCAACATCTATGAACATCATATGTAAGTCTTTCTTCTTTTCCCTATACCTTTCTATTAATTGTCTCATCAAGAAAATAGCTTCCATGGTACATCTTCTTGGCATAAATCCAAATTGATTTACGGACACCTTGGTTTCCCTCCTTAAACGATGTTCGATAACTCTCTCTCACAACTTCATAGTATGACTCATAAGCTTAATGCCTCTATAGTTTGAACAATTATGAATATCTCCCTTGTTTTTGTAAATAGGCACAATCATACTTTTCCTCCAAGCATCAGACATCTTATTTGTTTGAAGAATTCTATTAAAAAGATTGGTCAATCATTTTATTGTCACATCTCCCAAGTTCCTCCACAATTCAATAGGGACATCATCAAGTTCCAAAGCTTTATTATTATTCTTCCTCTTTAAAGCCTCCTTAACTTCATATGTATTAATTCTTCGCACAAATCTTCTATTCAAATCATCAAAAACGTCCTCCAAATCCACCGCAATCTTGTCGCCATTCCCATTAAAAAGTTTGTTAAAGTAGTTTAACCATCTTTCACTTACCTCTTCGTCCCTTACCAAAATTTTAAATCTATAAATGAAAAAAAAAATCCTCACTAGTAGTGTGATTAAGGATGAGGTTTTCCCCTCAAGGTATGGTGTTTAATCATTAATGATTATCATGTGTTGTGAATGGTATATAGTATAGTAGTATACTTGACCTGCCTGTGCTTGATCCTTCAATTTGTAAATTGTAATGAAGCTGAGTGGCTCAGTTCTTAACCCCTTTTTCTTGGCCCCATGTAAACATGTCCATCATCCAGGCCAATACATAGCACTTATCAAATAACCAAGCTTTTGTACAATCACATTCCCATCTTCTCAAAACAGAAGTACTGAACACAGCACAGCCACAATGTTCTGTACGTGCAACCCTCATCATGGCATCAATCATATGAAAGACAACCTACTGTGAAGTATCTAATCTTCTTTCACATATACATCCTGGCAGAGGATTTGCATTAAAACTCTCCTCTAGCTTAGGTAATTCTCCGCGCTCCCTAGGATATGGAGCACCGATTTGGTCTTCATGGAGCCTTTTTACCTTGGAGCTGAACTTCTTCCAATAAATTTTTCCTTCATCCAACTTATCCACGAGTTTAACAAAATTTACCCTGCACAGCAGAATGAATATGATCAAACAGTCAAGTAAGAAGTAATGCAGAAGAATAGGTTAAGAATATGTTACTTGTCTGGATTGATAATCTTCTTGAAGTTTTCGAAGTGCCTATGGCCTTGTACTGCCTTTGCCATATTTCCATTATAAGTATAGAGAGATACATCACTCTGAAGTGCAACAATATAGCCTATGCCAGCTAACATGTTCCGATGATTCCTGAAAGTATTCAACTCTTCTTCAGAAGAGAGAGAGGAATGAGAGAAAATGTTGGGGAAATCATCCTCAAGATATTTCATACTTCCTCTACCATATGCTTCTCCAGCTACCAGATAAATCCTGGTTTGTGATGGAAAACCTAGTTCTCTAAGCAATAGGGAAGTTTCCCTAGGAGCTAAAGGGCAACCTCCAGTCAATCTCCTCTCAGTCCCATTAATCTCCTTCTCCTTCCAGTGACCAACTTCATGCCGCAGCTGTCGTAGCTCTTCATCTTCTTCTGCGGTCAAATTGTGACTGCAACCTGTAAAAGCAAGCATATCCTTCTCATACCTGTTACAAAAGAAAATAGAGCAAGGTAATTTAAAGCAAAATATAAAAAATTTAAAAGTTCTTGACAGGATAAATATTAACACCAGCCTAATAATTGGGACTCTTACAGTCTTACTCCACCACAAAATTACTTCTAAGCATGATTCAATCATGCAGTTAAACTATAAATGAATAATTTATGATCAAGTAATCCCCAAAGGAACTTGGTGGTTATTTAGCTATGCAAGCCAGACTAAGCAATAAAGTACCTCGTATTTTTCCCTCTGCCTATGAAAATTTAGAAATTCACTGCTTTGATAGAGAAAAAGAGCAAGAATGGAATGAGTTCTCTTTATTTGGCTTTCTTTCACATATTATTTTCTTTCAAGAACAGAAGATCGCCATAGTCACTAGTCTTTCAACGTTAAAACTACAGATGGACTCAGAGACAAATGAAAAAGAGTAAAAAAAGTGGGGGGATGAAAGATAAGAGAAGAAAATCCACTTTTCCTCTTGTACTAAAATATTAGAGTTGTAACTTGCCTCAAATGAAGCGTGAGATAAGGATTTTCATTCTGTCGCATTCTAGATATTAATTTGTTTCCAAATTCTTCAATCGGAGCTGAATATTTCAATGCTCTATAATTTACACGACGTCTTAGCTTTTGTATGGAACTTGGAATTCCATTATTAGCAAGTCTGGGATCGGTATGGGTGAAATAGATCACTTTGTGATGCTTTAGCAGGGAAAGAACCCAGTCTTGTGATAACTGGCCTGTGAACAAGCATGTAAATTGATTGTCATTAAAACATTATGAAAAAAGGAAGAAAAAAACATTGTCATTATGTGACACAAAGCAACTCAAAACGAATATGATGACAAATGTATATGTCTATCATTTGATACTCCCATTTTCTTATAAATTACAACTGGCTACCTAAAATGGATCATATGGGTTGCTAACCTTCCACAAGAATACAATAAATTGATTAAAGAAGCATCATTTTGGATTCAAAAAGAAGTAATTGGAGATAGGCAATTTATGTTGACCTTAGACCAAGATATTGAAGTTTTAGAGAAAGGTTCAATTTCAGCATAGGCAGGTGGTAATGTCTCAACTACATGGATATCATCCTTCAGTGTCTCAATAAAATATTTCCAGTCAAATAAATCCTTGAAGCCACTGCAAATATATTAAAACAAATTAACTACAGAGTAAAGTATTGAATATTGAAGCTTATTTGCAACTTAAAACATCATCTGAGAGGCAATTGTTAAACTGGAAACCCATCAATTGATATTACTGTTAACTTAAAAAAAATGATAGCTGAAGGGAAAATATATGGGAGGGAGAGATTCAAAGGACCAACTAGATCTCTCTTGCATCTTCACTTTTGCCATTTAAGGTAAAAGTTATGAAAAAATTGTCTATAAAAAGATGGTGGTTATAAGGTTGCAATTGATGGCCACTTCTCAAAAGTGTAGCACAAGTTCCAACAGGCTAAATTTACCCCAACTTCATTTCTTACAGCAATTTGATCATCTTTAGTTTTGTTGTGTGCATTGCCTCAAGTTAAACTGGATGAAGTTTTGGGCTTGCAAGAAACAAGGGAACTATGCTTACACCAATCAATCCAACTTTCCAATACCACAGTACGAGAGGAGGTAAAAATAAACCAACCTTGCATCACCCCAGTAAGAGGTGTGATCAAGAGAAGGAAGAACAAGTGTTGCCTTCATAATCTTAGCAACAGCAACCATATCACATATATCTGCATTCAAAATATATTGACACATTAGATTATGCTAGCTGCCTAACTTCCTCAAATATTTCATTAGAAAACCACAAAGCCAAACCCAAATCTCATTTCATTCAGGCCACCATTAGCATTTACAAGAATGTAGCCATTGGTCTTCTCATCTAGCTCTGCAAAAAGAATTCAGGAGTTTAGCGGAGAGAAATTTCGGAACATGAGTGAGAAAGGAGTATAATTGATAATAAAATTACATACATTTATGATTCCTTGGCAGGTCTATACATTGGGTGAAATTGTCATAGCTAGGTCTAGACCAGACACCTGATTCCTGAATACAAAGCAAATGTTGATAAATGAAAAGGTAAAAACATCTTTGAATTTATACACCAATAAATCACCTTTTGTTGTCCATTCCATGTACCTTGTCATTCTATTTGACAACCAAACAAAAAATAACTGAATAATACAGCTAAACACATGAGATAAAGATTAGAGGCTTACTTCAGCCATGCCAGCCTGGCCATCAATCACCCCTTTAGTTACCAACTTTAGAGTTGGTTTAACCACATTTGCTCCCTCCGTATATGCATAACCATGGGAGCTTTGATCCATTAGATTTCGACTAGTAATGGAGTCAGATGGTTCCTGATGAAAGGGTGAAATAATTTACTTAGTGTGACCTATCTGATTCTCAATCTACCTAAATCCTTGAAAAATAGTAGAATTTAGATATAGTTCCTTAAGCGCTTTTGATGTTTTCCAATCAAAATTGAAGTTTCATCTTGTTAATCTACGTAATAAAGGTTTAAATTAAGAGAAATGTTATCAAAACACTAACATACTATTGACTGAAATTAATTGAGAATCACAAAATTATGTGGGTCACTCTCCTTACTTAACAAATCTCACTCATGAATTTATAGTTTTCAATAAATTTTAACTAATGAGAGAGAGTCTTAGAAGGAGGGTATTAGAAAATGAATTGCTAACACTCCTCTTAAATAAACATTGACATAGGTTATCATTGAAGTGAAACTCAAATTTTGATTGAAGAACAAAACCAGATGCGCTTAAGAACTGCACTATTGAAGTTATCTCAATAATCTACATAGTAAAGGTTTAAATTAAACTTGGCATAGGTTGTCATTGAGATGAACTCTAATTTTGATTGAAGAACAACACTAGAAGCACCTAAGTTTTGTCCTGGGGTTTCACAATTTGGTGCAATATCTATCATCAATAAATAGCAGTACATGAAAAATGAAAACAAAACACTCCAAATTATAAGTTTTCCTTTAAACAAACATTTAGATGATAACAATAACAACAACAACAACAACATAATAATAATAATAATAATAATAATAATAATAATAATAATGTGTAAATATGTGATTTTCATATATCTCCACTAAAGGGAATGATTTCAATTTATACAAGTGATCAAAGAGTAAAAAAGGAAATTAACTAATTACAAAATCAATCCTAATAAAATGAAAATAATGGAAACAAATAAACTGATGATATTCCTAATAATTAGTCACTGATATTCCTTAATTTTCTACACTCTCCCTCAAGTTGAGAGGTAAATATTGATCATTCCCAACTTGTCAATCAGATCTTCAAATGTTGGCTTAGGTAGACTTTTTGGTGAGGATTTTCGTAGTTTGTTCCTTGGTTGGAATGTATGTCATGCAGAGACTTCTATCATCCAATTTTTCCTTGATGAAGTGGCGATCAACCTCAACATGCTTTGTTTTATCATGATGGACTGGATTCTGGGCAATGCTGACAGTCGCCTTATTATCACAATACAATCTTATGGGTTGAGAATAAAAAATATTTAATTCTTCAAGAAGTCTTCTCAATCAAATTCCTTCATAGACACCATGAGCAAGTGCTCTAAATTTTGCTTCTGCACTGCTCCTTGCAACCACATTTTGCTTCTTACTTCTCAAGGTTACCAAGTTACCTTATACATAGGTACAATAACCCGAAGTGGATTTTCTATCCACAATAGAACCTGCCCAATCAGCATCAGTGTAGATTTCAACCATCTTGTTATGCCCCTTTTTAAAGAATAGTCCCTTACCAGGAGTACTTTTGAGGTATCTCAAGACTCTATAGACCGTCTCAAGATGTCTGTTCTTTGGTGAGTTCATGAACTGACTGATCATACTTATTGCAAAGGCAATATCAGGCCGAGTATGAGACAAGAAAATTAATTTACCAACTAACCTTTGATACTGCTCCTTGTCCACATCTTTCCCATCTTCAATCCCCAACTTGATATTGGGTTCCATAGGTGTGTTTGCTAGCTTGCATCCCAGCACACCTATTTCTTGAAGTAAGTCAAGAACATATTTCTTTTGGGAGATATTTATTCCAGTTTTACTCCGTGCAACCTCCATACCAAGAAAGTACCTGAGAGCTCCAAGATCCTTTAATTCAAACTGATTCGCAAGATAATTTTTTAAGGGTTGCAACTGTTCATAGTTATCACCTGTAATAATTATGTCATCCACATAAACAATAAGAACAACAATCTTTCCATCCTTAGAATATTTATGATAGAGGGTATGATCGGTTTGAGCCTATAGAAATCCTTTCCCAATAATTGCTTGAGTGAATTTTTCAAACCATTATCTTGGGGACTGCTTAAGTTCATAAAGAGACTTTCACAACTTACGCACTTTGTTGACTCCTTTCCCAAAACCAGGTGGAGAATCCATGTATACTTCTTCATGCAACTCACCATTTAAGAATGCATTTTTTACATCCAACTATTATAGAGGCCAATCAAGATTAATTGCCAAGACAATAGAACTCGAATGGTGTTGAGTTTAACTACTGGTGCAAAGGTCTCCTGATAATCTATCTCATATGTCTGAGTGAATCCTTTCGCAACCAATCTTGCCTTGTACTTGTTAATAATATCATATGTATTAAATTTAACAGTGAGTATCCACTTGCAACCCACTGTTTGTTTGCCTCTGGGAAGTGTCACAGTTTCCCATGTTCCATTCTTTTCCAAGACATCCATCTTTTCAGAAACAACAAGTCTCCATTTAGGATCATCAAGTGTCTCCTAAATATTTTGTGGTAACCTTGTGCTATCCAACGTTGCGTTGAATGCACAAAGACCTGGAGACAATTTATCATAGGAGATATGGTGAGAACAGGATGAGCAGTGCATGATCTAGTACCTTTCCTTATTGCAATCGGAAGATGCAAGTCATCAGAATGCATAACTTTTGGTCCGATGGAGCTGGACTTGGGAGTGGATTCTTGGTAGTGTAGAGGTTATGCATTAGTTACACTTTGAGGATGATCTCTCCTACTATAAACCAGTAATTGTCATTGTGGTTGCGGCTCTGCATCTCCCCCTATTTCTAGATGGAGGGAATCAAAAGGCAACATTGTTGATTCAGGATAATGATGTAACATTGTGAATTCTGTAGGTTCAGTAGACTTATCTTCTTCTTCCATCAAAATCTCCCCCTGAAGAGAAGGTTGGGGAAAACAGGTTTGAGTTTCAAAGAACTGAACATCCATAAACACAAAGACTCGATGCAAAGTCGAGGAAATAACACTTATAGCCCCATCAGATAGGAGAATATCCAATGAGGACACACTTATGAGATTTTGGGTCAAGTTTAGACATGTGCTGAAGATGTGTGTGAATAAAAACGACACAACCAAACACTTGAGGTGAAAGGGATGAGATTGACTGAGTAGACGAAAAGAAGGTAAGAAGACATGATAAAGGTGACTTGAACCCTAGGACACAGGAAGACATCCGATTAATAAGATAGGATGCAGTGAGAACAACTTCCTGGTGGATTTTAATAGTTGTATTTTAAAAAAAAATTATATAATTATAGATAATTACCTTAATTATATGTTTAATAATTACATTAGTTTTTAATTATATTAATAAGAAAATTCTAACACATAATTTTGCATTCAATAAAAGATTTATATATAGGTAATGAACTTAATTATATATTTAGTAATTAATAATTACCTATATTACTTTAATTATCTTATAAAACATTTCTAGCAACATATCTATATCATTATATCTATATATTCAATTTAGAATTCCTCCTCAAAAGTTAAGAGTTCTACAAAATACGAGTTCTTTTAATACAAACGCTTGGTCGATTAGTCTGTTATTGATACTGATACGTATTGCTCAAAAAATTAATATATTGGTCAATTTGAAATTTAACTTTATTCTTCCTATTTGCTAAATCAACATTTTTGTTCTTTCTATTTTAAAAATTATGTAATTTTGGTTCAATTCTCAATTTTTTCAATATTATTTCTTTCATTCTAATTAATTAAATAATTTTGTAATAGTATCTTGAATGAAGTTTTAGGAATAAATTGGACTAAAAGAAATGAAATAAAATATTAGTAAAATTAAGGATTAGATAAAAATTATGAATTTTTTAAAATAGGGAGACCAAATATCTCTATTTTAAAATGAAGAGACAAAAATTACAAATGGAGTAAAATGGAAAAATAGGAAATAACCCAAAAAAAATTAACAACTATAAAATTCATTTTTGTTCTGTGTACTATAAAATTACTTTAATATCAAACGATTTTTTTTGCAATTAATTATCCAAAAAATTGAAAAACATAATAATAAATTTATTTTCTGGAACTATTTTAATTTAACACAATATATATATATATATATATATATATAATCATAATATAATTTAAATCAGATTTTATTTTGTATAATAATTTTTTTGCAGTTTTATGAACAAAAACTACAAGTCGTTTTTTAAAATATATTTTGGTCAACTTATAAACATTTGAATGTTTTTACGGAAAAATACATTGAATTGCTGTCCTAAATATAATTCAATTTGAATTCTATTAAGAATTTAATTACAGTTTCTTTTATTTTTAAAATTTTATAATATTCATCAAAATTATACTAATTAATTTTTATAAATAAACTACATATTTAATTTCATTATGGCTTAAATTAAATTATTTGAATTTTTTATGTTAACTAGTTTTTAAAAATAAATTATTTAGGACAAGAAATTAATTGCAATTTTATTTATCAAAACAAATGTAATAAGAAGTTATTTTTTAAAATAAATTTTGGTCCATTAAACTGTAATTGAATTATTTTCCTAAATAAAATTCAATTTGAATTTTATTACGATTATGTATACTATTTTAAAATAAATTATATATATATATGTATTAATTTTTTTAACTTTATTCAATTAATAGTTTTAGCATGTTTTTAATTAATTTTTGTAAATAATTTATTTAGTACAATGATTCTTGTTAAAAAAAACTTATTCAGGACAATAACTCAATTGTTATTTCAGGACCAAATTAATAAGGGATGAATCTAAATATGTGATATCCATGTTATGAGTGTAAAATTAATATTAATTTCAGTAATATTTTTAATTGTACGAATTAATTAAGTATTCGATTTTTTTAGGGAAATTTATTAGGTATTCCATAAAAAAAGACTTTGTGGTATAACTTTAGTTCAATCGATACTAATTAAATGTTGTTGTTTTTATTTTTAACATAACATTTATTAAGCAAAATTTTAAAAAAATGTTATTTATAACATCAAAATATTAAAAATTAAATTTCACTTACACTTAAAGATGTCATCACTAGACTCGTAACAAAATATTTTGGAGAAAAAAATAAAGATTAAAATCATACCATATTCTTTTATTTCTTTTTATTGAATTCAAATTCTTATATTAGTCTTTGAAAAAATAAAGATGAACCACCGAGTGTGAGCGCATAGATTAACTACGTGTGAGATCATTTTAGCTTAATTAAATATCTTGAGTTCAAGTCCTGAATATGCAGTTATGTTAAATAATCGAAGGAAAGTTTTATCGTCCATAGCTAGTGGTGTTATCTAATTTGAATAAAATTGTCTCCAATGAAGAATATATCTGGTTCAGACTAAAAATGAAGTTTAAAGATCAATTGAATAATAATTAAAGTTCAATGTGACTATTTACAAAAAAAAAATTAGACTTCATTCATAATAAATTTAAAGTTTTTGGTGTTTATTTTTTGAAGTTTAGGAGAGTTTAATACTCTTTTGCCTTTTTATATGTTAAAAGTTTCAAATATTTTATAGCATTGTTCAGAAATAAACATATATGTCATGCATGCACACATCACTTGAATTTAAGTTTGAAATTAAAAATGTATAATTAAAATGTCATTTCATAAGAATATTTTACATGTAGATCAAATAACGTGAATTATTCTAATTTGAGTTTGAATCCTGAGTATACAATTGCCTTAAATACTCATATGTAGAACTTTAAATTTAAGAATATATAGTTAAAATGTCATTTCATAAAAATGTTTTGTTTTCATTTTTTTATAGTAACTAGAAACTCTTACTTAAATTATCATTTCACAACAATTATTTAAATTACTACCTTACCAAACATAATTAATTTTTATTTCTCTCATTTTTATATTTTTAAAAAATAGTCTACTAGTTATATAATCAACTATAAATCTATAATTTGTACCAAAAACATTATATACCTATAAGGGACAATGATAATTAATAATTAAAAAATTTATACTAATTACAAATAATTTCAAATACAAATTAAAAAATATATATTTAAAATATTTGTGAACAATATTTATCCGTGACATGGGTCACACATTCTAGTTTATTAGATAGAAATAGAAAAAACTAATAAAATAAGACTTAATGAAGTATTAATTTAAAAATTAAAAGTTATATTTTAAAATATTTCTTTACTTTAACTTCTTATAGTTAATTTTTAAAATAATTGTGGTGTAAGTAAGAGTTTAATAAAAATATATTCAACCAAGAACAACACCTAGCCGTATCCTTGTTCCGTCAAAATTACTTCTTCAACTCTCTCTATCCGATTCTTCAATAATCACACGTTTCTTATACGGTAGTATTCATCTTTGAGGTTGTTGATCATTCATTTGCTTAGAAAGCGTTTTTGCAGCAACCGATTTGATTTCCCATTTATAACTCCCTAATTATTCTCCAATTACTGCCACTAATTATTGGTATCTCTCTTATTTATTTTCTTCACTTTTGGGTTTTGAGTTCCATGCTTTTTCCAACACTTTTGCTCTTATTTGGTTCTAATTAGAACAATTTATGCTTACTGAGTTGTATAGATGAGCAATTTGGAAGGAATATTGCTGCTTTCTATTCAAATATGTGTTTTTTCCAATGGAATTTTTTTGCTTTGAATTTTGCATTGTCAGACCTAGATTTGTGAAACTTCAATTTTTTTTTGCTGGTTCTGTGTTTTGAGTGCTTCGTTGTAAGGATAAGTGGTAGAAATTGTATAAAGTGTGTTTCTTTTGATTTGGTGTTTCAATTTTTGATCTCAATGGAATTGGAATGGGGTCTTGGTTCAATATATGTAGTGGTGTGGGGTTAAGAGTTGGGGTTTATGAATATTCGTTGTTGAGTTTTGTTGATGTCATTTTCAATCATTGGGGGACTCTTACAACGATTGCTGTCCACTTTTATCCACTGTCGGCAATTGAGTTTGCACTTGGGTCTCCTTTCCTGCATGCTTCTTGAGTAATGAAACATGAAAACAATTATGTATCTTTGCATCTGAAGGCAGTTCCAGTTTATAAGCTACTTTACCAATGCGTTGCACAATCTTGTAGGGACCATAAAACCTTGCAGCTAGCTTCGTGTTTCTTCTTCTCGCAATTAGCCTTGGCAAAACGGGCCAGGCCCGTGTAACCCACAAAGAAATGTGGGTTGGGTTGAAACTTGAAGCCCACATTGAGTAAACGGGCCGGGCCAACCCGGCCCACTAAAATGTGGGCCAAAATTGGGCCTAGGCCGGGCCAGCCCACAGGCCCACAACCCACAAAAAAACACAAACACGCTGGTACTAGGTAGCTAGCGCCTTCTCAACCGGTCAGCCCTCATTTTTCAATTAGTCAATAGTCATTCCCTTGCTGGCTGCCTCTAAGAAAAACAAAAAAAAAAATTAGAAAGATAATAGAGTGGTTGTGGTTCGGTCACTTCTGTGGTTGAGAAATGAGAGTGAGAGGGAGGCTGAGATTCGAGACTCGAGATAAGAGAGTGAGAGATGAGACTCTGCATCCTGCTTCTGGCACGGCGTGACAACGACTTGATAAATGCCCTATTTTAGTTAAATCCAAGATTACAATGTTGACACTTATCTTTTGATTTCAGTAAAATTATTTATAAACTTGCCCTAAACCTAGATAAATAGTCTTTAGTACATTTGATGAATATTGTCTTCATATTTTGGAAGATTTGTCCAATCATATGTTGCATTTTGATAGGTTCGAGAAATTTTGAAGCTTTCGAACAAGCAAAGCAATCAAAAAGGGCTTAAAAAGCAAACATGGGAGGTGTTACAAGAAAAACAGACCCAAAATCCATCAAGGCCCAAAAGCATTCTCCAAAACCATCTTTAAACTCGCCCAGGCGAGTGACTCATGTGTATTATGGTCGCTTGGGCGAGTGGCATCATCAAGTGGGCCTTCAAGTGGGCTTTAAGCTCGCCCAGACGAGCAAACACAGTCAAAAACACTCGCCTGGGCGAGTGAACTCGAGCAGCCAGCCCCCTATAAATAGCCATGCACCCCCAAGGAAGAAACTGACTTCTTGCATTCCATTTTCTCCTCCTCCCTTGTTTCTTGGCTTGTTCTCAAGCCTTAGGCTCTTTAAATATTAGTATTAGGTAGGTTAGGAAAGTGAGAGAAGTAAGATTTAGTGCGGAGACTCTGTCGGAAAGAAGCGGTGATGGGGCCCTTCATCAATTCTTCTCTTAAGGAGGTTCTCTCAATGAGTGACTAGCTTCTCTAAAGGATTGGATGTAATCTTCTTACCTTTAAATATCTCTTTTAATATTTATTTATACATAAGTTTTTTCTATTTATTATTGGTCATTTTTTTTCTATTCTTAATGCTTGATTCTATTTGATCACTAGTTTCATGAAATTGGATTCTAAAAGTTTAACTGGGAAGTACTCTTAGAATTTGAACTGAATGATTTTACTTTTTATGTTACGTTGCTAGGGATAGAGCATAACGTTTAGATTGCAAATAGCACGCGATTATGATTGTAATGCTGGGTTATTTACTTCGTATGCGAGGGATCGATATTCGGTAAATATCCTTAGAACTCGATTACGAGGAATCGATTCGAGGTGAATTAATGTGTGCATCAATAATAATAGAAAATGATTTATACATGGTAATATTAATTGGATACTAAGGGTATGAATGATGAAATCCAATCCTACGCTTTTGTTGAAATAATTAAATCATTTTATTAGCTTCTGTAATCTTCTGTAATCTTTTGTTATTTCCGTAAAACCATCAAAACTTCGACCATACTCGTTGTACAGAACTATTAAACTGTTAAGTTTTATTTGGAAAAACTGAGTAGCACAAGTCCCTGTGGAGACGAACTTTTATAAATTTTGTAACTTACAACGACAATTGGTATGCTTGCCAAAAGTCTAACACGGCTCCTCACCTCTGCACCTTTGTCACCGTTGCGAGCTTCCGCCTATTGCAATGACCATCGCTAGCTTCCGCCTGGCTCCTGTAGTGACTGTCGCGACTCACTTCACTCATCTGGTAACTCCTTACTTCTTGGATTTCAGGTTATCAAGTTTGAAGCTCCTTCTTTTGTAATGACTTAATTTTACTACAATACAAGCGTATGCTTGTTTAAATCAGTTTCATTTGATTAATAATGTTTTGAAATCAGTATATATAGCCTTCTTCGCACTTTCACAGATGTTATGCATTGGTTATAATATATAAAGCTAAAGACCTGTCTATACCCTTTAGAGAATATTTATGAATGCAACAATTGTATCACAGATCTGATGTATCCTGTAAATACCTATTTGTTCGTAAAAAAATTGACCAAAAATTGTTGTGGGGAACTTGTCATCAAGTTTGAAAAAAGGCTGCGTTTCTTAGATTATATTTTCTCAGAGGTAGTGTAACTTTGACTATTTTTTTTTACTATTTTGGGCTATAGCCCCTGGCATATTTTTAAGCTATGAAAGCCCTTGTATATTATGTGCTTTTATTTGTTGAGAAATGTCGATGAGAAAACGTAAGCTCAAAACAGGTGGGGGGGGGGGGAGGGGTGGAATAACTATTGTTTTGTAGTTCTGTTACTTTAGTATAGTAATTTAATTCTAAATAGTTGTCCTATTTAGAATTGAGAAATATAAGTATATTAGTGCAAGTATCAAGTATGATATAATCTTGGAGCCAATGTCTGTTTGTTATATATTTTTCATTTAATGTTTGATTTATGATACTTTCAAAAGTGCAAGTGGCAGCTGAAAATGATGCATGTTATTCTTGATGTTGAGGTTGATTTTCTGTTTTTCATTTAATGTTTGATTTATGATAGTTGTCTCGAGTTTTAATATGGAGTCTGAGACTGTGAATGAACATGAACATGTTGAAAATTCTGAAGTACCTATTGAATCATCTCAAGCTGATGAACCAACCAAGAAGAAAAGGAAAGCAACAAGTTCAGATTGTTGGAATTTTTTCACTAAAATTGGAGTGGGTGATGATGGGATAGAAAGAGCAGAGTGTAAGGCCTGTAAAACAAAGTATAAAATTGGGGGTAACGCATATGGGACATCTCACTTAAATCGTCATATCTCAAAGTGTAAGGGAATTAAATTTGAAGATGTTGGTCAAATGATGGTAGATTTACAAGGAAAATTGAAGATTCCAAAGTTAGATCAAATGGTGTCACGAGAGATGTGTGCTGCTGCAATCATTGAGCATGATTTGCCATTTAACTTTGTTGAGTACAAAAAGATTAGAAGTTGGATTAAGTATTTGAATCCTGATGCACACCCTATTTCTAGAAATACTATAAAATCTCATGTCCTAACCATTTACAAGAGAGAGAAGGAGAAGCTAAAAAAGATGATGACTAGCATTCCAAATAAAATATGTTTAATTTCTTATTTATGGACATCTTGTACCACTGAGGGTTACATATGTTTAATTGCTCATTTTGTTGATAATAATTGGAAGTTAAATAGTAAAATTCTTAATTTTTGTCATATGCCTCCTTCTCACACTGGATTTGACTTGGCTTCAAGGGTTTTTCAATTTTTGAAGGATTGGAAAATAGAGCAAAAGATTTTTTCTCTCACTTTATATAATGCATCCGCCAATGATAACATGCAAGACATTTTGAAAAATGATCTTGGAACAAGTGGTTGATTGTTATGTGATGGACAATTTTTTCATATTCGTTGTTCTGCACATATTTTGAATCTTATTGTTCAACAAGGATTAAAAGTTGCTAGTGATGCCTTACATAAAATTAGAGAGAGTGTGAAATATGTGAAGGGATTAGAGGGTAAGATGAGAAAGTTTAAAAAATGTATTCAACAGCTTGGTCTTGAGTCTGATGGTAGTGGGAAGCAATTGTGTCTAGATGTTTCCACTAGATGGAATTCCACTTATATGATGCTAGTGAGTGCTCTCAAATATAAACGGACATTTGGAAATTTTCAATGAAAGATCCTAATTACAAGTAGTGTCCTTCAGTAGATGAGTGGGAAAGAGGAGAAAAAAATTGTGAGTTCTTGTTGTCATTCTTTGATACTACAAATTTGATTTCAAGCACTTCCTATCCTACTTCCAACCTATATTTCTTGCAAGTTTGGAAAATTCAGCATGTACTTATTGAGAGTTTGCAAAGTGAAGATGAGGTTATAAGGAGTATGGGGGAAATGATGATGATGAAGTTTAACAAATACTGGGATGAGTATAGCACCATTCTTGCATTTGGAGCAGTTCTTGACCCACGTATTAAGTTTACTTCATTGAGTTATTGTTACTCAATAATTGATGAATCTACTTGTGAGGAAAAGATCCAAGATGTGCGGAGAAAGTTATACATGCTCTTTGAGAGGTATTCAAACCCAAGAAACACTAATAATGCTGCCTCTATTCACAATCTTCACCCAAGACCCCCGTGTTCTTCTTCAAGCATGTCAAAGGAACTCAAGGGAATAAATCAAAGAATGTTTGGTGTAAGTACATGCTCACACAATTCTTATTATTATGTTATTATGAAAGTATTTACTTTTTTGTGTTGTGTGCTTCATTGATTTTATTTTATTTTTTTGTGTTCAACTTGTCATAAGTTGGTAAGTCACAACTTGATGTTTATTTGGATGAGCCAAACTTGGATTTTGTGTACTATGAAGAGTTGAATGTCTTGCAATGGTGGAGGGATAATTATAATCGCTTTCCAGAATTATCCATAATGGCTTGTGATGTGTTGAGCATTCCTATTACTACAGTGGCTTCTGAATATGCTTTTAGCATTGGATCACATGTTATAAACAAGTATAGAAATTGTCTCTTGTCAGAAAATGTCAAAGCCTTGATTTGTACTCGTAGTTGGCTGCATGGTTTTGCTGAGAATATTAGTTTCTTTAATTTCATTATTTTACAATTTAAATTGCGAATTACTTTTCTTTTAAATCATCATTATTCATTAGCTAATTTTTTTTTTATTTTTGGATTATAATTTGTAGCTGAAGATGGTGAGGATGACTTTTGTGCTTTAAATATGGATCCAACTGTTTCCAAGGGATCAAATACAATAACTTTTTGAAGATACTTAGATGCAATTACTTCTTCAATTTAATCATTTTGCATTTTGGAAGTTGTAATGTTTCTAACTTGTTTTTAGCAAATTTTAAATTTAATGTATGGAACTATGGATGTTGCTTTGCTAACTTTAATTTTATGTATTAATGTAGTATCACACTATCAGTAACATGTAATTTCCCATGGATTCTAGGTTGGTTTTTGCATATATCTTCACATTCTAGTTTTGTTTAATTGTTCTTGGAAGTTCAATGAATCTTACAGGACTATTTTGATTCTGTTGCTTCTGGCTTCTCAAGTTCTCATCATCTCATGTGAGGTAAGGTATTAAAATGATTGCAGGCGTGAATTTATCATTAATTTTTAGCATAACTTAAATAATTTTTTTGTCTTTTTTTGAAAAAAAATATTTTTTATTAAACGGGATGGGCTGGCCCGCTGACCCACTAACCCACCTTAAAGTGGGGTGGACTAGCATTTCCAATCCACTTTGCAAAAGTGAGTCAGTCTGACCCGACCCACATTTTTGGTGGGTTTGGGCCAGCCTAGCTTGTTTTTGGTGGACTGGCCAACTTTGTCAACCCTACTTGCAATAGACAATTGTCTATAAGGCTGTAATTTTAGATACACAGCATCTCCCACTTGGAATTCTCTTTCCTTGTGCTTTCCATCATAAATTTTCTTCATTCTACCTTGTGCCTACAGCAGCTTTTCTTTGGCTTCTTTAAGGACATTATCCCGAGCTATGAGTTCTTCCTCTACTCCTGCAACCTTGGTTGTATCTGGAACATATGTCAGCAATGTAGGAGGTAATTTGCCATATAAAATTTCGTAAGGGGACCTTCCATGAGCAAAATGGATACTAGTATTATAACAATACTCCACCCAAGTCAGCCATTTTGACCACTCCCTTGGCTGCAGCCCTGTGAGACACCTTAAATACAATTCAAGAGTTCGATTGACCACCTCCATTTGCCCATCCGTTTGTGGATGGTACCCTGAACTGAAGTTGAACTTAGTACCATTTAAAGAAAATAATTCCTTCCAAAAGGAACTTTGAAAGGTTATATCTTGGTCACACACAATAGTTTTTGGCATTCCATATAATTTGAAGATGTTATAAAAAAAATCTTGGCTATACATACAGCCGAGTAGGGATGAGCAATTGCCATGAAATGCAAATACTTGGAGAACTGATCAACCACTACATATATTGTGGTCTTGCCACCTGAATTGGGTAAACCTTCTATGAAATCCATAGAAAGATCTTCCCATACTTGTGCAGGTACTGGAAAAGATTGAAGAAGACCAGTGGGAAGGGATAGATCAGCCTTATTTCTTTGGCATGTCTCACATTCTCTTATGTATTGCTTGAGATCTCTTCTTAATCCCTTCCAATAGAAATTTAATCTCAGCCTTTAAAGTGTCTTAAAATACCCCTCATGAGTGCTGTCATGGAATTGGGCCAAAATATCCTGAATAAGATCAGAATCAGCTGCCAAGTAAACGCGATTCTTAAAAAAAATTACACCTTCCCTATAGTGCCATGGCCCGACAGTTTCTCCTTACTTAATCAACTCAATGATTTTTTGCATCTCCTCTTTTGTTTGCACTTCTTCTTTAACAACATCCAGAAACTTAGTAACAGGGATGAAATTGCATTCACAGCTATAAAATCTTCATGCTGCCTAGATAAAGCGTCAGCCACTTTATTTTCACACCCTTTCTTGTACTGAATGATGAAATCGAAGCCCATCAATTTGAAGAGCCATTTTTGCTAAGCCACAGTTGTAATTTTCTGTGACCACAAGTGCTTCAAAGCTTGGTGATCAGCTCGAACAATAAATTTTCTTCCAAGAAGGTGTGGCCTCCACTTCTGCATAGCCAAAACCAATGCAAAAATTTCTCTCTCATAAGTTGATAAAAGGAGGTGTTTACCTTGTAAAGCAAAGCTGAAATATGCAATAAGTCTCTCTTGTAGCAACACAGCACCAACCCCACATCCACTAGCATCACATTCGATCACAAAGACCATTGAAAAATCAAGTAGGGCGAGTATAGGAGCTTGGGTCATTGCTCGCTTCAGCTTAACAAAGGCTTCTTCTGCAGCAAATGACCAGGTAAATGAATTTTTCTTTATCATGTTAGTCAAGGGTCTTGCCACACTAACAAAATGTTGGATAAATTTTCGGTAGTACCCACAAATTCCAAGGAATCCACGCATTGCTTTGGGTGTAGTAGGTCTTGGCCAGTCCATAATGGATTTAATTTTTTTTTCACGCCTTGTATGGGAGTGAGAGCACAGAAACAATGAGGGTAAAGGCAAAAATCGTTGGACGTCAAGCAGTGGTGCTCATGGATTCCGGAAGCACTCACAATTTTATGAGTACGCGGTTTGCAAAGCATGCCGGAATCTACTCGTCAGAAACTAGCTATGGCATGGATGTGGAGGTGGCGTCTGGAACAAAGTTGAAATGTGCCGGAAAATGCAATCAGATTCCCGTCACATTCAAGGAGGTAACTATGTGTATTGATTTTTTTCTCTTACCCATAGGTGGATATGATGTTGTTTTAGGGGCTCAATGGTTGAGCATGCTGGGACCCATTAATTGAGACTTCTCTCAATTGGAAATGAAATTCAATTTGGACGGTCGTGTTGTGTCCTTAAAAGGGATGACCAGACCAGAAAATAAGGTGGTTAATCCGAAGCAAATGGAGCAACATACAAAGAAGGGTACTATTTGGATCCTCCAATGGAAAGGGGCTATGTGGTCGCTGACAACATCTAAAACTGTTTCAAGTGAAATTTAAAAAATGCTGCAAGATTATTCAGAAGTGTCAACAGAACCAAAAGGTCTTCCTCCTGTTAGAGCTTATGATCACAGAATCCTATTGCAGCAACAGGAGCCTATATATGTTAGACCTTACAGGTACCCCTTTATTCAAAAAGAAGAAATTGAAAAATTGGTGGATTGAAGAAGAAGTGCAATTTCATGCCCTATATCTAGGCAGCATGAAGATTTTATAGCTGTGAATGCAATTTCATGCCCTGTTCCTAGGTTTTTGATGCTGTTAAAGAAGAAGTGCAAACAAAAGAGGACCTGCAAAAAATCATTGAGTTGATTAAGCAAGGAGAAGCTGTCGGGCCATGGCAGTACAGGGAAGGTGTAATTTTTTTTAAGAACCGCATTTACTTGGCAGCTGATTCTGATCTTATTCAGGATATTTTGGCCCAATTCTATGACAGCACTCATGAGGGGTATTTTAAGACACTTCAAAGGCTGAGATTAAATTTCTATTGGAAGGGATTAAGAAGAGATCTCAAGCAATACATAAGACAATGTGAGACATGCGAGAGAAATAAGGCTGATCTATCCCTTCCTGCTGTTCTTCTTCAACCTCTTCCAGTACCTGCACAAGTATGGGAAAATCTTTCTATGGATTTCATAGAAGGTTTACCCAATTCAAGTGGCAAGACCACAATATATGTAGTGGTTGATTGGTTCTCCAAGTATTCGCATTTCATGGCAATTGCTCATCCCTACTCGGCTGTAACTATAGCCCATATTTTTTTTGATAACATCTTCAAATTATATGGAATGCCAAAAACTATTGTGTGTGACCGAGATGTAACCTTTCAAAGTTCCTTTTGGAAGGAATTATTTTCTTTAAATGGTACTAAGTTCAACTTCAGTTCAGCCTACCATCCACAAACGGAGGTGGTCAATCGAACTCTTGAATTGTATTTAAGGTGTCTCACAGGGCTGCAGCCAAGGGAGTGGTCAAAATGGCTGACTTGGGTGGAGTATTGTTATAATACTAGTATCCATTCTGCTCATGGAAGGTCCCCTTACGAAATTTTATATGGCAAATTACCTCTTACATTGCTGACATATGTTCCAGGTACAGCCAAGGTTGCAGGAGTAGAGGAAGAACTCAGCTCGGGATATTGTCCTTAAAGAAGCCAAAGAAAAGCTGCTGCAGGCACAAGGTAGAATGAAGAAAATTTATGATGGAAAGCACAAGGAAAGAGAATTCCAAGTGGGAGATGCTGTGTATCTAAAATTACAGCCTTATAGACAATTGTCTATTGCAAGAAGAAGAAACATGAAGCTGGCTGCAAGGTTTTATGGTCCCTACAAGATTGTGCAACGCATTGGTAAATTAGCTTATAAACTGGAGCTGCCTTCAGATGCAAAGATACATAATGTTTTTCATGTTTCATTACTGAAGAAGCATGTAGGAAAGGAGACCCAAGTGCAAACTCAATTGCCGACAGTGGATAAAAGTGGACAACAATTGTTGTCTCAACTGCAATTTTGGAGCATCGAGAACAGAAGGGAAAAAAGTAAGTATTGGTTCATTGGCAAGGACTGTCCCCAGCTAAAGCAACATGGGAGGATTTGGAATTTTTGAAGGTTCAATTTCTGTTTCTTACTCTTGAGGACAAGAGTTTCATTTAAGGGAGGGAGGATATGTTACAACCGCAAAATCCTCCTATAATGATGGCTACTAGAAGAAACGTTGCTGCTGTTATTATTTTACTGCTATGTTATTTTACCGTTATGTTATTTTATCTTGTTGCTAAAATTAGGCTATTAGTTGTTAGTGGAGCCTATCTTTAAGTTACTGGTTATTTTTGTTTTACTTGTTCTTTGGTGTTGTCTATTTAACTAGTAGTTATGAAATAAACCCATCGTGAATTTTATCCCAGAAATATTGCACTTTTGCAAAGAGGTCAAGCTTCCTCATTAAAGCTATCCCATTCAATTTTATCATTCTGTTAGTTGTTAATGTTGGATAAGTTTCCGTTGAATGCCTGGCCTAAATTCCTAGGTGCTGGAAAAGAGAATGTTGACTTGAGCCCAATTCCCGAGGGGTTGACCCCGGCCCACTCACGTTTAGGGTGCTGAAATCCCTAAATCTAATTATCTCTATAAATACTGCATTTATAGATGGAGGAGAGAAACCAAAAATCCCAGAAGGCTGAGCGCAGAGAAGAGTGAGTTCTTTATGTGAGTGTTCTCTGACGAAAGGTTGTTGAGAGAGTGTTTCCGAGAGGTTGAGTGAGCAATCCTTGTAGAGAGTGTTCCCTCCATTGTTGGTGAGGTTGAGTGACTCTAGCTAAAGGCTGTTGAGTGTTTGTAACCATTATTGATATAGTGGATTGTTTCTGGACAAGGTCCCGTGGGTTTTTCTCTTGGAGGTTTTCTCCCACGTAAAGCTATTTTGTGTGTTTTGCTCTCCTGTTCTTCCTCGTCTCGTTTTGTTTTGATCGTTCACGTTTCCGCATTATTTTCTGTTTTGATTGTTAGAAGGTTGAGTCTGTGTGAGACTCCCTGTTCTGTTCGTTGGTAGAGAAGGTGAAGCGCACCACCGTTTTCCCAACAGTTAATATTCCAAATTTTGCAGTGTTCTTGTCAAAATAGGTAAAAAGAGTCAAGGTAGACCCCTCTACGTACCAGGGACATCATCAAGTGATGATAGACCCTTATAATATTGTGACAATGAACTTGGCTTGACCATTGTCTTATAATTGGGATTCCCTAATTATCCTCTAATTTAGGTTAAATACATGGATTGAACATATAAAGTTGAGTGATGGATGCAAATCAGATTATGTTATGAAATTATTTTATGTTTTGTCTTTTGAATATGTTTCAGAATCTTTATTTTGGGGGGTACATGGGTTCAATAATCTTATTAGTCCTTAGTTTGATATCCTTAACATTGATTTTCATTGTGGAATCTATGCCGTAGATATCTTGCATTGGATTTTCTTTGGCAACGAGGCAGTTATGCTTCTTGCTCTAGTTGTTTTAATTATTGTTTGGTAGCCCATGGTGACACATGATAGTTCCTAGAATAGATACTCTTTAAGTTTTAATCTGCTTCTGTTTGAAGGGAAAAAATCTGAATACATTGGATGGATAGATGGATGGACTCTTGGATTTTGATATTTCAGAAATATAGTTTAAATATTTTTTATAGAATAATACTTTGAACAATGAGGATTAGATGAATGAATTATGCTTTAAGGATATGTAGCTTTTATTATGCTTCAGCCTTCAGATTGTTTGTTGTTTTGAGAGTTTATATTACATTTAATTTTAGTAACTTAAGTAGGATTATGATAGAACTTGGTCAAGTTTAAATGTATGATTAATTCCTCTTAGTGATATTTTAAGTAACACATTTGGTATTTGAAGTAATTCTTATCAAGTTCAAATGGACAAGTGTTAAGTTTTCACTTTTTAGTATTTAATTGCTAAAATTTATAATAAAAAAATACTATAACATTTAAGTGGATATAAATTGGATA
>QARZ01000295.1:54371-238106 GCA_013407115.1 Glycine latifolia | reverse complement strand
CCCTCACCCGTGTACCCCTATTTTTTGGACTTCACCTTAGCTTTCACCGAAGAAGATTGATTCAGTAAGAATTAGGATTTAGGAGTGCACGCTGATCATGTGAATCCAATTCAATTCAAAAAAGACTTAACTGTTCTTTTATCCTATACGTATAATTATTAATTATGCAATTTTTTAGGTTGAATTGAATCATTCTTATTTTAATGAATTTAATTAAAATTCAAATTTAAATACTAAAATTACATAATTATACCTCCGGGACAAAGGAACAGTTAAGTCTTTATTTTAATTTAATAAATTTAAAATTTAGACAAATAAATTAACTAAAATTGCCTAAAATAACTTGCAAACAATATAAATCGTCAATATACATTTTACGTTCATATTTATTATTTTAATTTAAAAGGAAATTATATTTTTTCAAACGACATTTTCATTTTTATTTTTTTAAGGAAGTCTTGATCATTGAAAACGATTTTCATTTATTTTATATTAAATTCTCATTGAATTGCTATTTTTTAAAAATATTTTATACTTCACATTCATCAACAACTTTAATTTCACTCTCATATTTCAAATCTCTGACGTATCTTAGATTTTTTTTTCAAAATTTATACTACTTTAATAATTTTTTAAAACAAATTACAGCTACATAAAAAATAAAAATAAACATTACAGGAAATAGATAGAAAAAGCCGACGCCAATGCTTTCATTTTTTAAATAAGAAAATTCCTTTATTTGGAAATCTGACGCAGCGAGTGGTCGTAGACAAAGGAGAAATATATTAAGATTTCATATTAATTAAAGATAATATCGAAATAAATTATTTAAATAAAAAATAATTCTTATTTTATAAATTAATTTTGTAGGATTAAGTTAAATTTAAAATTCAAGTTGTAATATTAAATGCAATTAACTATGTGTTTAAATTTATATCAACTATAAAATTACATTTAGAAATATGTTTTTCATCGAAAGGCAGCACGTTTAAAAAATATCAGGTATTAAATACATGTCTTGCAAATTAAATTTATTATTATTATTTAAAATTGTGAAACAACACAGAACTGGTGGGACATTAATGACAGGCTCCTAACTGAGACATTCCATTTCGTCACCCGCCTGTTAAGATGTAGGTGCGGGTTGAGCCCGTATCTTCCATCTGTCAATTTCAATTAAAGTTGTATGATAATTTTATTCGGGCATTATTTTTTTTTTATGACAAACAAAATTTAGAAATTATTTCTTAAGTACTTTAAGTATTATTTTCTAATTATTATTAAAATTTCACCTCAGAACTCAACGTTAATTTACAATGTCAATTTCTATTATTTATGTTATTGAAATTAAAATTTAATTTTAACTAGAGAATAGCATCTAATTAAAATATATAAGGAAGTATACTTAAGATTTATTTGGATAATATTATCAATATGACACCATAGGAAAATAAAATAAGTTTTTTCATAAGTTAAAAATTAACTTTTGAAAAAGTAAATATGAGAATGTTTTTACAAATTAAATTGGATTTTTGCCAAAAAAATTACTTAGTTTCCATTAATTTAATTTTTTTATAATATACTTTATTGCATTATTAAGAATGACAAGCTTAAAAACTGACCCATCCATTGTGTCCACTCCTTTAAAAGAAAACTAATCATCTTATTGTTAACATTTTAGAACCCATTATTTGTTGAGAGAAAAAGAAGAAAATTGCATTCTTATTAGTGTTTTCTTCGACCAAATAAAAAAAAAACATTCAGTATTTTCTTTCCTTCCATTTTCATCTCTTCCAAAGATAGTCTAAAATAACTTAGAAAAAAAACAATTATTTTCTCCATTTTTTTCTTCTTCTGAATTCACAATGATTAGTTCTCCTTTTAAAAATCGTTTTCATACACTTCTCGGGCTGCCTAATTCAAAGTGGCATGATCCGAATGAATTATATTTGTTCATTTTGAGGAAAGGTTCTTTACGGTATGGGGACTCCTTTTTCCGGGCTAATAGTTTTGGGTTCATTTTCTTTTGAGCATAGGCCCGTTTATCATTTAAAAATTTAAAAGAATAATTTCACAATCCTCTTAATTTTGCAAAGAGGAGAAAAAAGTTGAGTGGGAATACCATCATGCCTATTTTCTGGTAATATTTTCTCTACAGCGGAGATTAGCGCAGTTCATAACATTCTCTATTTCCTTGATTGATGTACGATAACTAATCAAGGATTAAGACACTGGTGGATGTTTGCCTAAGATGCAAAATGGGCTGTAGAGGATACTAAGTAAGAATTTTAAGACTTCCAAAGTAAAAGTTGCATATTAAGAGGATTTAGCAATTATTATTAATATAAGCTGTTAATTAATATGATTGTTATTTTTTTTCTTCTATAAGAGCCTCAGAGGTGGAAATGAAAATTAAAGTAATGCTTAATATTAGTAATCGGATGATTTAGCTTAAGCTGCCATCATCTATGCAGAAAGGGGAAAAAAATGAGAGATCGATGTGGTTGGATAACAATGCCGAAGGGTTTATAATAGCATTACTTTAGCTTAATTAAGCTGCCATCATCTAAAGTGCAAAATCAGGGTGGTTGTAGGGGGGAGAAATGCTCATTGTAGTGGCAATCTGGTGAACGTGTACCTGCAATACAGTTTGCAGGTAGAGGCGGTTCCATCAAACAATGAAACGAAGAAAAGACCTTGAAAGCAAATAGTATATAGTATAAAAAAACATATGAATATAAGGGAGAAACATGAGAATGGTTTGATGGTTAGCATCATTCAGCTAATTCAAATCTAATCAAAGAGTGCACATGAAGAATTAATGGATAGAATCTAACGATGAGAAGAGGAAATTGGTAGAATAGCAAAGTCAGTTGTTTGCGTCCCTTTCCTCGATTATCTTGAGCCCAAAATACCTGTAAGGGAGAATAAGACAGGATGATCATTAAATAATGAATTAATTGACATGATTGCGGTTAAAAGAAAGAGAAGAGAAATATATATATATACCTTCCTAGCATCATTAGGGTGGCCTGAGGATTGGTTCCGGGCGATACGCTGAAGACGGATCCATCGACAATACGAAGGGAAGAAATTCCAATGAGGTTGAGATTTGGATCAACGACCCTGCCCACGACGCATCCTCCATGGTAGTGCCATATGGTGCTCACTGTCCGGCGGCAGAAATCCGCCATGCTAGGGAAGTCGGTCTGGCGAAGTGGCAAAGCAGGGCCAATGAACCTGAAGTCTCGCTCCCCGAACCAGTTGCTGAACTTGAAATCCCTCAATGCCCTGCTCCTCAGTATCTCCGCTATCTTCCTCGTCCCATTCACGCACCGCTCCACGTCAACGGGGTTGTTGAAGTAATTGAATCTCACCACGGGATTCGCGTTCACGTCCGTCGAAGCCAGCCTCAGAAATCCACTGGAGAGTGGCCCCGAAATCTTGGAAATGAGGGTCGCCACGGTGAGGTAGAGCGGGGAGCGGAGGACGAAGGCAGTGTGCGGAGGGGACGTGAAAGGAACCACGTTGGACGCCGCCTCAATGTAAGCGCCGGAGTCGGTAATCCCCACCACTTGGATCAGAGAATGCTCGAGTGGGAGCGAGGGCAGAATCGTGATTCCGTTCCTGGGATTATCGTAGAGGAAGTGTCCCACGTACGGAAGGTGATGCGCCACGGGAATCCCCCACGAAGACAGATATGGCCTTGGACCAATCCCGCTAAGAAGAAGAAGCTGAGGGCTTCCGATGGCGCCGGCGGAGAGAATCACCTCTCCGTGTTCCCGCAAGAATGCGTGGTGGTAATCCCCTGTTTGGTCTCTGTAGAGGACTCCGATTGCGGTGGAAGCGGCCAGAAGCAGCCTCTCCACGCTGGCGTAGACGCCGACCTTGATGTTGGAAGCGCGTGCATATCTCAAAAGATCCGCAGAAGTGTGTCTTCTGCCAGCGCCGTCGAAGGTGGACCCGCCGATCTTGGTTCCCTTGGCGTGGTCCAGAGTGAAACCGTTGTAGGGAGTAACCGCTGCTTCAAGCAACCCATCGCGAACCGCGGATTGCCACATCTTGAGATTGGGTCTGAAGACGACTTCTTTCTCCACCCATTGGTAGGAGTCGTTGACCAGGGTGAGGTTCCAGGGCAAGCCGGACCTGGCGAAGAAATCAGCGTCGGCTCGGCTGTAGAAGCCGGCGTTGATGGCGCTGCTGCCACCAAGAACGCGTCCACGAGCGTTGGGGACTCCCTCTTCGGAAATGAAAGCTTGGGCGGGTGAGTCTCCGCTTTCGGTGTTCAAGAGGTTGGCCAAGAAGCCTTCTTGGTTCATCAAGTTGGGGTCGCCGCGGCCAACGCCTCCGCGTTCGAGCAAAAGCAC
This sequence comes from Glycine latifolia, assembly GCA_013407115.1. NCBI lineage: Eukaryota > Viridiplantae > Streptophyta > Magnoliopsida > Fabales > Fabaceae > Glycine > Glycine latifolia. Next base: position 233,739 of record QARZ01000295.1, on the reverse strand, counting down.
CCGAAAGGACTGCGAGAGTGTCGCCGCCAGTGGGCATCCGGCAGTGCCGCCACCCACGATGATGTAGTCGTAGTAGTCTTCCAACGGTAACTCGCTGGCGTTCACCACCATATTCAGATAACTACTCGTCCCTGTTCACCATAGTCAGAAAACCAATTTTAACAGGCCATGGGAAGAGAAAGCATGCATGCATGCAGTTACATTTACCTTGCTGTGGCCGACGAGACTGGGGTTCATATTGCTGTTGAGTAGCGCACGCAAACAATGTACTGGACAATATCCACAACGCCACACACACTAAATGCACAATGCTCATGGCTTTCTCCATCTTGATTATGCGCGCCTTTCCTGTGAAAAAAGACTTATGGTTCTTGTTGCTTCTTGATCAGACTAGGAGTACTGAGTGAAGCATCGACGACGCAAATTAAGACCTTTGTTCAAAGTAGCTTTTCTTTTCTTGCCTTCATGCAACCAACACACGATCCCTTTTAAGTTTAAAGTTTAAACACTCACCGCATATCTCTATGGCCTAACATGTAAATCTTTTTACACTAATTTAATTTTTTTCTTTTCAATCTCATTTGTTTCCGTCTATTCACATACTTACTTTTCTTCTCATTCACATAGTTTTATACCCAATCAAACTTCAAATTACATATAGAATAATCTTTTATTAAAATTCATTCTCTTTAATTTCCTTATTCTTTTTTTCTACAAACAAACATGTTAAACGTGATTGTCAAAATGGAAGATATATATAACAACATCTCTTTTTGATACTTGTCAAATTAGAAGCTTAGCACTTACCATGCATGCACACCAGATCGATTGAGTTTAAAGGTAGGTCAACTTAATCCAATTCACTTTTATAGTATGTCAAGAACATGTCAATTTGGTTCAACCCAAAAACTTCATGGACGATTGACTCATAAAAAAGTTTTGAAAACTAATTTTATTTATATTAATTAAAATATTATTACTTCAATTTTAAATACTATTTAATACTCCAACAAGTATAAATTTGTTAACTTAACCTATGGGTTAATTCAACTTAACCTATTCAACTTAATTTTTTTTTATAAAAATTAGTATTTTTTTTTAATTTGACTCACACTTAATTACTCGTGGTGTGAGCTAGATTGTTTCATGTATATCTATGTGCAATCATCATCACCTATACAACAAAGAAACTAAAAGAGCAACTAAATCTCAATTTAACCATAACCATACCCACACCACATATAGGCCGACCGCTATTAACACAATCCAAGTATCCCTACTACCGCACCAAAAACTGTGTTGCTGCCATGAGTTGAATTTAACTCTTCCATCAAACTAGTGATTCGAACCATCGCCCCATAATCTTTGAGAAGAAGGGAATCATATTGCAAGTAATGTTATTTAGCTGAGTAAGAAAGTCCCAACTGTACACCACCCATGAATAAACAGAGTGCCAAAAATCAGTGGACAGAAGACATTCGGAAAACAAAAAAGTTATTGAAATCTTCAGGTTGATTTTTTTTTTTTTAACAGAATCTTCAGGTTGATTAAACACATAGTAAGCACACTGTATATTATTAGGTAAGATATAATCAGTATATTATTAGGTATTTTTTGTATATTCTAACAATATGGTTGAGTGAAAATAATTAACATTAGATATTTAAATGAATCTATCACATACATATACTTTGAACTAATATATAATACAATAAATAATAGTACTCTTTTGTTAAAATTTGGAGTGTATTCATTTTGTGAACCTTTTTTAGTTTAACACTAATTATTTTAAATTATTTCGTAATATTTTAGGAAACGGTATTTAGATAATTTATTTTAAATTATCAATATTTTTTACACAAAGATAGGTGTTAAGCATCTTTGACATAACATTTTTCAAAAAAATATATGATCTAAAATGTATATTCAAGAATAGATTTAGATATATTTTTAGTTCTGATTAAATGAGCAAGTTTTACATTTGATCTCTTAAACATATTAATTATTTTGTATGAACTAAAGAAATCTTTTAATGCCCATTGGCTTAGTTGACTTTTAAGCAAAGTATAAATTTCAACGTCAAACCAAAACAAATACTTTATTTTGAAAGGAAAACAATAAAGTCTACCCTTTCAGGAAAGCAAAAAAAAAAAAGGAAATTGGTGGAAAACAATAGTATAAAATAGGTGGAAGAATTAGGATATGAAAAAATCAGCATTACGATTTACGACTAAAGGAAATTAAAGGTCTTCTCATTAAGGATGCACATGTAGTATTTCAGCCGTATGGTATTGAAAAACATTTTTGCTTTCCCTACAACCTTCCTCGGTTTCCGCCACACTGCCATTGTGAGTTGACTATATATGCAATATACGAGTAATTCTTGCTCTGACTCAGTAATTGTTTCTGAAAAATGGAAAGATGAATATAGAATATTAATTATGTTACAGTGTTACAGACTAGTCTAAGTTCGATTTATGTCACATTTTTATTAAACCCAAACGAGTACACAAAATTATCTTGAGTACACAGGGACCACGGATCTACAATTACTAAATGGGGACAATTGTCCCCACTAAAATTGTACACTTTCTCACTATTATTATTATTATTATTATATTACATTCAAGTGCTTCAGAAATTGATTATAATAATATTTAAATATAAAATAAATCATGTTAAAAGAATAATATTTATCTTATATATATTTACAATCTTCCACAGAGATTAATCACTCTTTTTTAAACTACTTCATATCAATATTATTATTATAAGGAAAAAAAAGTATATTAGTACTTTTACTCACCGTCATCTTTCATTCTTTGAAATAATTGCCTCAACATTTGACAAAAATACCTTTAAAATTTTCTCTGATATATCGTATTTATTGAGTGAAAAATTCATTACATTGTTATTCATTAAAAATAGCATGATTTAGTTTATTAAATAATTTAAGTTTTTATTTATTTTTATTTTAGTTTTGGTCTTAAGTCGTTCACGTAGGACTGTGTTTCGAAAATTAGAGTCCAAGACAAATTATGTAGAGAGTTTTAAGGTATATAAATTCTCAAATTTTATATTAATATTCTAAATTTATGAGCTACAAAATTATTTATACAAAATTTATGAATAAATATTCTAACATTTCACTGTGAATCTAATGATCATATTCATTCTATCTCGAAATATTAATGTTGATCCTAAAATAAAATTCAAACAACTTAATTTTGAAAAAAAAATCATTTAAAAATTGCATCTATTATAAATATTGTAAAAAATATTTTATTTATAACGAGATAATTGTTGCATAATATTTAATATTTAATTTATATTTTTTCTTGGACATACCTTGAAATATATACCATAAATAATGAAAACAATAACTAGACCACATAAAAACATCAATAGTTAAAACATATTAAGAAAAGATAATTGCAAAATTAGTTAAAACATCAATAGTTGTTCAATATATTTTCCTGAACGAACTTTTTTGTTATGAATATCGTCGAGAATCTCATACAAAACTATATGAGATAAATGATCGAATTATTTTGGTTACATATAATAGAGAGAAATTTTTGATAGTATTGAGCATAAAAATTTAATAATTAAATGTTTTCATCAAAATATGAAACTTGTGGAGAGTAAATATGGAATGTTTTTTTTTATAATTACTCATATATTTCAAATTAAAATGAATTATTTTATATAACTAAAAGAAAACAAAAAATGTTTACGGTTATGTATTTAGCACATTATCATTGTTAGAATAATGTTTAATATAATGATGCAGAGAGATAAAAGAAATTTATAAAAAAAATTACAAGAGTAAAAATATTATATAAATTATTGTATGTATATCATATTTCTAATAGAGGATAATGCTTTACTTTATACATAATTTTTGAAGTAAAAAATAAACATCGTCAAAAAAGGTAAAAGATTATGCGTTTATTTTGAATAGTTAAGAAATACAAAGAAATAAAATTTAATTAAGAATTGAAGTGATCGATTAGGAAGAATTAAATGTTTTTATTTATAAAGATAAATTAATATAATTCATACATTATATTTACCCAACTGAATTAATAAAAAAAAAAGATAAAAATAAAGAAGTAAGTTGTCCCTTTTTATAGTGTTGGTCGTAGTATAAGAAATGTTGCATGGAAAATAGAAAGTAATAAATGCGTTGGAACAAAAATGCCCACCGAATTATCAGAAGAGAAAATAAAAATAAACAGGAGTTAGAATGAATTAAATTAGAAAAGGAGCGTAGTCCTTAGGTGTGACGGTATTAGATAGGAATTGGGGCAGAGGAAGACCATATATAGAGGATTTGAAGTTGACACATGTGCGTAGAGCGTAGCTAGATTTGTAGTTGTTGCGTGTTGTGAATGGGAATTGGTCCACGTTCCCCACGGGCCCTGGAGGCGCGTGGACTCCATGCCTTTTAAATCTGGATTCCCTCTTTTCATCTCCATTTTTCCCTCTTCTTTGCACTTCCATGATTTGATCTCCGCCGTGGATATCATGGAGACATTATATGAACTTGCCCCTCTTTCCTTTTCTGATTAATACTTTTTATTTTATTTTATATTTAACTGGAGAGAGACCAAGAGAAAGAGTCATCCTTCTTCATTTTTTTTATACCTAGATTCGAGAGATGAGATGAGGCCGATGCAACTGCCACCGCCTTCCGGTTCCGGGGCCAACCCTGCCCCCACCACCACTAACAACAAGGAGCAGCGTCCCCAGCGCCGCCGCAAGGACCTGACACTGCCGCTGCCGCAGCGGGACACCAACTTGGCGGTGCCGCTTCCTCTGCCCCCATCGACTGCTGCTGCGGCGGCGGCGCAGCAGGTGATACCGTTCTCAGAGCTGGAGAGGCTGAACCGCATCGGGAGCGGGAGCGGGGGGACGGTGTACAAGGTTTTCCACCGCATCAGCGGCCGTGTGTACGCGCTGAAGGTGATATACGGTCACCACGAGGAGTCGGTGCGGCGGCAGATCCACCGGGAAATCCAGATCCTCCGGGACGTCAACGATCCGAACGTGGTGAAGTGTCACGAGATGTATGATCAGAACAGCGAAATTCAGGTGCTGCTGGAGTTCATGGACGGAGGGTCGCTGGAGGGAAAACACATCCCGCAGGAGCAGCAGCTGGCAGATCTGTCTCGGCAGATTCTGCGGGGGCTGGCGTACCTACACCGGCGGCACATCGTGCACAGGGACATCAAGCCCTCGAATCTACTGATAAACTCGCGGAAGCAGGTGAAGATCGCCGACTTCGGGGTGGGTCGGATTCTGAATCAGACGATGGATCCGTGCAATTCATCGGTGGGGACGATCGCCTACATGAGTCCAGAGAGGATCAACACGGACATAAACGACGGGCAATACGACGCGTATGCGGGGGACATATGGAGCTTTGGGGTGAGCATATTGGAGTTCTACATGGGAAGGTTCCCCTTCGCGGTCGGGAGGCAGGGCGATTGGGCCAGTCTCATGTGCGCCATTTGTATGTCTCAGCCTCCTGAGGCTCCTCCTTCTGCTTCTCCTCACTTCAAGGATTTCATCCTCCGCTGTTTGCAGCGGGATCCCTCTCGCCGCTGGTCTGCTTCCAGGCTCCTCGAACATCCCTTCATTGCTCCACCGCTTCCCAACCACAATCAGACTCCTCCAAATCTCCATCAGCTACTCCCTCCTCCGCCAAGGCCTCTTCCTTCCTAGTATTTTCCATCCATCCATCGACGAACCGACGAACGTGCTACATGCCTAGCAAGCCCTATGTGCTTCTTTCTTTTCATTTTCCATACATAATCGAATCTCTATAATATTGGATTTTCTGCCATACATTACAGTCTTTTCTTCTTACCGTAACATGCCCTCTTTGTTTTTGCCATGCTTTTCTTATTCTATTTTCATCTTTTTTTAAGCCCCCTCCGCCTCAGTCACTGTGTATGTTATTGTTATGTTATGCCAATTGCCCAGTAGTGGTTAGTTAGTTTTTGGGAACCGAATGAATGATAACTGAACAACCTGCGGGTGCCTCTTCTTTCTTGATTTAACCTAGACCTTTTTGTTTAGATTGTTAGATTCTAGTCATCTATGAATGTCTGCCTCCTCTCTTCAACTAGGTAATCTGCGTGCTTTTGTGGACTCGGGAATTTTTCTGTTCTGCCTTCCCCTTTTTGGTTCACCCACCTTCCTTCCTGGATTTGGATGCTGTTGTACGCATTTCCAATCTTTTTACAAATTAATAAGCAGCTCCATTAGTTGGTGTTTTGGCAGAAAGCTGGAATATGGAATTTACGGTTGTTTACCTGTGCCTGTCACCTTGCTGCATACAATGCCACATAATCTTGTTGTCTTGCGACACTTTTGGTTAGGCTCCTTTTGTATCTTTGTCGGTCTCATGCTATTTGGTTGAGTAATTCAGACTTCTCAACTCTCACGTTGTTATCCAGGTGATCAAATTTGAGCATCCATTGTTGTTGTTACGTTTCTCAATTTCACCTAGCCCATATTCTCTCAATTCAATTATTCATTTCTTTCTTATTTGTTTTAAAATATCTACATACATAGGTTACCAAGAACACCAAGTGCATTTGAATTTTGCCCTTTTAAATGCTCGGACGTGGGCTTATTCTGTTGGTGTATCGTGGCTATATTCTTTATAAAAAGGAGGAAAAACTCGCTGATTTAAATCATAATTTTTCCATTCTGGTTATGCGAAATTCCTTATTACGGACTTGGTTGTGCACCTCTTTCTTCTTCCATTTTGTTTGGTTTCGTCGCAGTCAGTTATGGCTACTCTAATTCTACATGTAAACATTACAGTATTCCAAATCCGGGAATTACTCAAAATGGAGGTACCATTTGTGGGTACTTGCCAGTAGGTGGGTGGGAAAATGGCTTGGCTTGTGTTGAAATGCCATCATTACCACAGGTTAAAAGTTAGAACTGTAAAGGGGAGTGACATATGTATCCACTTTTACGGCATCCCAATCATCAAAGAGATCAAACAGATACCGAAAATTGTTTTGATCATGCGCGGGCTGATTTCGATTCAGCTATTGCAAGAATCTCGAATCCCTCCAATACGCTAGTTTGTTATTCTAAGTCAAGTGCGAGTTTCAGCTTTGTGCTTCTTGTCTTAAAAGGTCAAACCTGTCTCAACTTATTGTAAAATTCTCCTCTACCAAAAGTTTGAGAATGTAGCTAAATTTAATGGTGAAGTTGGTTAACTGAAAAATTAAAGTCAATTTCAAAAGTCATGACAATTCCAATCCTAAAAAGAAAAGGCATTGCATTAACAAACACTACTAGTATTCTGATTTGGATCTGAGATCTATATTCAAATAATTACCATAGGTCAGAGAGTTGATTATTAGGAGCAACATCCTTTGCAAAGGCACGAGGTTTGAGATTTTCATTCAAAGAAAGAAGTCGATGTGCTGAGCTCAAAGTGGACAAATGTGCAACACAGTTGACTATGAGAATAATGACGAGTGCTATTAGTCTATTAGAGAGCCGCAAGGGCGTTCACCATTTCACCAACTAAATAAAGGTAAAAAAAGTGCATACGTTTTTCAACATATCATTATTTGAAAATGTTTAACTCACTTGCATAAGCAAGATGTTAAAGAAGAGCATTACAATAGTGCACAACATATAAACAACATCAAATCTAGACAAGCATGTTCAAAACTTAAAAATTAGTAATTCTGGAACTACAAACACTAAAATATGGATCATCTTGTTATAGAGGAACCTTAGTGAAGACGTGGACTTTTCTTCACTTTTTCTTTTCTTTGTTATTCCTTTTGGATCGGCATGTGCCTCACGGAATTCCAGTAAACATGACCCAATGTGCCTCTAGTAGTCAGGTTACAGTTGTTGAAGAGGCTCTAACAGGTTTCCTTGGATAGGAGAAATGTAGTGGAAACGGGTAAAGACAAATAGAAAGGTGCCAGAGGAAAACAAAGCTAGAAAGTTAGAAAATAGGAGGATATGTATGTGGTGACCAAAAGAAAAGGAGAGGAAGTTGGGAGTAGAGGTTGGACCAGAGGAGAAGGGGTGGTAGTGAGGACTGAGCAAAAAGAAATTTACCTGAAGTGGAAAGAAAGCCCTCCCTGTGGAAGGAAGGCCCCCATTGAGGGGTGTCATCACTGTTTGCTTTTTGGGATATGATTTTCCATACCTTTTTAGGGTTTTTGTCTCCCACTTTACCTTCAAAAACATCTTGAATTATTGTTATTGAATGTGAAGTAATAAAACTAAATAGTAGTATATAGGCATTTTTGGTCCCTCGCTTCTGCAATTTTAGTTCTTTGAATTTCAATTGCAACAATTAGGCGTCCTAGGTATCATAATTGTATAACTTTAGCCATCCATGTATCACAATTGTGCATTTTTGTCCCCAAAAGATTAGTTTCAATCACACAATTATGAAAGTCGAAAGAGATTAAAATTGCATAGATACAATACTTGAAGACTTAATTGGCACAATTGAAATATAAGTGACTTAAATTGCACATTTGCGATACTTGATAAACCTAATTACACATTTATATTTGGAGGGACTAAATTCACACAATAACGACACTTGAGAGACGAAAAACTACTATTAAAACTTATATATGTTAGGACAAGTTTTGCTATTAGCACTCTCACGTTAGATCATATTATGATAAAGTTCAAATTGGCTAAACTGAATTTATGATTTTTTGTATTTCAATTGTGTGATTTTATTCCTTAATAATCTTTTTGTTTGAATATGTACATGCCTAATAGTATAATATTAAATTTGGATAACTTAACAAATAAAATACATGGATTTTTTGTCTATTTGTTTATTAATAGGGCAGTGGCATGCAGAAATATAAGAACATACTTGTGCTTATAGGTATTGATAAATTTAAATGTCCTTAATTATATATAAATAAGTTGTCTTAATTTAATTTAGTACAAATATAATAAAATTATTTTCGTCACATGAAGTTAGCATTGTGTCTGTCTCTTGTCTTCCTACATTGTCTTCGTGTTAAAATCTCAAAACCGTAACACAAAACTTTGGGAAGAAACAAATATCCCTCCAGCAAGCGCTCGTTGTTTGGCACTACAGCATTTCTCTCAATGGTCTCAAGTTCAAGCAAGAGCATCACCTCAGATTCACTCTAACACGAGCCAAAACATAGCATGGAATCCTCCACAACAAAATTTCCTGAAATGCAATCTTGATGCTACCATTTTTCAGGAAACAGACTCCTTTGGAGATGGTCCTTGTTTGAGGGACTCGCATGGAAGCTTCATCAAGGAAAAAACGATTTCTGCAACTGGTACTCCATCTCCTAAGGAAGCCGAAGCATGGGCTCTTTCCAAGCCTATCATCTGGATTCGTCAACTCAACATTTACAATGTCATCTTTGAGCTTCATTGCAAACATGTTGTTGACTCTTTTATTCACTCCTCGAAAGGAACTTCAGATTTTCATCTCATTATGAATAGATGTAGAGAATATTTCTCGCTTATCTCAAACTCTAGTGTGAGTTTTGTAAAGAGACAAGTCGATCTTGTAGTTCATAATCTAGCAAGGGGCTTCAAGATTTTATGCTAGTTTTCATAACTTTGATTATATCCCTTCTTATGGTTTCATAATTGATTAATGAAATGACATAACTATCTTTTCCCTAAAAAAATACATTTCAATGAAAATGCCCAACAACACTTACACAAATAGGATGCTAGAGAAGAGCATTACAATAGGACACAACATATAAACAACATCAAATGCAATTATGCAAACATCAATATGATCAGCACCTTTAATCCAAGTTAATCTCAAAACTAACACGTTCAAGACTAACAAATTAGTGATCATGAAACAAGAAACACTAAAACATGGACCATTTTGTTACAGAGGAACCTTAGTATAGCCATGGATGTTTCTTCACTTTTCTTATTCTTCGTTATTCCTTTCAAATTGACATGTGTCTAGCAGCAACTCCAATAAAGATGACCCAATGTACCTCTAGTAATTAGGGTACGTTTGCCAAAGAAGCTCTAACAAGTTACCTTGGACAACAAATGTACCAGAAGGGGCAGAGACAAATAGGGAGGCATGAAAGGTAAACAATGAAATTAGAAAATTAGAAAAAAAGAAAAAGAAGAAGGAATAGATCATATCTGGCGGCTAGAAGAGAATGAGAGGGAGTGGAAGTAGAGGTTGTGATTGAAGGAGAAGAGGGGGTGAGGAAGGAACAAAAAGAAAAAACTTCCCTAAACATACATCTAAAGTGTAAAGAAAACTCTCCCATGAATTGATGGGGCCCTTGAGGGAGGGCGTCGCTTGTTCTATTGGGATTTGTTTTTCCTTGCTTTGCAACCAGCATGAAATATCTAGAACCATAGTGGTATTGCTTGGGAGGATATAAAACTGAAATAATAATTAATTGTATATATTAGGCCCGGTTTTGCTATTAGTGCGTCCACACTATATCATATTATGGTAAACTTTAAATAAAAAGGCTTAATTGTGTTTATGGTTTTCTGTAGTATAATTAATATGCATTTTAGTCTTTAATTTTTGTTTGAATTTGTAATTGCTAGATATTCTAATAATTAGATTTGGGTAACTTAATGATAAAATACTTGGATTTTTGTCTATCTATTTCTTAATGAGGTAGGAACGGGTGGTAATGTAGTGAATGTACATGTGCTTGTGTGTATCGATAACTTTAAATTCTCTTAATTATATATAAATAATTTGTCTTAATTTGTATTTAGTATAATATATATAAAAAAATGATTTTCTCACGTGAGACGGGTGTCTGTCTTCTCCTGCTTCATTATTATTCGTACTAAAATCTCATAAATTAAAACATGTTTTGTTATAAAAAAGCATGTATTCTTCTTCAAAATCTTAACCTCTTGAACTTGTTAGATTATGATAACATTTTTAATAAAATGGTATTTTATGGTTTTAAGTATTGTTGTTGGGATGTAGTTAATCTATCCATAAAGTGAAAACAAACACAATAGATCCAAGGAAACTGCTTGAAGAATTCATAAATTGAGTATCTTATGAATAGATTGGGTATGTGTAGAAAATACTAGTAAGAGTACCCATAAAGGTGTTTACCATATGAAAAGTAATTGTATTTTGTTTGGCTGATTAAAAAAAAAAAAACTCTTATCCATGCTTCTAGTTTCTCTATTTTTACTTCTACATTGATGAATATCAGAACATGATGACAACATCGTCAGGCGTATGCAAAGAAGAGTGGTACATTGAAATCGTGAAGAAGGTCATGATCGATTGTTCAATGAATACTTCTCAGTAAATCCTGTGTACACAGAGATTCAGTTCCGACGAAGATTTCGTATGCGAAGGCATGTGTTTCTTCGTATTGTAGATGAGCTCAACAATCATGATGAGTACTTTCAAGCAAGGTTCGATGCACTAGATCGAAAAGGACTATCTCCATTACAGAAGTGCATAATTGCACTTCGTATTTTGGCTTATGGCTCACTTGCTGACAGCGTGGACAAATATGTTCTAATTGGTGAAACAACTGTGGTGGAATGCTTGGAGCGATTTGTATTAGGCATCTACACCATATTTGGAAATGAGTACTTGAGGATACTAAGTAACGAAGACACCGAACAACTACTACAACTGGGAGTGGCATGCGGATTTATAGGTATATTAGGTTCTATTGATTGTATGCACTGTGAATGAAAAAATTTTCCTGTTGCATGGAAATGTCAATTTTGTCAAGGTGATCATCGCAACCCAACAATCATTCTTGAAGTCGTTGCATCACAAGACTTGTGGATTTGGCATGCATTTTTTGGCACCGCGGGTTCAAATAATGACATTACTATGTTAAATGGATCTAATGTGTTTGATGAAGTTTTGTCGGCACATGCTCCTGCAATGAATAGAACCTAATATAATATGGGATACTATTTAGCCGATGGTATTTATGCAGACTTTGCTACATTTGTGAAGACCATCTCAATGCCACAAGGAGAAAAACGAAAATTATTTGCTCAATGACAAGAATCAGTAAGAAAAGATATAGAATGAGCGGTCGGAGAGCTCCAATCTCGATTTGCAATTATACGTGGTCCGTCATGTTTTTGGAATATTGCTAAAATGAAGAATATCATCTATGCATGCATCATATTGCATAACATGATTGTCGAGGACGAACATATCAAAGTAATATTGATTACGATAATGTAGGTAACAATATGTCAACATTCGAAGTATCTTTAGGTATTCACCCTAGTATCAAATCAACATACCTTCAAAGAAGAGCAGAGGTTCATGACAAATAAAAATACCGACAACTCCAAGCAGATTTAGTTGAGCATATTTGGGAATGTTTTGGAAACGAAAATAACAATAACTAAATTTATGTAATATTTTTTTTCGAGGTCTAAGTTTTTTATCTATTTCAATGTTATTGTGTTTAATTATTTATTATTATGTAAAATTTTATTTTATATTGTTACGCATTTCATTTTATTTATTTTAATTTATATTTATGAAAATTGAAAAAATGTTAAGTTTTATTAATATATATATATATATATATATGGATTTTTTCGAGTTCTTTGTGGATTATTGCATTGGAGTAAAATATTGGATGAGTTCTTTAGGAGTGACATGACATTGTGGGGACCATAAAAAGTACTGCGAAGACCACAAAAAATTATTTAAAAAACCTAATTGAATATCTCCCATTAAAGATGTTTTAATTATTATGCTCTACACAATAATAGTAAACAACAAATCTTTTAGTTTAGCTCTTGTGCTAATTGATTGTGTTAGTGCAACAACCAGTTGGTATGAGAGATGTTTTTGTTATGTAGCTTGAAATGTTCACTTTACTAATTATAAAAGATATAAATTAGATCCTCATTTTCCTTCCAACTAATTCCTGACATTCAAAATGTCTCTCAATTTAGATATTTTGTATTAACACTTGGAATAAATGAAATTAGAGTCAGAGAATTGTGTCAAGTAAGGCGTAAAAAAAAGATTAGCACTTAGTTTATTTAGTCACTTGATCTAGCTTATTTGAAAATCCAACATGTTATTTTGTTAGAGGACTCGACTAGTAACGTGCAAAGAGAAAAAGTATGTTATGTATATTCATCTTATTATTCCTTCAAGATTTGTGTTATGTATATATATTCATATTTAGGGTGTACAATCCAAATTGTTGGATGGCTAAAAAATACCATTTATATGATAGAGACTTGAGGCCCCTCAACAAGAATGGAGTAACTCAGTTTAAGATGTCCTCAAATTATGTAGTAAAAGATTTTATATGGTAGAGACTTGAGACCTTTCAACAAGACTTGAGACTTGATGCGGACATTTTTTAAGATTCAATGTTCACAAAGCTATCAAGAAAGCAATGAAGTTGTGATTTGGTTAGCAAACCTTTTTTTCAACTTATTGTTTTGCACATTTTCAATACACACCCAAAAGATACGATTCTATTATAAATAATGGTTTGCGTCTCACATTTTTAATACACATTTTTTCAACTTACTTATTGTGAATTTGCCCTTAAATTTAAAGAAGAATCTTGTCAATAATTCATTGATAACACCATTAACACAACAAAACTTTCTACAATAAATAAGCTTATTAACTATATTAAACTTAATTCCATTAAAAGTGGATCAAGGAAGCAAATTATAATTATACATGGATAATTTTCTTCCTTTTAATATTATGAATTTATTGACAAACAATTTGGTTATTTCATTCCATAAAAGAAGAAAAATGACCAAACAATATGTGAGATACTTAAAGTTGTCAGGATATAACTAATAGGAATAAGTATTTAGTTTAAAGAATAACTCATCAAAGTAATCTCATTAATACAATTTTAAATTAACAAGTACAACATGTAACATATGGAATTAATATGAGATTGGTAACCAATTATCACTAAGAAAATAAGGAGACATTGTATTCATTTTTTATACAAAGGTTTCATCAACCTATTTGTATCTTACACCATTATATAACTTTATAGTTTCTAATAAAATCTCTTCATATGGAATAAAATTTGCACCACACATAATCTCATAAAGTTTATAATATGATATAAATAAATTTTGTAATCCATCAAGATTTAGTGAAATACCTTTACAAAGATGCATTGGAATCATTATCCTAATAACTAAAAAGCACTTTCCGTGGGTCAAGTTGACCACTACAATAACTTGAAGGAACTGGAGATATTTCTTGCCTTCCTTTCCACTCTTCACCTGGCTTAAGAGTAATTGGATTTTCTACACAAGCAGCTTGAACACAAAGCATATGTTTGTATTCATTATCCCCTAAATCAGATATGGATTTTGCTTTTTTGTCCCATGGATTCCATACCACTACAAAAAAAAAAACATTAATATTAAACATTATGACAAACTTGATTTTAACATCATACAACAAACAATAGAGTAAATCAATTTTCTTGTACTAAGTTTTCACAACTATATTTTGGATAAACATATATTCAATTTTTTTTCAACATATTATAAACAAGACAAACATCTAATTCCATGAAAATAATTTTTAACGAGTCTAGCTGAAAGAGTAATAAAAGAAGGGTTTTTAATGGAAGGAAGATTAAAGTTACCTTGTTTGATTTATAAACGGAAGGGAGGGAAAGTATGAATGATTCACTAGAACACCTTTATAGTAAATAATAAACCTAAGAGATGAATAATAAAATAAAATCTCGTAACAATTCAATTTGTTTAGTTCAAAAACTATAAATCACCTTTCATACCCTCTAAATTCTCCAACACTGTAAGAAATACCAAAATGGGATGAGAAGGATTTAAGCCTTCTCATTTCCATTTCTTCTCCAAAGTTTTGAACCAAATAAGGAAAAATTAAGAAATCCATCCTTTCATTTCTACTTCCCTAAAACCAAATATAAAGGCTTTATTCATTATGATCATGCTAACTGTGTAATTTCAATAAAAACTAATTTATTAAAAGGTTCAATCATTTTAGCTCATGTTTGACATAACTTGGCTCGCGATGTTTTCGGAAAAATAATCGTTTATTCTTAAAAAGATCGCTTAGGGAGTTGGCAAAGACAAATAGTCATTTCTTTAATATAAATTGAATCAAACATGTATATCTACCATGGGACAATGCATGCATATGGCAAATGCTTGCCAAATATGCATATTCATGCCATGAGTAGCCAGAAAAAAAAAGTTATGCAAATACTTCATCATTCGTGTTTTTTACCATTCTATTCTAAGTTTTCATCATCTAATATAATATCACATTATTTCTTCATGATACTTATGTATATAGGGAGGAATATTAATATTAGTAAACTCACCGGCATCTGGAAGTCCATCTTTTCGCAGTACAAAAGTTCTCTTCCTTTCATGGTCTATGATAGCAATTTTCGTGGGGGTGCTTAAGTATACTTTGTCCACCTTTAACATAAAAAAAACAAAACAAAATTGTTATATAGTTGAACCAATAAAATATAAACAACACAAGAAACGATTACACTTGTAGTAAATATTAACTTCAGACTCAAATGTTATAGCGTCCCCTTGTTCAGTAAATCGTTCTTTATTCTTCAAGTTGTCCAGATAATCTAATGTCTCTAATCCTTCAATTCGCACTTCACTGGACATAAGATTTGTGTTAATTAGCTTGCAAACAACACAAATAATAAATCCCAAGGCAATGTAATTTTGATATGATGTTAAACAAGACCATGACCAAATACAAATAACAATACTTAGATATGAAAGTATCTGAAATTAATTTAGTAAATAATAAAAACAAATTGTTTCATAGTAGAACTTTTTAAACTTATGTTGTTTATGAACTTTTTAACCTTAAGCTGATTAAGTATCTAGTATTTGTGCTCAATCATAAATAAAGATTTGAAGTTTCTAACACTTTATAAAAAAACGTAAAATTTATCCATGTTTCACCAGTTATCAAAATTTCAATTATTAAGAAAAAGATTCATCCAAGATACATTCAATTATCATGCTACATTAAGATGTGATAACAAAGTTTTGACTCGTCTAATATTGATTTGATCATCAGTGGTTGAGATTGTAATTGACTTTAAAATTTACTTTGTTTTTTTTTACTTTTATCACAATTTCAATTATATATTGATTTTTTTTTAGTTTTTTTTACTGAGGTTGATTTTTCAATTAATGATTATAAGTGTATTTTATTTTCTAATCTAAAGTATAGCTCTTGTTTAAAAGGAGTCAAAATATATACTTTAACATGCCATGAGCAAAAATATTTAAAAAGAGAATGAAACAAGAATATTATCATACTTGATCAAAAGTTGATTTAAAATATTCTTATCATTTAGATTGTAAACATATATTTAGAATGACTGGATGAAAAAATAAAGATATTAATGGATGCATATATCACTAAGTATCTGAAGGTGATATAAAACCTTATGTCAGTAACATAGAAGTATGTATTATAGGCAAATGTGAAGGTAAAGGATTTTCCATCTGTATTTGTGTTTCGAATGCGAGATGTCAACATCAGATCTCCTGCAGGTCCCAAAGCTATCCTCAAACGAAACTCGTATCTATTAAGCAATCATTATAAACTTTTAATCCAAATTATTAAACAAAAAATTGATTAAAAAAAGGATTAAAAGGGTGTGACAATATTAAGCTTATTTTGTATAATTACACTAATAATGATATAAGCTAACTTATATACCTCTGAGGCCAATTTTTGTTATCATCTTCAGAGTGCTTAAGAATCAAATCAATGAAAGCTTTGTTTGTGCTATTTGTTGGAAATGGTGGGGGATTAGGATCTAAGGTCCAAAACTTGTTCCTTGCAAATCCATCATGCTCAAGAGATCCATGATTTGAAAACTGCATATAAATAAGAAGTACTTAAAGAAAGAAATTAACTAGATGAAATAAAAGCATAGAAACCCAAAAACATACACACATACTTGAGGAAAGCATATTGGAATACCTCCACGTATGGATTTTGGAGGCTTAAAACTAGCCTGCAACGGTTCAAATAAAAGAGGAAATATGAATCTGAAAGAATCAAATAGGGGAAGGATCTATGCAAGATTTAGGGACCAGTTGAGTTAGTTCATACATAACAAATAGTTTTAAAAACATATTTGAAAGGAATAAAATTCAATTGACTGCTACAATTAGTGTTTGTGAACACTCTTGTTACAAACTTAATAACTTGTTAGTTTCCTTCTTTCATTTTCTCTACCATGTCTATTTATTTTACATTTGTTTTTCTATTGATCTCTAAAGAAGCACAAATACTTTTAATTGATGTGTTATGTTAAAATATAAGTATGAGGTGAAGCCTCATATTGTGTAAGAATAAAAAAATTAAACATCATATAAATGAGAATAAGATCCATAATTTTTAACATTAAAATTTTGAGTTGAGGTGTGTATTAGATTTATTTATATGATTGTTTATGATCTATTGAAATAAATTTATCTTGTATTTGCTCCCTCTATTACACAATATGTTATGTCAAGCACTTTTTTTTTTTACTTTTATACTAACAAATTAAAATATCATAATAAATGAACAAATTTTAACTTTTTTGTTATTATGTATACAATATCTTATTATCACTTTTAAAGCATGGATTTTATTTTATGATTTTTTAATAGTTTTTAGTGTTAATTTTATATTTGTATTATATATTGCATTGTTATGTTGTGTCCTATAATTTTTAAAATTTGTTGCACTCTTATGTTGATGTTTATATCATATTATATTAATATCGTATATGTGTTTCCTAGGTTCCTACCTATATTATGAAGATAACAAATTTCCGAAAGAAAAAAGTTACAAATCAATTATTTATATATATGTAACTTAAAATACCGAGTTATAAAAAAATATAAAATATGTAATTCATTTTATAGCTTACTTTATCCTGCCATATAACTTCGTTTTGTATGTAACTGAGACTAATTAAAATTTTATGCTACAATTGGCATATCTGTGTTTTCATATTAAGATATGAATGCACTATTTTTTCCAGAAAACTATTCATCAATTTCATCCACACTCAATACAATAACATTTATAAAAAGGAGGAATTAATGGTAATTATTTCAGAAAGCCACAAGTCCAAAAAGAACCATATATATGCAAGTGAAACTTGAACCTTACTACTGACAAAAAGCAATTCTTCCCCAAGGTCATTTTTCCATGATGTAACTTGGGCCCCGTATAAATAAACCTACACAAAAAATGAGGCGTACAATGCAATGCAATTGATAGTTATGATTCCAAATCGGAACAAGAAACAAATGATCGTTTATGGATCACAAGATAAAAATGAATTAAATTGTGAATTGTGATAATGCAAGATTGAGAACTGCAAATGTGAACGCAAATGAAAATGGAAACGATAATGATGAAACCTCAGCAGAGAAGCCGCGAACTTCTCTAAGAATGATTTTCTCAAGCCCATTGACACCCATGCATTGTTGCACATACTTCATTTCTCGCGACATTCCTTGCTTCCTTCAGATTCACAATTCACAAACAACGTCCTCCTTCCCCAATCCTATATATACATTGCATCATCAACAATCAACACAATATAGGAGAGAGAAAGAGACTTAAGGGGTAAGATGTATTTTATTCATTCTTCATTTATAGATCCATACATGTATTAATATAGTCAATATAATATAATAAACTACATTGACTATGGATATATAACTCATTTATTTCCAACGCCTGCATTCTTTTTCTTTTACCAAAAACATTAGATTTGCTCATGCCCCTTCGCAAAACTATCAATTCTTTTACCAAAAAAAACATTAACGATTTTATAAAGTCGGGAATAACAGTAGTTCTTCATATAAATTTTTGAATATCTTTATATAATATAATGATATATTTATATTAAAAAATTAATTCAAAGTATGTATTGCAAAATATTCTTTAAAATTTTATTTTCAATTTTAAGCATATATTTCTTTAAATTTATAATTTAATTATATTTAGTATTTAAATTTATAAAATTGATGTATATAAGAATAAAGTCTGTTATTAATTTAGTCATTACCATATTAAATTTAAATTAAAAAAAACAATCTCATCACAATATCAAACTAATTTTTTAGTAAAAAATACAATTAATATATTAAAACATTATTTTTGAGGCATATGTGTATGTATTAGTGAGAGGGTTATTTTTATATGAGATTGGTAGGAACAAATCTGGATCGTACAGGCAGTGTAAATTTGATAAAGTAAAATGATATAGTCTTAGATGATAATATACATTGACTTTATGAAAAATAAATCATGTTTGATCCTCACATAATACATTTGTTAGAAGAGATAATAAACTTTAAATGTAACTAAATCTCAGATCAAATATTAATATCATAATTGGCTAAAATGATAGAAGGTTGTGTTACATAAAAATGTTGCTCCCGATTCTATTATAATTGTTGTGTAAGAAAAATTTTATCTCAACATAATTGTCATTGTAGTTTTTTAATGTGACATTAATTTTTTTCCCACTTCTATCTATTATATATTAATGATAAACTACAAAATCTAGAAATGAATTAATAATGGTGTAAGGTTAATTTTATAAAATTATTATTATTATTTATTGATTTATTATTTTTTCTTGATCTATGTAAAACAACTTAGGATGAAATTTCTATTATTTGAAAAATAAACGTATTTGTTCCGTGGCATATATCTATGACAATATCAATTTGGATTAACCCTAATTTGTTTAAAAAATATGGTTAGAGAAACTATATGTGGAGCAAATAGATATAAATTGATACCGACTCCTCAAAATTTGGTGACTAAGTATAATACTTAATAAAATAGTGTGATTATTGACTCCTGTAGTGTTATAGAAATCGATCAGGTCAAGGTAGTGGATCAGTAGTCCAACCAGTGGGTCAGTAATTGGTCCGATTTGACCTGATCTATATTAAACATTTTAAAATTATATTATATATAAGTATATAAATAATATTATTTGATTAAGAAAAGTATACTAAAAAATTCAAAACAACAATTGAAGTATTAAAGTTGATAACACAAGTAAAGTGTATTAATAAAGAAAATAGTGTAAATAAAAACTACTTAAATTAAATCAAAAGTCCAGTTTTTAATTTAAAAAAATGAGTCAAAAGGAGTATAGTTAGCAATAAAGGGAGTGCAGGAAGCAAAACTGTTTATGGATCTGAGTCCAAATAAGAAAAACTCTAATCCCATATATATATATATATATATATACTTCTACGCATTTCAGCCTATTTTCTCGTCGTTTATGTGCTACGCCTCATTTTGCATCTTTTTTTTGCTCTTCCGCTTCAAGCCTTCAATGGTTTCTATTGTGGTCTTCCTCATTTCAATTTGTTAATGAAGTTTAATGCTTCCTCTTCCACTTCAATGGTTTCTCTTCTTTTTCCTCTTCCTCTTCCTTTCTTCCGCTTCCGCTTCGGCTTCCTCTTCCTTTTCAATCAATGTTGCATCGTCGTCCGTGTTATCGGAAGAGAGGCCGGCGTGGCAAGTTACCTCGCAGTGCAGTGGTGGCACAACCCAGTCCAGGTTTTAAAAATCGGTCGGGTTGCTGAGTTCCATCAAAATCGATTGGGTTTGATCGAATCATCCCGGGTCACTTGCTTGAGCCGACTGATAGTGCACTCAACCCGGTTGTACCACCAGATCCCCGTTGGACCGGCCCGACCAGCCGGACTGAACCGAATTTTATAACTATGCTTGTAACACTAAAATTGTAGAACCTACAACACCTAACCTTTTCCATTCTTTGTCATAATGTTTCCATTTCATTTAAATAAAACATACCTCTAGAATCATCTCAATTCTTATGTTATATTTTTTATTTATTTTAAGAATGAAATAAATTATTTAGATTTGTGACTATATAGTCATATTATTCTTATTTTATATCAAAATTTTTTTTTTGTAATACATTTATCTTTTTCAATTATTTTTAATAAATTTATTTAATTAATATTCATCTTTTTGGTTATACATTAGAGATCAAGTGTATCTCACAATTCATTGGATTAGAGACTAGTTTCGCTTGTGGTATGTGCCAAAAGCCCAAGAAAATTTTGCATAAAGGAGAAATTAAACATGAATTCTCTCGTTAAATAAATCGTTATCACTCATTATACACACACACACACACACACATATATATATATATATATATATATATATATATATATATAATTTTTTGAAATTTTAGTTTAAGCTATCATAGAGCTTACCACACGTGTTTATAGATTTTAAATTTAAATAATTGTTCTTTTATAATCCACTCAAAAAATTATAAACAATTTAAATAATTATTCTTTACCACACATGATATGCCTTGTAAAGAATTGTTTATGGACTGTTTATGGAAATATTCGACTGATTGCCTTTCTGGAATATCAAATTGAGTTTCCAAATAACAAATTCTCCACGTTCGTCGTTTATTTTTAAAGTGCTTAACAATTAAAAATCTTCCAACCGGATCGAGTATCTAAATCTCAGCATTTTAATCTCAAAAGAATACTGTATGAACTCAAATATTGGACCAGAAAGTACCATGTGCATTATAATTTACAACCAAGAGATAATACTAAAAATAATTTACAAAAACAAAATTATCAACAATGAATCTGCTCTAACGAGAAAACTATGAGTAAAGTTTATATCATCTAAATTATTAAAAAAAAAAAACTACAAGTAGCATACCGCTCCATATCTAGTCTAGAGATTTTGTATGGTCGTTATTCTAGTTTCTTTATGCACTTTAATTTTTCAAGTGTCCGTGAAGAACTTAAATTGAGTATCCAAGCCATCCACTTGAAAGCATCCATTCCACAAGGCAATCACGCCTAAGATTTACAAGTTAGAATGTCAAATCATCCAAAGTAAGTTCTTAGAATATTGGGTGCAATATATCTTGATACTAACCTGTGTGTTTTCTGTTTTCAATTTTTGAAGCTCCTCCTGGGTACAGATAAGCCTACATGTCACAACGCTAGGATTATGTACACCGATATTTCACCATATAATCCAACTATATTTTATAATATAATACAATACCTCCACTGCAACTCTGTTATCTCATGAAGTAAATCCTTTTCCCTCTCGTGAGCTGCTTCAAGCTAAAGTAATACAAGGAAAAGCAGATACAAAGTCATTCAATTAATTGTAAAATATTTAAAAACAAAAAACAAGAGAAAGATAAATGTCTCTAGAAAGGTAATACAGCAAGCAAACATGCTGAATTTGCAATTCAATTTATTTCCTTACTAAGTTTTTTTTTGTTACTCAACAGGCCTAAGCCCGGAAAAAAAATATTACAACGACACTAAATGAGAAACAGAAACTCCAAGAGAATATGCTTGCAACAAAAGGCTAAGAAAAGCCGGATTTCCTTGCTAACTTTAACCGTATTTGTTACTCCATTTAAAATTGATCAACATTTTAGCATAAAAATAACTCATTTATTAACATTTTCATTTTTTAATAAAATATTAAAACATTTGAATTTTCAAGGAAATATTAAAACATTTTAAATTGATTAACATTTTATTTCGATTGTCTCCAAATAAATACTTTGTGCATTTATTCTACCGTAGGTTTTAAACGAAAAGTTTTCCAGCATCCAGGACAAGAAGTGCACCCTAAAAACTTTATCAAACATCTCTCTTGCAATGAAGCTAACCTTTCAGAGCTTTTGAGAAGTCCTTCATATTAAATAATTTTAAATTTCATAACCTCCAAACTCAGTTGGCATTATTATTAATTTATTATTTAACATTTCTTATACCACAGAATGTACATGGTTTTCAGATGGCACATCCTCAAATAAATTCAAATGAATTACAATAAAAAAAAGCCCCATAAACGCATACCAAAGATTTCTCAGTTGTTGCTATCTGTGCAGGGTTACTTGTGCCATCAGCTGTACGGTTGAGAAAAAAAAAAGAATTGAAAAGTATGCATATAAAAGAAAACAATGAAGAAAACCCTTGAACAAAATATTTAAGTAGAAACTGTTCTTGGTATAACCTGAAGAGTCGCCGGCAGTAATTTGCTTCATTAAACTTAAAATGCTCTCCTATTAAAAAGTCATGGTGAAAAAAAACAGTTACTCGTGGAAATTAGCTAAAGTAGACCAACTATAACTCATAAGACCATAAGGCTGAACATACCCTTTGAAGAATATTTGTCTGCAGTACAGAGTGCAACACAGGAAACACAGAGCAGCCAGACAGATTTGATGGTGTGGCATCAGATGCTGGTAATAATGGCAAAGTTGGATGTGTAGAAGCAGCATTATGCTGGCTAAAACCCTACATAACGCATGTCATTTCCATGAGATGTTCAGTATATTAGGAGTTATATCTGCCTGATATAGGTTTATGATTTGAAACCACTATCATATTATTTTATAGATCCATTCTTCAAACCAAATGAACTCAATACTAAACACATTGCTACACTTTCATTTTCTTTTAAAGAAAACGGTAGTAGCACTTTCTGGCAAGATTAGTTGCAAATCAAGCACCATTAATGCCCAAGCCAATGCGATAAGAATTACAATTACAAAAGCAATGTAATCATGGTAAAATTATTTTGTAATTATGGTCAACATATATTTCAAACCTATGTACCAATGGAAATTACAAATGAAATATTAAAAGGATGGTTTAGACCAAAACAGGTTTCTCCCCTAACCAAGGGAAGAAAAGGGACAGTTATACAAACTTCAAAACCACAAACCTGCACACTATGGCTCTTTTGCAATACAGGAGGAGGGCCCACCTGAAAGAAAACTACACTTAGTATTTCAGTCTTCAAGAGAGGAGAATGAGAATAGTTCATTACTCGCCTTTTCTGGGTCAACATTCTCAGATGTAACCTTAAAACGTCCTCTCTGCTGTACAACTGGCACCTTTGATTTCTCATCAGTGTCATCAGAATTAGCTGCCACAAGAATGATTATTAGACAAAAATGCAGGAGTATTCCCCGCGGGCTTCAAGAACTCAGCTGTTATGTCTAGGGGGAAAAAACAGCGAGTGTTCCCTTGATGTTGACAACAAAGCATTCGAATGGACAAATGAATATGACCTGATGATTTTGAGACTCTAGAAGGAAGTTCAGTAAGCACGTCCTCTCCTGTCTGTGGAACTGAAGTTGCATTGCAACTTGAAACGTTCGGGTGCAGATTTTGTAGTTTCTCACTGTCATTTGTATTGCTAAGTATTAATGCTGATGGCAGATAAATTATGATACTCAAAGGGTTAAATGAACGAAATAATGGTATCATTGTAGAGAAAACATTATACTAAAAAATTGTTATTTGATACAAACAAAAACAAATTGGTACTATTTAGCTATAATTTAACTGTTTAAAAAACACAATTTATAGTACTAGTATATAGTTAATAAATAGTATAAAAATGTTATATCTTATACTAGTGTAAATCGATCTCTTCTATATCGACTGTTTCTCATAATCAAATAAGATTATAAGAGGGATTAGTGATATTAAATTATAATGTAAGTTAAAAATACTCTTACACATTTTTAACAATTTTTAACTAGATATATTCACTATTATAATATAAATCATGTATATAAAATTTTATATTAATATAAAATTATTTAGTATTTTATTAATATACATCAAAATTAATTGAAATAGATTATATTTTTATTTTTATTCACTTTCACTAGATTTTACACAAACAATCAAAGTAATTGAAAGTTAAGATTTAATAATTAAATTGATCAAAAAAATCACATTTAATATAAAATTATTAAATGGGTAGAAATGTTAAGTACTACACTATTGTATACTTATCCCTCAACTAATGATAAATGTACAATTACTTGCTTCCAGTTATGTTATTCGAACACCTCTTACCTTGCCTTTTTTACAATTCCTAATATTGATTTATGATAAAATTAAATCAATGTTGTTGTCTAATGTCTATTTTTTGGAGGAGAAAAGTGGTATGGTATATAAACAAAAAGGCGCAAACCTACTTTATGGTCTTTGAAAATGAAGCAACTTGAGAACCTTAGGATATTCTTTTCAAAATTCAGACAGTTCTAAGATCCCTGAATACAAATAAAAGATTGACTGAAGACAAGTAGGATTTGTACGCTTCCTGAGAACGTGAAATTTAACTTGTGTGATACAGAGTATCCATCATGAGTCGGTAGCTGGAATTACTTATTACCTTTTTTTATAATCATCAACATTAGCGTATTGATATCAGATTTCAAAATCATTTGGTCAAGCAAGTTCTTTAAGAAAAATATTTGAAACAACATACACCCTACCTTCCATAATTAGTCAAAGCTCGGTAATTAAAAAACAGAAAGAACTGTCTTTCAACAAGCGGGAGCAGGGAAAGAAAACTTTTCTACGTTTCTATGGAGGAAAAAAAACTAAACGAAGTGAAAGAAAATATGCAGCATATTTGATTTGTATTCAATATGCAGTCATATTTGATTTGTATTCAATCCATTGAATTGAATCAAGACAGCTAAAACTTGAATAATACTGTATATAGAAACGGGTACGTATTTGACATCTAAAACATGAAAGTTATACATTGATGACATAAACCAGCACATGCCACAGATTAATACCATTAATTTAACAATTTTTTATAATCCAAAATAATAATTGTAACCAAACTTAGCACAACATATGCCAAAATTTAAAAACAAGGAGTGAGATACAGAAATATAGACCTGGGCAAGGTGCACCCCCACAAATAACAAAACCAAGCATCCACCAAATATAACAATAAAAGACATGGCTACATACGAAGAGAGCGGTGTGGCAAAGCCACGCTACAAGGCAGGAAACCAAATAATATTGACCTATAGCACTTTGACATGTTAATGCAGTTTATCAAATCACACATTTATGTACTTCATTCTCAATGTAAATTACATAATCCTAAAAAAAGGGGCTATGATCTTGGTTTTCTTCCAAGTGAGAAAGCAAAGTTCTACCAGAGAATGGGAAGAACTAGAAAAACTCAATACTGTTAAAAAAATTAGCCATAAAATAAACATAGAAAGCGATGACAGACACAAATTGAACATAAGAAATGACCCACAATCAATAAATCAATAATAATGAGTGTGTTGCTGACATTTTTCAACAAAGCAAATGCAGTTTGCAGTTTTCCTAAATAAACTCAATGCACTTTAGCAGAAAAAAGAAAAAAGAAAAAAAACATGATGCATAATTGTAATACTCACCTTTCTGGTCGAATAGGTGGAAGAGTAACTTCAGGTACGATGTTAGATGAACATCCACTTCTATGATAATAATGGGTAGCCTTTCCCTCCACGGATCTTCCACCATTTTCCATATCAGGTTTTTCACCCAAATTATTGTCCACATGATCATCGAGACAGGATGAAGAAGTTTGTGGTTCATGGCTTGAACTGGTGATGCTAGAGTTGTCATCAGATTTTTCGAACCTAAATCTGGAAATGGCAACACATGATAATAATTAACAATTGGATTAGTTTGATCGGTCCTTTTCTGAACTGTAGAGACAGGTATCATTTATTTTAGAATATAAGATCCCAAGCCAAACAGAAGCATTGGCCCATGATGTTGTAAACGTATAATCATGTGTCACTAAAAAGTATAATTTACTAGATCTGACATCAGATGCGTTTTAGGAGCATACTTGGCATCGTTTACTGCAGAATCAACTACGAGAACAGAAGCTGATAGATTTCGCATATCATCATTCTCTTCCTGTGAAGCATAGCCATTAGCAATACCCCAGTTAAAAAATTGTTAACAGGAAACAGAAGAAAAACGAAAGAAAGAAATATACTGCATATGATCCTAACGAATTTATGAATACCATATCAGCAGATCGAGAAGGTTTGTGAATTGCACTTGGCAATTGCTTATCTTGTGAATCAAGTGTAGATAAAGAACTTGAACTTCTTGCATGGTTGATATCGGACATAGCATCGTCGAAATCTTGAATCTAGAAGAAATAAGACCTCTACTTAGAATCTATAACTGCAGGATGGTTGTAAGGGAGAAAAGATTGGACATGGTGTGTACCAAGGAAGCCTGAGCCTTCATGTCGTCAAGATTGAAGTTCCAGCCACTAATTCCTCTTTTGTATTCGTTCTATAGAGGATTAACAGAATGATGTGGTAAGCTTGGTATGAAAGAATATGAGATTTTGAAAGCAAGTGGTGCTCCCAACTGACAAACAGTTAGACATGGTAACGGTTACCTGTGATAATTCCTCCATCTTTCCATCCGGCATTTTCTTTTGTGCGAGCATATCTTCTTCTTTTCTCTAAGATATAAAAATGAACTTATAAAAAAGATTACACAAGATTACAGGGGCCGGGGCAGGAGGGAAATTATGGAAATAATATGGAACCTTTAGAGCTTCCATTCGGTCACCTAAAGCAGGCAACCCCTCCAAAAGCTTTTTGACTATAGTATCACTGGAGCGAGCCTGCTTAAAGAAGGAATGCTTCAACAACTTGCTTGCAGAGGGTCGTTTTGAAGGATCTTTGACCAAGCAACTAGCAATCATCTGCTTGAAAGACTGGAAAGAAGGAAGAGAGATGTAGGTTAGGAATAAAGGAGCAATCCAATGAGTGAAGAAGAACTGAGAGGTAAGGTGAGGTGAGGTGAGGTGACCTTACTGAACTTCCTATCCCTCTCGTAGTCAAGGCCAGGGGGTGCATTTTGCAGAGTCATGAGCAGTACCTTCATTGGTTGAAATTTTGAGAAAGGGGCATGGCCATGTGCAAGCTCCAAGGCGGTTATACCAAAGGACCAGATGTCAGCTCTGGGAATGAAATGAAGCTAGAATTAGTAAGACAGAGAGAGTAGAATGAATGAGTGATCAAAATAAAGAGAAGTGCAGACTTGAAATTATAGCCGTGAAGTTGCTCCATGACCTCAGGTGCCATCCAGCAAGGTGTTCCGACAAAGGTATTCCGTGTGCGTTGGCGGTCACCGGAATCAAAGAGGCAGGCAGAGACACCAAAATCGCCGAGCTTGACGGCGCCGCGTGAATCGATGAGAATGTTGCCGGCCTTGACGTCGCGGTGGATGTGGCCGTGATGGTGAAGGTACTCCAAAGCCTTCAAGACCTCTTTGAGAAGGGTTGAAATGACGACCTCCTCGAAACCGTCGGGGTGCGCGGCTTTGAGTATGTGGAGGCATGAACCGCCGGACATGAAGGGCATGACCACCCACAGATTGTGGTCGCTGACGAAGGAGCAGTGTGATTTGAGCACGTTAGGGTGGTCCACAAGGATCATTATCTGGGCCTCACGAGAAACGTTGTTCTGGCAGCATTGCGTATTAGCTATATTTTGGAATGGAATTGAAATGAATGAAGATTAATATAAAATACCAGATCGCAATTGTCACGTTCGAAGTCGAGGATTTTGATGGCGACGACCTCGTTGAAGGGGAGGCAGAGAGCGCGGTGGACAGAAGCGCTTACACCCTGTCCAATCTCCTCGTATAGAAGGTAATGGTCGGAGCCGATGGGGTACTTCTTCTTCTCCTTCATTTGAATGTTGTGTGGATCCAATTCGAAGGAAATTAGATATTTGAATATATAAAAAGAGAGCTGTCACGTGAAGAGGGTAATTGGGTCCGTGAAATAATATATCTTTGCGTTTCCTTCCCCGCCACCTCTCTTCTGCTTCTGCGCCCAACTAACTCCCCCGCCCCTACTGCTATTTTCTATTTCTCACACCACCCTTCCCTTTTTTTATTCTCATTTACTATTTGTTTTTTATATCCTAAATAACAAGCTAAGTATCTTATTCTACATACTGTTGATGTTCAATGAAAAACTATTCAAATAATTAAGGAAATTAAATATCTTCTTTCATTTCATATATAAACATTGATTTAATCTCGTAAAACACATGCTTACAAAAACTAGTGATTCCATAAATTAATGATGAAATTGAGATACCATGTCATTTTTATCTTAATTTCAGTAATTAATAGATTGGTATATTTTAAATCTTACAATTATTTTTTATCATAATAAATAAATATTTTCATCAGTTATTTTGTAACAAGTGCATAAATATAAAGATTTAAATATTATAGATTGATCAATAATAATACTTTAATTATTACATAAATTTTGGTGTTATGATTTCTTCTATACTCTTTCTTGGTTTATATAAATTCAGATTTTAAACAAAATCACATAATATTCTCTCTTTCACTGTACGCTTCGTCATTCTCATCTTCTTCATCCTTATCGGCTCAACGATATGTTCTCATTTCATATTTCTATGATCTTTAGAAATTTAAAAAATCTTGCATGAATTGAGTTTCAATTATAAATATACATTATTATTTTTCTCTTGTGAAATAGTTAATTACCAACACTTTTTATTCCCTTCATTTAGTTTCGATGAAGAGATCGATTAATACAAACAAAAAATACAAATATATTGACCTTTTTATTCTTTCTCTTCGGTAAGGGTTTTTATTATCTTTATCAATTTTATTTGATTTTTTTTTACACAATTTGTTTAATATTTGGTATTGAAAAATTATTCTTTAATGTTATTTTACATTTTTTTCATTTTCAATCTATTATTATTTTTCAATTTATTTTTTTATTTTAAATAGCTAATTGCTTACACATTTTATTTCTTTTATTTTATTTAGTTTCAATGGAACAGATGATTGACTTTTTTATTCTTTCTCTATTTTAAGGTTTAGTTTATTTTTTATTTTTTAATTTATATATTTACTTTTTCTTTGATAGAAATATTTCTTTCCTTTCTTTTCTTTTTTCAAACAATTTATCTTTCATTGTTTTTCATTTGATTTGCTTTTTTTTTCTAAGATAAGATTATATGGTTTTTTTTTCTAAGTATCTTCGTTGTTTTTTTATCATTTGCATTATTTATTTATGGAATATTCAATGCTAACATTTTTATTCCTTTTTATCTGATTTCAATAGAGGGATAAATGCAAACAAAAAACATAAATTATCTATGGTGAGTTTTCATTTTTTTATTTGATTTTTTTTACATATTTAATCGCATAGTTTCCATTTATGCACCTCTATTTTTTGTTTTGTCTTATGTTGTTTAAATGTTCTTCTTCTCGCATAAGAAAAAAAGAATAACTTCTCCTTTGATTAATTTTTTCAAGGGAACTATTTAAAGAACATCACTACCAATAGTTATGATGCTCTTTAAATCTCCTCCTTTTATTTTCAGGGTTTGGTTTCTCATCATACATAAGAAAAAGACTTTTTTAGAAGGGACAATATCCACTTCCATGATCTTAATACTTTGCCGCAATTAATAGTTGACATAACACTATTGATTAGAAATCTCTTTGGTGTAAACAATTTTTTTATATTTTCATCTTTGTTTTTTATCTTCTTCCTCTAATTTAATATTTTTTTATCATATTTTATTTTATATTTTATTGTATGCTTTTATAATTTCTTCTTAACATATTTTCAAAAGTCAAAACATTACAAAAATATTATGAAAATTATTTAACAGTATTATTTTATTATACAAAAATTTAAAATGAACAATCAATTTAAAATGAATGATTGTTTTCAAGGATAATTTAAAATAACACTTAATTTTGTATGCTAACACACATATTCATTAAAAAAATACGCAAAGTAATTGATAATATATTACAAAATTATAGCACTATAAAATAATTATCAATTTTTAAATATAAATTTAATATTAATGTGCAAGGCACATGATACTATGTTAGTGAAAAAAAATGTAATTATAAGAAGAGAACTCACTAAAGTGATCAACTAGATATATAACATTTTTGCTCATAATAAGTATTTTTAATATATATATATATATATATATATATATATATATCTTTTTAAAAATATATTAGACATGAACATATCTCACTTGTTCATCAAGGAATGCATGGTCTTATAAGCTTTAATGAAAAATGCACGTTTTTAAATAAAATTATATATAACTATTTGTTTTATTTTACTATTTATATCTATTTGTTTGATTTATATTATTATTTTATAAATTATAACTTATCTTTACAATTTAGTTGTTTTGTATTATTATTGTTGAAATCTCCCTTTAACTATTAAAATAGTTCATTTTTCTAAATATAAAATATAAAATATAAGTCGGTTAAAAAATATAAATATCAAAATTTATTACTTATATTTATAAAATTTTAAAAAAATGTAAAACTTTATGGTAGAAAAATCTTTAGCCCACAATTAAATTTATGTTTGTGTATATTAATTTTCCATATTCAATCTTTGTTGTCACACAAATAATCACAAAATAGATATATTTTTACAAATATAAATAGTTGAGTTTTTTCTAGTATGTTGTTAAAAGTTCAATTTATGAACATGTGTATGAAAAAAAAATGCTGAAAGATGCAAAACTCACTTCAATGATCTTTAAATCTCAAAAATAATTAGTCTCCAACTATCGGTTGGAAGATATTATATTGAAAACAAAAAAAATGGATATATACAAAATGTTGTTTCTACAATACATTTGAAGTCTTGTTTATCTGTTTGGTTTATAATGACAACAATGATCTTTAGATCTAAAAAATAAATAGTCTCCAACTATCGATTAAAACAAAAAAAAATGAACATATACAAAATGTTGTTTCTACAACACATTGGAGGTCTTGTTTATCTTTTTGGTTTATAATGACAACAATGAGAATCAAATATAAGACCTCGTACATACTACCAAAACCTCCCCCAATAGGTCAGCCCTAGTGAGTTTGTCATTGGAGGTCTTTTGATGCATAACACTAGTACATAACTTTAGTTATCAATAATTTGTAGAATGAGACCTATTTAAATAGGTCATTTAATAACCATTGAGTAACTAAGATTTTTGTTTAATAAAAGAGGAAATAAAGTGTTATAAAAGGAAATTAGTGGACATTTATTGGATGGTTTTGATGTGCCTATTGATAAAGACGAGAGTTTCATACATTAGGAAATACATCATTTTTTCATTCTACCCCTGAGTTAGTTTGAGGCGAGTAAGCATTGAACCTCAAAGGCATAGATAATCCCTTGGTAGTAACTTTAGTTATTGACCTTTGCCTTAGGTCGGTTTAGAGTTGGTGTGAATTATAGTATTTTGAGTGTCGAGCCTAAAAAAAAATGATCTATTAGTAACTTCGACTTGGATCAGCTAAAGGATTGATACAAATCACAACTATCCAAGTTAGTATTGGGATTGACTCGCATTCAAGGGTTATTGGCCCTAGGTGGCAATTCCAATAAGTTTTGGCATAGGACAAGTTTGATGACCTGTATTTTGAACTTTTAGTATTAGCTTAAAGGTGACACATTTAGGACTTTGTAAGTATTGCTTTGGTGTTGAGTTTATTGACTCACATTTAGAACTTTTAGTAGGGTTGTGCTCCATATAACAACTATGAAATGACACCATTTTTGGATGATTAGTTGTTGAAATTTGATCAACATATCTATAAATGTAACTCATTTGACTCACAACAATAACATGGAATGGAATGAAAACACACACACATTAATAAAAGTGGTAACTTATCGTTTTTAAGTCTAATGAGTTTTTTTTATAGTGAGTGATATTTTAACACAACTTTGACGCTTATATCTTAACCTTCCGAAATAGAAACTTATATCTTAATTATACACACATATATCACTTGTGGTCTTATTCAATGGATGCCTTGAAACCTAGGTTTGTTTTATGTACAAGGATGTAAATCAATTAATGTACAAAAAGTTAAGATTAGAAAAATATTTGAATGCAATAATCTAAAACACTTGAGAAAAAGGATATGACAAAAAGGCCTATTATTGAGTATGAAACATTAGGGTTTCAATCCACAATATTCGTGACTTTCCCTCCTTGCAACATAGTGTTAATTCCCTCTCCAACACGTTACACATCCTTGCTCAAATCCAAATTAAGTGGTTTCGGGTTGTTTAAAAAGTGTGACCTATTTGGTGCAACCACTTTCATAAACATTGTTGTCATAATACCATGCACACTAACAACCCCCAATATTTGAATTAGTTAAGACAACATTCATTTTCACATGTGAAGCTTGTTAAACTTTCTCCTTGTCGCCCTTATACATTAATGGTTAGGAAATGGTACTGGTTAATGGTTCTTGAACTGGATTTTGGGTCTAGATACATATTGGCACAGGAGTTAACTTTAAATCATTACATAATGTTATTATCTTTTTTCTCCTTATCTTGCTCCAAAAATCACATAATTGTCCCTTTATTGTAGTTATCTTCAAAGAAGATTGCATATAGCCTCAATATCATTTAATGAATGATATTTATTTTCCTTAGATTTTTTACCACCTTCATTGTTCACTTTAGCTTTGACACATTTTATAATTTTGCCTTTTTGTGCCCACTTTCCTTTTTTAATAGTATTCCAATAAATATACAGATCTTTCCTTCCTTTAACATCGTATTTTACATTATTAACAACATTCACATTAGGGTTTGCATGAAAGCGTCCTTATGGGCCTGACTTATATTGTCTTCATCTACAAAAGGGGTAACATCTCCTTATGATGTCTTTTTGTAACCTTGAGCAAGTTCCAACTGTATGACCATACAATCCACGATGTTTACACAAAAAATGGAGGCCTTTGCATTTAACTTTGAACCAAAGATTATCAAACCAAATCCTCCTAACTATAAACTTTCAATAAAAGTTGTCATTGTGATGACTAACAAGCTTCCAGAGAAACCATGTTTGGAACCCAAGGCCAAATATGTACCCCTAAAAATGATGTTTTGTCGATTTTGAACTAAAACAAACTTAACCATATAGAAACCATGTCTCGCATCAACCACTTTAATCCTTGATTATTTTCCAAACGACTTTAAGTCTATCTCGCATTGTATAAAAACTGAATGTTTTTCCTAACAATTTCACTCTTACAACATCTTCCTTTACATCCATAATTCCTTAACCATGTGTTTGGATAAAACATTTAAAGAAGGTAATATAATTTTTCAAGGTATTTCAAAAATTTCAAAGTTTTCCAATATTTTAGTCCTTTATTAAAATGAGGAACTTAGAATTCCACTAAAATAGGCATACCACCTCATTGTCATTGCTATTGATCCTTACAAAGCTTCAAATGTGGCTAATGTTTGGTCTTCGATGCATCAATGAGAATGTTGTCGTCATTATTGTTGCCACTACAAATCATCAGTAACTCATTGTTGAGGGAGATGTTTTTTAGGTGAAAGAATACAATGGAAAAATGAATTGATTTTGAAATGGAACGAATGAAGCAAATGTAATATCAAGAAAATGATACAAATCAAAAACCCAAACAAGTTATTTTGCAATTGAATAAAATAAAATTTCCTTCATTTGAATTTCTCTACATTTTAAATTTCATAGTATTTTAAAAGTTTTCATCCAAACATTGAATAAATGCATTTTTATTAATAAAACACATTATCTAGGTTCGTTCCACACCTAATACACTATTGTCTTGCGAAAGGGTGTAAACTTTAAGTATAATTAAAATCTAATCAAATATTAAACCCATAACTGATCAAAATGGAAATACCTTGGATATCACTATAAAACCTTAAGATCATAATTATGATGATACCAAATAAAAAAGTCACCATCGTCAAACTTGATTTTAAACAAACCTTTTGCCAACAAATCCTTTTTTTTTCTCCAAGGAAGATTATCTTGTTGTGCCAATAGTTTATCCAAAAAAAAAAAATTTTATTTTGTCCCTTCTTTCAACCCGAAAGTCTTGGAGTGGGAGAAAATCCTTATTACACCTTTTGTTTCTAAATTTTTTACCTTAACATTATTGGTATAAATTTAGAATTTGTTTCGAATTAAACAATGAGAGAATTAGCTCATAAATATAAATAAAAAAACACACAAGTATAAAACGAGGTTAATATTTAAATTCATCATGGTTAATACTTAAAAAATTATGATTAGAAATAAGAAATTATTATAGAAAGAGGTAAAATAATATAATAATATTGATATAATTTGTTTAAGCTTATTTAAAAAAATAAGTTGTTTTTTTTTTTTTTTTTTATGTATTTGTTTAAATTGTTTTTTTCTAAAAAAAAGGAAATTTTCTGTTTTTCTTAACAAACCTATCTATTTGGTTCTTAAAAAAAATATTATTTAAAAACACTTTTTTTTAAATAGTATACAAATTGGCTGTTTAGTGAGAGTTAATTTAGGGAGAAAGGAAAAATAAAGAGAATAGAAAAAGAGCATTATACATACATGTGTGTGTGGTTGACGTGTTCATCCTCTGTAACGGCAACAGACGAAGTTGTTTCTCTCTCTAGCCTTAGGGTTTCCTTCTCCACTACCGTTCTTTCATCGGATCGCTGCCGTTTCCGGCGTCACTCCCATAATTCCGCGGCATGAAGCTCACAGTGAAGACTTTGAAAGGGAGCCATTTCGAAATCAGGGTTCAACCCTCCGACACTGTCAGTAATCTCCTTCGCAATTCAGCGAGCTCTGTCTTTCTTTTCCCTTTTCCCTATCACTTGTTGCTTTCTAAGTTATAGTAAAACATCTGTACGTCTGTACGTTTGTTGATGATATGTTTTTTTTTTCAATTTTTGGATGCAAATTTTTTCTCCATTGTTTTCAAACCATGGTTGTAATTGTTATTATTCAAACTCATCCGCCATTGATTTTGTTTGTATTTGTATCGCATACGTTCATTTTATTTCCCACCAACATTGTGTAAATTCATTTAGTATTTCGTGGATGCCAGTACTACTTATTATTATTATTATTACAAGGATTTTGTATGTTCCGTGCGTGGTACTCAGTCCTCAGATGCCGATGCTGTTTTTGTTCTTTTATTGAAAATTGTTGGTACTGTACTAACTGTGTTTTAGGTATTTTGCTCCCTCGTATAAGCATTACACATTTATGCTGAATAAAATCCCGATTCCATGTTGCCTATTTTGCTTTAATGTGAATTCATAGTTAGAATAGGCATTTGTCACCAGGCTTTACGTGGTATTCGGAAAATTTTAAAGTGCTATTTTCAAGTTCTATTGTTTATCAGACAAAATTATCAATTTATTGTTTATTAGCTGAAGTGTTCTGCTTTTTGTCACCTCAGGTTATGGCTGTCAAGAAGAATATTGAAGATGTACAAGGAAAAGATAATTACCCATGTGGACAGCAATTGCTGATTCACAATGGTAAGGTTTTGAAAGATGAAACTACATTAGTAGAGAACAAAGTCTCTGAAGATGGCTTTCTTGTTGTTATGCTTAGTAAGGTATATTTCTTTCTTCAAGAATACTTTGTTAAACAATTGCTTAGGCAAGTCACCTCCATCCAGATGTAGTGCTTTACTTGTTGATAGTGAAATTTTATTTGTATAATTTTTAGATACAGAGATTTATTGATCTGCTCTCTATCATTTAACAAATCAAAATGATAAGAATCTTTTGCTTGGATTGTCTCCCCCCAATATTTTATCTTGACATTATGAGATGCATTAGTTCTTGTCATATAATATCTGCTATACTGTTTTGATTAGATAAACTCAATTAAGACATTTTTCTTTCAATAGTTTCTTTTTGTTTATATTGTACATTGTAAGAGACACTGTTCAACTTCTTTAACCATAATTTTCCATTAACTTCTCTATTTACAGAGTAAAACATCGGGTTCTGCTGCAGCTTCATCTGTTCAGGTATATTTTGCTTGCTCATTTTTGGAAGATTTCTTTCATTTCCTGTTTTCCTTATCTATATTAGCTATTGTGAATGTGTGTCAGCCTGCCAGCAATCCTGCTACGACTGTATCAACGTCAAATTCCACCCCTCCTTCTGATCCTCCAGTGCAAACTCAGTGAGTCTATCTTTTATGAGGTTGATTTCTATATCAGCCGGTTTTTTCCTTATGTATTTTATCTGGTTTTGCAGAGCTGCAAACAATAGTACATCTAGCACAGACGCCCCAACTACAAAGTATGGTTTTTGTCTCTACATTTCTTTTAAGATACGTTTAATAAATTCTACTAGAGTTTTTATTCAGGATGCCACAATGTACTCCCATAAAATAGTTACTGAGCAAAGAATGGTGAATTATTGTTTTGTATCTTTAGTGCTACATTCAAGAGAAAAATGTGTTTGTTGTAATTTGAATTTTAATCTTTTGCATTATGGTTTTTCTTTAACTCGTGAGTTTTAAGATGCTAAATTCTTTTAACCAAATTAATTATTATGGTGTTGACATTATAATACTAGAAGCAGTGTGGTTTTTAATTCTAGTATTTTTACTGAATGCTCTGAGGGGTACATTTGGTTATTATACTGGTCATTTATATAATATTTGATATTTTCTGATCCTAGTTATTATGCCATGTAAGTTGTTTTGTGGCTGCTTATCATAACCATCATGCCGCTATTCTTTTTCTTTTGGCTTGTAAACATTGTTGGGATGAGTTGTTTGTCATTGACATCATCTCCTTTCCTTTCATCAAGTCTTCTAAAAATGCCTCTACATTTTTGCAGTGTGTCTGCAGATACCTATGGTCTGGCTGCTTCGAATTTAGTTGCTGGTAGTAATCTTGAGCAGACCATTCAACAAATTATGGACATGGGTGGTGGCAATTGGGACAGAGACACAGTTAGTCGTGCTCTTCGGGCAGCTTATAATAACCCAGAGCGTGCTATAGATTACTTGTATTCTGTATGTGTTAACTGCTTGTATTTTTTGAATGCTTAAATTTTTATGTTGTAAATGTTTGGATTTAACAATTCTTCAATTTTTTGTGCTTTTTTTGCTTTTTGGCAGGGAATCCCCGAAGCAGCTGAAGTTGCTGTGCCAGTTCCTCAAACAGCTGGGATGTCTTCTGGAGCAGTTCCTGTAGGACCTAATTCATCTCCCTTAAATATGTTTCCACAGGTAAAAACTCATGATACTGAATGGATCATCAAAAGTAATTCCATCTTGCTATTTGCATCTTTTTCTGTTACTTTCTGTGCTTTACTTCAAGCTGAAACTCTCCCAGGAGACAATTTCTAGTACTGGTGCTGGACTTGGATCGCTGGACTTCCTTAGAAATAACCCCCAGGTGAGTTTGCTGCTCCATCAATTGTTATTCTCTTTATTTCCGAAGACATATTCTTCAGTATCCAAGTTGTAAGAAAGATTTTGGTTAAATTACTCCATAGGTTCCTATAATTTTAACAAAATTTGAAATAGGTAGTTCCTTTTAGTTTAAAATGTTAGAGTTTATATATTTCTAGAAATTTTTAATAAGTCCCTACTGGCTGACAGCTTTGGACTCTGTTAATGGATGCTTGCAGTATGTTAGAAGTGTATGTGGTTCATGTATCACATGCAAAATGCATTTAATATTCATGGGGATTAGTGTCTAAGAAGTAGCATCACTTATTATAATGCTCTGAAATAGTCTCCACTAAGTCTCTACCAAGAGTAGATTTATGTACCTATGCACTATGTAGTACTATGTTCTACAATTTTTGGATTTATAACTTTGTAAGCCTCCACTTTTAACATGAATGTACCTATGTACTACAATTTTACATGAATAAAAATGTTGTCATTCTTTAAATTCTTTTTAAGAGATTCTCTTATTTCTCTCTAAATTTAACCGTCTTCTGCAGGCCATTCATGTTGACGTTATAAATACCAAGGATTTACAAAAATTTACATTTAATAGGCCTAACTCCTAATTGAAAACTTAGTTAAACTATAGGAACATCATTAAATTTGTTTTGAAGTATAGGGACCTTGTTAAAATAAGTTTTAAACTATAGGGACTTGTTTGAAAATTCAGTAAAACTGTAGAGACCTACAAAGTAGTTTAATCAAAGTTTTAAATTTAGTATACTGAATTCAGTAAAACACATAGGCAAGGTTTGCACCTTGATTCTTTGGATAATATAGAATTTTTCCATGCTACAAATAATGTTAACCATTTAAAGAATGAGTGTGAAACGTGAATTTGGAAGTTACCTTATTTCTCTTCAATATGTTAGGAAAGGACTAAAGAAGGACGGAGCATTAAAAAAACAATCAATAAATTAACGCTATGTATTTCATTTTACTTCAACCCTTTGTCTTATAGAGCAACCAAAATCTCTTTCCACTAGGTAGGATCGGCCACATAAATCAATAACATCATTGTATGTGTCAAAAACCAATCCGTAAGGGAGGGCATTTTTCATCTTCCACTTTTAATTATAGGGATATCCTCTATTTGATATACTCTTTTAAGTGAGGCACATGTCCAAACCATCTTAGGCACAAATCTACTATCTTTTCCTCAACAGGCTTTAGTTCCCTAATACAATCATTGCTAATATTTTATTTTCTTGTTTGACCATGCCACTCATTCAATGCAAAGTTCTCATCCCGACAGCACTCATGAATCATGATATTCTTGGCCCATTATCACCTCATATTCAATGCCACAACATCATTAATATTATGTTAGTGTATCATAGAAAAACCCTGAAGCACTCATCCACTCAGATTGAATCTTTTGAATTTACGTCTCCCTTTGTTTCACCATTTCTTTGTATTATAGAACCAAGATACCTAAACTTTCGTGACATGGTATCATTGGTATGGATGGTCTCTAATTTTCTCCTACAAGCCTGTACAAGGGTGGGTCTTGCTGAATTGCCATTTCATGTACTTTGTTACTCTGCTTAAAAAGAAGACTTGTGATTCTGAACTTCCTTCCAATCCTTTTATCTTATAGAAGTTCCATAAGTAAAGATGAGTTTGTGAAGCATGCTCTTGTCAGTTCCAATTACTTCGTTATTTCTAATGCACTGTGATTCCAAATACTTTTTAATTGACAGCTGTGCCTAGTCAATAAATGGCAAATACTTTGTTTTTCTTTCTAGTTTAAAGTACAGTAGTCAATAGTGAATAGCAGTGTGGAGCAGCCGCCCTTGAAAATGCTATAGTAGATAGCGATCCCGCTATTTTAAACCCTGAATAGATAATG
Source organism: Glycine latifolia (assembly GCA_013407115.1). NCBI lineage: Eukaryota > Viridiplantae > Streptophyta > Magnoliopsida > Fabales > Fabaceae > Glycine > Glycine latifolia. Next base: position 193,575 of record QARZ01000295.1, on the reverse strand, counting down.
TATTACATAATGTATCAACAACACCTTTAACCGAAGTTAATTGGGTCTGTGGTAGATGAACCCAATGAATAGAGAAGAAAAAGATGGGTCTTCACTCTTGATAAACGCTGGAGATTGGCTGGAAAACTCACCAGGAAAAAGATGGGTGACTGATGGAAAATCATGAACCAGGTTGTGGATGTCAGAGTTTGGCCAGAAAAGATCTCTGTCAGCACTGGGCTGTGTTAGGCAGTGCTGTTCGGAGTTGCAACAGCAGTGGGAGCTCAGAACAGAGTGCAATGAGAAGTGCGGAAGTTAGGGCTGGGGCATCAAAGAACAAGAGGTTCAGAATATAAAGGGATAGGATTTTCCTAGTTTACCCCCATTAAAAAGCATAAAACGATGGAGTTATAAGGTTGGTTTGGTGGATAAGAGAGAAGGAGGGAGGAGAGAGGTCGTGGGTTTGAATCTTTCCTATTAACAAAAACTAACAAATTAAGAACTAACATCGGCCTTTAAAAAAAGAGGCATAAAATGACATAAATAAGGGGGTAAAAATGGCTTCTAGCCCATCACACTAGGAGTGTCTGCGAAGGGTGTGAGTTGTGCCATGATGGCTGTGACTTGAATTCGCGCCGTGATGGCTTCACCTGGAGTAGTATCAGCCTGCATGACGCTGTGCTATTGACTACTCTGGTTTCAAGCTTTTGCATATGTAGCCAACCAACCCCACCTATTGGGACGAGGCTTCTTGTTGTTGTATCTGGCTTCAATCTCTACTTTCATAGTTTTTTAAGTGACCATTTCTCTGTCGGCATCTTCAGTTTCAAGCATTGCGTTCAATGGTGCAATCCAATCCACAAATTCTGCAGGTATTCATTTTCTCGATCACCTTCCTGACTTTTGGTCATTTCTTGATGTCTAATGATTTCCACTTTCCCTTGCAGCCTGTGCTTCAGGAACTTGGTAAGCAGAATCCCGGTCTTTTAAGACTGATTCAAGAGCATCATGGGGAGTTTCTCCAGTTGATAAATGAACCTGTTGAGGGTTCTGAAGGGTGAGTTTATTGCTTGCCATATATATCAAGTTATCCGTTTTACATTTCATAACCATTACTTGATCCATTGCCTTTCTTCATATACTGTTTCATTATGAAAGAAACGTTTGTACTTGTTAGCTTGATATTCTATTCTTATATCATATAATATTGAATTGGGAGTTTAATTGCATCATTTGATATTTTATATTCACGAAGTTTTGAAGTAGAAACGTATCCCTCTTTTTTCTGTCAGAGATATATTTGAGCAGCCTGAGCAAGACATGCCCCATGCCATCAATGTGACTCCAGCTGAGCAGGAGGCAATTGGAAGGGTATGTCAATGTCACTCCTTTTTGTAGTCTAATAATATGCGTGTCATTACCAGTTTCATTCCTGCTGATTGATTTTTACTTATTATTCGTAGCTTGAGGCTATGGGATTTGATAGAGCCTCGGTGATAGAGGCATTTTTGGCATGTGACCGTGATGAGCAATTGGCAGCCAACTATTTATTGGAGAATGCTGGAGACTTTGAGGATTAAATGACTCTGGGAAGGAAATAACTGCTGATTTCCTGGCGAAGCTTGGAGTTAGGAGCTCGACCTCTCTATAAATTATAGATCCACTCCTCCCCCTTATTTGCTTGCAGATGCCATTGGGGGGTAACTCTGCTGCGGCTTTAGCTCTTTTCTTTTTTATGTGCCAAAAAAAGTCTCTAACTCACATTACTTTCATTGACTCATAGTTTTGTTTGGCTCTTTTTTCTTTTAATTTTTTTTAAACTTAAATGTGACTAGTTGGATAATATATGGGGTAGAGTTTGGATTTAGCCATGTGTCATCGAAACAATGTGTTTTTGCCGCGTTCAATATGCACGTTCCACTTCGGTACTTCCATTTTCACGAAAGTAACGTAGAAGTAACAATCTGTTAGGTTAAAATATTTTGTAAATTAACGATGGATAGGTTATTGCAATATTGCAATTGTCTATTCTCGGGATTAGCCAACTATAAAAACGGCAAGGGTGTGCATCAATCTAATATTTGTTGCAATTATCAAGATGTGTGTAGAAGTTAAGTTTTAGAAGGAAAATCATATGGATATATTTTTTTTATTCTTAACAAATGCTCTTTAATTTTTCATAAAATTAAGTGATAGATTAATACAGATTTGATGTCGAAATATTTTGTTTATTTGAAAATATTATCTTATATTAAAAATGAAAAATGTCATTCATTTCTGTTTCTTTTCAATTTTTTTGTTGTGTTTATCAATGAATAATTTGTTCAATTAGAGATTGATTTAGACTGGATGATTTAAAAATCATTGGACTATTTTTAATTACTGTTGAAACTTTTTTTTTCCTATTGATTTCACTCAGATTCATCTATTTTTTTAAAATTTATTAAATGCATTTTTTTAGAATTATTTTATTTTTCATTATGAATAAAATATTATTGAAGATATTTATTAGAGATTACTAAACCTTCTCACTTTAGAATATAGATGATAGAGGAGCCAAATACTAAAATAATAAATTATCATGTTATGGAAATATATTAATTTGAATTGAATTTTTTTAAAAAAAAGTATAGAAATTGAGAGTGAATGTGGCGGAGCAGAGAGAGCATATTGATTATTGATTATTGAAGGTGCGTTTTGGAAATAACAAAAAATGATGTGTTTATATAAAAAAAAATAGGGTAAGGAGGAGGAGCAAGATAAACATAAACATTTGGGTCTCCGTCTCTGTGTCCGCGAAATCCCTACCTCCTTCTTCTTGGATTGAGATGACGATGGCGCTGTCAGTGGGTCAGAACTCCATTTCCGCGCTTCCCTTTGTTACACAACACAGGCACACCCCAAGTCCTGCTTCTACTTGGTTGAGCTTCAAACCTCAAGCCTTCTCCAAATCCCTTACTCTCCTCCCTCCTTCACCCAGCCCAAGTCTTACTTGTACTACGTTGAGCCCGGAATGCGATTGCGATATTCTGCGTGGGAGCACTCGCACGCTGACCACGCTCATGGGACTCGCCGTGTTGCTGATGAAGAAGGCGGCCATTCCAGTGTTGAGCATCAACAGCAACAGCGTGTCCACGATGGGCACTTTGTTCTTCGCTTCTCTTCGGGACCGTCCGAGTGCGAGTGGAGCCCTGAACACGCCGCTGACGGTTGTGGCGGCGGGCCTGGGGAAGTGGCTTGACATATACAGCGGGGTTTTGATGGTTAGGGTTTTACTGAGTTGGTTCCCAAACATCCCCTGGGAGCGGCAACCTCTCTCGGCCATCCGAGACCTCTGCGATCCTTATCTCAACCTCTTCCGCAACATCATCCCCCCTGTTTTTGACACCCTCGACGTCAGCCCTCTTCTCGCCTTCGCCGTCTTGGGCACCCTTGGCTCTATTCTTCAGACTGCTATGTGAATTTCTATTTCTATTTCTCTCTTTTCCTTTTAGCATCAACTTTCTACTTGTATCTTTATTCATGTTACTTTCCATGTTCCCCTTGCTTGCACCAATACCATTAATTCATAATCCCATTCCTATTATTATATTTTTATTTATTTATGCACATCACCTCTCTCATCTTTTTCTTTTGTCTGCAAATGCAATGAGGCAATCACCTGGTTTTGCTGATCGCTTCTACAACATATTAGTCTTTTCAAAATTCAAAATGTCATTACAACTTATCTCTTTTATCAGAATTTCCATTGCAATATTTGGATTGTTTTGAGTTATTAACATTGTGTTTGGATCCTGCAGAAGCTACATAGAGTTGCTTCTGTGTCTTTTTCTGTTTTGGACATGCAAATAGGAACAAGATATGTGCATTTCTAATTCTAACACAGATGCAAACACACACTAAATGTGTTATTTTATCAAGTATGACACATCTTGTTCTGTATGTATTGTGTGTATTTTAATTCTTGCTAAAGTTTCTCCTCACGTTGTGTATTGTGCTCCTCTTCAAGTTTATAGTAACTTCATCTCTTTCTTGTCTTCATTGTAGCACTTTTGTTTAGCTAGCACTTTCTTCTTGTTCGTTGTTATTATGGATTGTGAATGTGAAAGCCTTGCACCTTTCTCTGCGTATATTAAATATATAAGGTGCTTTACTCCCTTTTCATATAGAATTTTTTTTAAAGGGTTTAATTTTTGGCCGTTGTTTTACCTATAATGGAGTTAAGACACACTTAAAATATTTAAATTTTCAAGTGGTGATATTTATGATGTTTTTTTTTGGGTATAATTTGGCTATATATATATAAGAGTAATGATACACATATATCTATTTATTTTAAAAATTTTCTATAATATAATTAGATGATACAATAGTGACAACAACTGAAGTCGCTGAAGTCTTTTCTCATTAGGTAACATTTGTTATATACATCAAATGAGGTCCTTGTGTTGTGTTATGTCAAATGCCAATTCTTTATAGGGGCCATTTAGATGTAACTCTGCCTTTGAATTGAATTTTTATGACTTTTGAGATTACATGTGACAACTGACAATCGACAAGCCAACAGATTTCAAAATCATTATTAAATGTTCAGTGCATAGTTATGTATTTCGTGAGTTTCCTTCTAATATTAAGGCAACTTGAATATTGTTTCTTGTTAACAACGTCAGTATTGTGGATCCATTTGTGTTTGACACTTCCTAACAATCTTATTAATATCATGTCTTATATGCTTTGTTTTTCATGCTGGTAGTTTTAACCCCAGCGAAATCATTCTAATATTTCCAATTGAAGTTTTTAATGGTTTTCATCAATTTGTAATCATTGAGTTATCCTCCATTGAGTTTCCTCTTTTAACTAGAGCTTTTATTGATTTTCTTTTCACATGTCGGGTGTGATTCTGCCCTCTTTTCTTTTATCGATACTCACCTATTTTAACATGTATATTTCTATGAGGAGATGAATATGAGTTTTTTTAACAGCAGTGATGAATGTGTTTTTCTGATGACATTTTGTCTTATTCCCTCTCTCTCTCTCTCTCTCTCTCCCTCCCCCCCCCCCCCCCCCCCAAAAAAAAAAAAAAAAAAAACCTCTGTCTCTTTTTCTTTACAACTTTAATTATCACCTATAACTAATTTTTAACATCTTATTATTGATTTTGGTATTTTAGAGGATACAACGAAGTTTTAAACATCTTTACTAACGGCTTTCTACTTTTTTCTAAATTTTTTTTTCATCTTTTAAATTCGCAAAATTGATAGAAAATTCTTAAAACTAACTGTTAATTATGTCGACGATCATTGTCAGATATAAAAAATAATGAAGGAAAAAAATCAGATACAGTAAACCGGATTCAAATGTATTACATACTTATCTTTTAAGGGGAGGGGTGTGTGTATTTTAAATTTAGGGAAAGACTAGAGTGTAGGCATATTTGAGGAAAGGGAAAGGTAATTTTTTTGTTTTTTTTAATAAATATCACCCTATTTTCCGCTAGTACACTTTTTATTTGTTTTTTGGCTATTCCTCCTTATTCACTCAAGATTATAATACCCGCAGTATTTTTCTTATGTTATTGATGACATTTTTTAACTAGGTATCTTGCGTTCTTTTATTTGTCTTATTTTCTTTTTGGGTATAAGTATCGCGGGTTTAATGAATGTGAAATAACATCTTCCTTTTAAGTTCAAAAACACCTTTCTACTACAAGTAGTGCCTGAAATACTTCTCCATTTTCTAATTAATAAATATTTCTCCATTTTGCTTAACGATCGGACAATATTGTAATAATATGGAAATGAAACTCAATTTCTCAATTTTTAGTGCAACTTGCACGTAAATTTAATTCAAACACCGAAAAGGATTTGCTCCGACAGTTAACAACAACAAACAGAAGTTATATGTCTTGAGAATCAAAGAACTAATGTCTTTGGGGAAACGCAATCTTGTTTGTAGGCCTTCTCCTATATCTAATGCCGACAATTTCAGCAAACCACAAGCTTCAGCTCAATTGGATTCGAAAAATCTATCACTCTCCAACGCAAGATTATTGTTATTATTATTATTACTACTTTTGGATTATAGCGGCAGCTAATTAAGTAAGCTCCAAAATCACATTATGTTAGAAGAAATGTAAAGGGGGAAGGGGGAAGATAATATGCCTTCGAAATTCCAGCCACAGTTGCCGAAATTTGATCCTGGAACTGATAGTGATTACTTGGCCTGACCTTGTGTTAACTCAAGTTGGCATACATTTGCGCGCATGTAATATTGGCATACAGTTCATATACGCTTGCATTGCAGTTGGTATGCACAGTACAACGAACAAGTGGAAATAATATTAAATTGGTTTATTTAATGTACCAGAACTTATTCACTTCTAACTATATTCGAATCGAAGTACTGCAAATGTTCATCAGTTTGAAAATAGCTTCACTTTCATCAATAGAAAGAAGGAAAGAAAATGGCTAAGCTAGTGAAACTAAACTTTCTGTACAGCCAAAATTTGAAATTTAAGATATTTAAGATGTTTAAGTGTGTGTTTGGAATTGGATATATGTTGAATAATTTAAAATTAAGATAGAATGACAACTAATATAATTTTAACTAAATATTGACATCATTATTTTCATATTAAAGAATTGATTCTGAGTTAAAAATAATCAAGTAGTTTTTTTCACTTAACTTTTAGAATAAAAATATTTTGACAAACTATTTCATTTCAAAACTAATTTTGTTTTAAATTAATTTTACAAACGTTGATTCAAACATACATTAAACAAATCATGTACGCGCACACGTCATGGGTGGAAAGCGTTTTTCTTATGGTTTAAGCAAAACTTACATTCAAGCATGTGGCAAAATATATAAACATTTATGTACATCACCGTGTGTATGTATATATATAATTTTTTTTTCTTGTTGTAAAATAGAAAAAGAGGGAAAATTTATCATTCTCAGCCTCTCAATCTATTATTATGATTTAAATGTACAATTTTTAATCTAAATTATGATTAAATTTAAATATATTTTTAATCTAAATTATGATTAGAAAGTAATGGTGTCATTCATGTCAACATATGCTTCACGGTAAAAAGTTGACGATGAAACAAAATCCTACAATAGATTCCAAAGAAATATTTTTCAAATTGAATTGTTTATGCCAGATAGCCTTTATAGAATAAAGCTTCCCCTTCTAGAATTTTTTTTCTTAATTGTCTAATTTGGTACACACGCTTTACATCGTGTATAAGACAGAGTAATAAACGATTTCGAGGCGCCAAAGACGCTAATATCTTGGTAGACACGAACTGAACTATATTAAGTAAAAATAATCTATACACTTAAAAAAAACGCTAAATTTGTTTTTGGGGTTAACATGGAGTCTTCATTTTGGCCATTTAAAGGTGCCTTTTGTTTTAGATGAGATGGAGTGGATGGAATTTATTTGTCTCTGTTGGATTAGGTAATGCATAAAATAGCTGGGTCCTTCTTAAGTATTATTATTTTACAAATTGAGTAGTTAGAAGTTAGTACATAAGTTAATAAAAAGAAATTAATTTTGATAAAGTAAGAAAAGTACTGGTGGGGTTGTAATGTGTGAAAGGATTTGAATAAAAAAAGAAAAAGAAAAGAAGAAGAGAGAGAGAGAGAGAGAGTAGGCATGTTAATAATGATATGATATTTGGGAAATAAATTATACGTTGCTTGGTTTGGTGGTTTTTGCGGGACGAGACAACCTACCAGTTGTTGAGTTGAGGATACTGCTTCGAAGATGGGATCTCAGACTCAGCAGCGTCATCACCACTCTCTTTGATTCTCTTCAATCTTCAGGTACAGATCTTCTCCCTCCCATTGAAATTGCTTTCACTTACCATCTTTTGAGGGAGATCCACTAACCCTTTTTCTCCAAACACACTCCTTTTAGAGGATTCACTAGCACAGCTCAATGCTACCCTTGCTTCTTAGTTCTTAATGGATCAAACCTTCCTTTCTTCGCTCACATCCTCAACTCACTCACTCTATGGTTCTTTTGGCCGAATCAATCAAAATCAACCAATCCTGTACCAGAAAAGCCAGCATTCCATTTCTGTTGCCTTTTTTTTCTTCAAGTTTTTGTCTGGTTTCTCATACTGAATATTATTATTCTCAATTATCAACTTAGGAAAAATATTAGTTTACTTCATTATGCTTTCTCTCTATTAGATGAATATGGATATCTATCCATTATAGTATTATTGAATTATGCCTAAAATTCTATTCCAATTGTCCTTTTTTGTTTTACTGTTTTGCAGTATTACTTTGAGTACCACTTTAACAAACTGGTGCCTTTTCTTATTACGCCCCTTTTGCGCTACTTTGAAAAAGTCTTATGGGTTCAAGATTCCCATCTCATCAGCTCAGCAATGGCCTGTATGTATCAGGCCGTCCTGAACAGCCAAAAGAAAAGACTCCGACAATGAGTTCAGTTGCCATGCCCTATACCGGTGGTGACATCAAGAGGTCGGGAGAATTAGGGAAAATGTTTGATATCCCCCTGGATGGCTCTAAATCTAGAAAATCCGGTCCAATAAATAATGCTCCTTCAAGGACAGGATCATTTGCAGGTGCTGCTTCACACTCTGGACCTATCATGCAAAATGCTGCAGCTCGTTCTGTTTATATCACATCTGGTAATGTATCTGCTGGAGGCATGTCTGCTTCAGCCTCAATGAAAAAGACCAACTCTGGTCCATTGAATAAACATGGGGAACCAGTCAAGAAGTCATCTGGCCCTCAATCTGGTGGAGTTACACGCCAAAACTCTGGTCCAATTCCTCCAGTTCTTCCTACGACTGGTCTTATTACATCTGGCCCATTAAATTCATCTGGAGCTCCAAGGAAAGTGTCTGGTCAATTAGATTCGACAGGATCAATGAAGTCACATAGTTCCTTTGTAGCCCACAATCCTGCTGTAACCACTCTTAGCCTTGATGATGAATATTCCTTCAGGAAGAACTTCCCGAAGCCAATATTGTGGTCTGTGATTCTGATTTTTGTAATGGGATTCATTGCTGGCGGTTTTATTCTTGGAGCTGTCCGCAATGCCATTCTCCTCATTGTTGTTGTAATTCTTTTTGGTGCGGTTGCTGCATTATTCACTTGGAATAGTTGTTTTGGAAGGAAAGCCATTGTTGGTTTCATTTCCCGTTATCCTGATGCAGAGCTTAGAACTGCCAAGAATGGGCAATTTGTGAAGGTTTCTGGGGTATGTAACTTAATACTGACGCACACATGTATAATACAATTAAGCAAATAACCATGGGAAAAGCACAGTTCTGCAAATACACACATGCACACCTAACCATCCATGCTTTGATCATTCATTTTTTCATTCATCCATTGCTTGACGGATATTGCTTTTTATGCGATAGACATCATTAAATTGAATGGTTTGCTCATGTCTCTTGTCTATGTTGTTATATTTGCCTAAATGAAGGATATAGACCAATAATTTATTCTATCTTTTTAAGGTGGTTACCTGCGGTAATGTTCCACTAGAGTCCTCCTTTCAGAAGGTTCCTAGATGTGTATATACATCCACAAGCTTGTATGAATATCGAGGATGGGATTCAAAAGCAGCAAACCCAAAACATCGCCGTTTTACATGGGGACTTAGAGCAGCTGAGGTAATTGCATTAATCTGTTCAGTCTTTTCTAATCAGATTGCCAATTTTTCAAATTTGATCAAATATTCAGGATTTCTTGATATGCATATGCCATGGAGGTGAATTAGATAGTGTGTTTTCTCATAGAATATACTTTGCTTAAATGAACTGTTGAGAGAGAAACAAAAAAGAGGCATTTACTGAACAGTATGTAGATTGTAGAATCACAATATATATTAATCTAATAATAAATACATGGATCATAATTTCCCTAGTTATATGAACTGACTAACTTATATACCATGAATTTGCACCTAAATAATTATATGTAGTTATGTACAATGAACCTGGACACAAATCTAAATTATAAGGTCAATTACATATCCAACCCCATCCACAAGCTAGAGCATAAAGATAATATCATTCATATGAACCAAGCTTGCTACATAAATAACTTACTTGAGTACCTCTGAGGGGTCTGGTAAGGCATTGGTCATTTGATCATTGGAGTTAATTAATATAGCGATAATATCTCCTAATAAAAATTTTTCCTTGATGAAGTGATAGTGTATCTCAATCACGAAATTAGATTGGAAGGTGATATGAAAGCGGCTTAATTGTTACACATAAGTGTCATTTGCATTTTGCAAAACCTTCCTAAATTGAAGTTCTCCCAGAAGTTGTTTCATTCAAATGAGCTAGCAAGTAGATGAAGCCATGACTTGGCAGTCTGCTTTTGCACTGGATCTTGTAACCTTGTTTTGTTTCTTATTCTTCCTGGCTATCATATTACCCCTAATGAGTACACAATTCCCATAAAAGGGATTGTTTGTAAGTAGGAGAGCATGCCTGATTGGCATTTATGAGTATCTTATTATCTATGTTCGTCCGTGATCTTCATACATAAGCCTTTTTTAGGAGCTCGTTTAACATACTTTAGGATACAAATCACAACATCTTAATGACTTTCACATGCAGAATACAACCAACAAGTCACCAAGACATAACTTTACCGCTGTGCCAGGGCTCGTCCTCTGTCTTCATCTAACAAATACTAATTATAATCTTGAGAGAGGACCAAACATTAAACTGATTTGGTTTTTTTTTTTCCGTAAACTAAAATGTTTCGAAGTATGTTCTAGAAATGTTTTGATCCTTGCAACCCCATTTGTGCTCTCTATTCCTTAATATGGCTATACTGTATCAGCATGCCACTCATGTATTTTGGATTTTGCAGGATAACATCTGAAAGTTTAAGTTTTTATGTTCATTTACATTGCATTTTATTCAATGCAGAGACATGTGGTGGACTTTTACATATCTGATTTCCAATCTGGACTGAGAGCATTGGTTAAAACAGGCTATGGTGCAAGGGTGACTCCTTATGCTGATGATTCCATTGTTATTGATGTTAATCCAGCCAATAAAGACATGTCCCCTGAGTTTCTTCGATGGTTGGGAGAGAGAAAACTTTCTAGCGAGGATCGTATAATGCAATTAAAAGAAGGGTAAAGCACTTTATCTTGTTGACTGAAAAAATGCGTCTAGAAAATAAAGTTGAGATAATTCATGATGGGGAAAATGTTCTTATGAAACTGCCATTGATCTTTTTGCAGGTACATCAAAGAAGGTAGCACAGTTAGTGTAATGGGAGTAGTTCAAAGAAATGACAATGTGCTTATGATTGTCCCTCCACCAGAGCCTTTGACTACCGGGTGCCAATGGGCCAAATGTATATTCCCTGCTAGCCTTGAGGGTATTGTTTTGAGATGTGAAGATACGTCAAAGATTGATGTCATTCCAGTGTAGTCATCCTTGATGTTGTTCCAGTGTAGTCATCCTCTCTGGTAACCTCTTAGGTATTCTTCTTTAAGGAAATATGTCTTCCCATATCCGAAAATGATGGTGGTGGTGGCGGTTGTTGTTTGTATTTTGTAAGCATATACGTGTTGTTGGTAAGTGTGATGATTCTGCCATTGATATGGTGATTTCTTTTTCTTTTTCTTTTTCCCACACTCAATGCCTAGTTTGTTGTATAGCTAATGGAAATTCTTATTCGTTTATTTTTCCTGAGGATTTTATACTTTTTATTGGACGTGGTTTCATATAGTGAGAAAGTTTTGTGTATTCGGAAGGACTTTTGTTGGTTGAACCTGTCAAGGGAATCTATCATACACGATTTGTCAATTAGGTGGTACTGAACTACTGAAACAAGATTGAATATAACCAATAACCACCAAACGGCTTTATCTGGCTGGCATCATATGAAACAAATCAAACAATCCCTTTCCTATCATGCTATATATATTTGCCTATTGGTGAAACTTGATTGAGTGGTACAGTTCTATATGACATTTTTCTTTCATTATCCTCCATCCAAAAGTGAATACTAAAACTAAAGGAGTTCTATGAGGTGCATGGTTTCTTATCTCAATTTTATCGTTTCTTTCAAATGAATTTATTAGGAAAAATTATTTAAGAATATATATTGTACTTATGGGTTATATCTTTTGCACAATCGCACGGTATTGATAATTTTCGTTATATATTTGGTCTTTCATATTTTTAAAAACTTGTATTTAATTTTTATATTCATTTAATTTATTTATTGTATAAAATAATTTATATTTGACTGTTTTACATAATTTATATTATTTAAATTATTAAAATATCACTAATTCATTTTTTAATCATATTTATTTCTATGTAAGAATAAAGACAAGTTCTAGGAAATTTACTAGACCTCATGCATTCGGTTCATCCTTGGTAATAATATAAATTTACAACAGCATAATAAAATTGCTTGAAAAAGTCTAATGAATAACTGAAAAATAATCTAATAATAAATTTTTTAATTTTTTTATTACATGTTAAAATTATTTTTCACATAACTTTTACTATATTCATGATTTCTTTTTAGTTCGAAACATCAATTAAGTTCTATAATTTATACGTACGTGAATTTAATAAAATAAGTGTCCATGTCTCAAATAAAAAAAATTAAAATTGAGTTTCAAAATCTAAAATAATTATAATCCTTATTTTAGATGAGAATTTTAATTCACTTAAAAAGTATAAAGAATTAAATTAAATTAATTAAAAAATAAAATGAATAAAATTAAAATATAAAAATCTAAAATATATTTTAGTCTTTCTTTATAGATGATAATTTATAAGTGTTGGTATTCAAAGCTCGTTTTGGTGTTGTGTTTCCCAACTCTCATCAGAGTCAGAAAAGGTCGTAACGGTTTCCGCAGGTGATTTAGCTGCATCCTCCAACGTAGCTTTGCTATTTCCTAGGCTTTTCGCTAAAGTTTCTGTCACCTTCTCCCCTGCTCCATTCTCTCTGCCACTCCCACAAATCATCACCATTACTAAGACACAAGCACACCAGCACCAGCAACAATCGCGGACTTTATGATCCATATCAACCATTCATTCATGAAACTTGAGTTGAGTGCCTTTTATTCTCTACTACTGTATCAGTATGTACAGAACACGTCACACCACAAGCTACCACTACTCAACACCTGTCTTCTATACACTACACGTTTCACTTACCCTCATTTCCCTTTCGTCACACCACACAATGTGCTTCATTTCATTTCTTTTGTTGCTAACAAATAGTACCATTTGTAACGAGTCTTCTGTTTAATGTTGTCATTGTAAAAAGGGTTTATATAAGTAAATAAATTAAGAAACAGTGTGTGTGCATTAAGTTGCAGCTGATATGGAGAGCTACAGTTCTTTTTCCGGCAACACTTTCCTCGTTCTTAAATTCTTTTATATTCTTTTAGAGTATATTTAGATAAAGTATTTAAAATGTTTTTTCAAACCCAAATAATACATTTTTAATAAAAAATTACCAATTTGAGACTGTTTTGAAATATATTATACATTTGGGACTGTCGGTCACGTCCAAAATTGGGCATGATCAGTCACGCCTAGATTCAGGCGTGACCAAGGGGGGGTCATGCCCAATTTTGGGCGCGTTCCACCAGAGGATGCCACGTGTCATGCACAGATGGAGCGATGCGTATATAAATTTCGGACGGTCATAATTTTTGACTGGGATGTCCGATTGAGGTGAAACCGGTGGTCACGCGCTCGAAATTGAGAGGAGATGCCGCTAGAAAGTTCTCAAAGGGGACTTGGTCAAAATTTTTTCCCAAAAGAGACCTCTAAGTACCTCAAAATTGCGATTTAATCTTCGAACCTCCAAAAAATTTCTTGTTTTCTAATTTTTTATTTATTCAATTAGTGAATTGCATGCTATTTTTTATTTTTTTAGTTACTTCTCTTAATTTCGAGCGTTTTGACATAAAATACGCCTTTATCAAAATTTATGACTGTTCAAAGTTATATGCATCATCAAATTTAAAGCCTAACAATTGCTAAATGCACCCCAGTTTTTGATCAGTGTATTCATAAAATTGAAAATGGCTAATTACACTCCATTTTTTATTAAGTATAGTTCAATCTTTTCTTTTAAATCTTAAAATTTAAATGATAATATTTTTAAAATATACCCCAAATTATTTGATTAAGTATTTTAGTAATTTATATTATAATTACTTTGAATTACATTTAATATTTTAAATCTAAAATTGTTAGCGACTGATATAGAGACTAAAATTGGCGTGATTTAATTTTTTTACGTAAAATATCATTTAATATTATTAATTTTTATTTTTATCTAATTTTAAAGTATTTTTAGATCGATCTTCATCATTATTTTATTTAAAATATATCATACGTATTTTGGATAATTAAGCTTGAGCTCCAAGTTATAAAATTTTTCAATTTTTTCAAATTCCAAAATAAAATTGAAAATTTGAATTAAATAAAATATTATATTAAAAATTAGTTATATAAAAAATCCAAAAAATATTAAACAAAATCATATAAAAAGTTAGAAATTATATTAAATAAAATAATATATTAAAAATTAGAAATACCAAAAATTCTGAGTGTATTAAATAAAATCATATAAAATTAAAAAATATACTAAATAAAAAAATATTAAAAAAATAAAAAAGATCATATCTATGATGAAGATCGGTCTAAAAATACTTTAAAATTAGATAAAAATAACAATTAATAATATTAAATGATATTTTACGTAAAAAAATTAAATCATGCCAATTTTAGTCTTTATATCAGTCGCTAACAGTTTTTGCGACCGAATTTGTCGAAAAATACAATATTCTGTCGAAAAACTGTTAGCGACCGATTTAGAGACGAATTTTGTCAGGCCCAAATTTGGGCGTGACCAACAGCCCCGTATATGTAATAGGTTTCAAAACAGCCCCAAATTAGTAATTTTTTTATTAAAAATGTATTATTTGGGTTCTTTTGCCATTTTTTCAATATAAATTTTAATGTTTGGATATATTTGTAAGACAGAAATTTAAATAAATAAAAATATAGAATTTAAATTTCTTTCTAAAATATGAACTTCACTGTCTTCTTCATCCAGATTCTCCTCTTCTGCAACCTCCATAGCTTCCCTTCCTCAATTCCCCCTCCCCTCTCTCCCATCCTCGCTGTCGTCGAAAACCACCGTATATCACTCCACCCGCACCCTCGACCAATGCGATTTCGGCAAGGTCTTCGTCCACGACCTCCCCCAAACCTTCAACAATGAAATCCTCCTCAATTGCGACAACCTCAACCCCTGGAGCTCTTGCTGCGACGCCCTCTCCAATGACGCCTTCGGCCAGAGTGTCGCCGCGCTCGCCAAAATTGCCCCGAAGGATATCCTCCCGGCGTGGCGCTGGACTGACCAGTTCGCCTGTTCTACACTGGACTCGCGATGGGGAAGTACCTTTGGTTCAACTCCACCGCAGAGGAACACAACTCCACCGCATAGTACCTCTGGCTAAAAGATCAAATGGTTGGGATCATTTTATTACCATGGGCCGCATCACGTGGGATTTTCGTAGCTCTAAGGGCAATAATTTATATGAAGAAATTTAATTTTTTTATTTAAACACAAAATTTTGAAAATGAAGAAATTTAATTTCTTTATCTAAACATAAGATTTTGATAACGAAAAAATTTTAGTATTTGAAAATTTTAAATTACCTCATCCAAACATACTCTTAAGAAAAAGAAAAGGACAGAAAGACCGTTTGATGATGAAATTTCAAAAATAGTTTTTAAGCTTGTGTTGATTGTTATGGTTAGTCATTCGGGTGGGATTCCGTACTTGCTATGTTATTATTATGTTTGAAAATTATCAATTACCATTTTTCTCGTGATAGTAAAAAGTAGCTTTACTTTATACATCTTTCTTATCGTTGGATTTTTAAAATATTTTTGTTCCTATTTATCTATTATTTTAGAGTTTAAGATGATATACAAAAATTTCTCTCAATTATATCCATAAATTATTTTTATATACTTTGACGTTAGATAATAAATATTGTTAAGTTGAGAATTGTTACAAATATTCCTAAAATAGGTTGTTGAGATTTAGAGTATATCTATTAAACAATACTTTGCATCTACTCTCAACTTAATTTCCAATAATAGAAAATTCAATAGTGTTTTTATTTTATAAATCCCAATCTTTATTTCAAAACAACATGAAATTGACATATAACATAAGAATGAAAAAAGATGTTCCTAGTTATATTTGCTTGGAAGAAAGAGTTGAAGACTCCTTTGAAAATATGAAAGTAGAGAGAGTTGAAGATTCATTTGACAACATAGAAGAAAAAAGAATTGAAGACTCCTTTGATAGCATTGACGATGATGCTGAATCAAGCTTACAAGATGACAAAATTATGGAATAAACTTCAAGTGATATTTGTTTGAAAGAAATAGTTAAAGACTTCATTTGAAAGAATGAAAAAAGATGCTTCTTGTTATATTTGCTTGGAAGAAAGAGTTGAAGACTCATTTGAAAATATGAAAGTAGAGAGAGTTGAAAATTCATTTGACAACATAGAAGAAAAAAGAATTGAAGACTCATTTGATAGCATTCACGATGATGCAGAATCAAGGTTATAAGATGACAAAATTATGGAATAAACTCCTAGTGATATTTGTTTGAAAGAAATAGTTAAAGACTTCATTTGAAAGAATGAAAGTAGAGAATTGAAGATTCATTTGACTACATATAAGAAAAACGAATTAAAGACTCTTTTGAAAGCATTGAAGATGATGCTGAATCAAAGTTACAAGATGACAAAATCAAAATGGGGAAAGTTACAAGGGATTTTGATTTAAATAAAAAGGCATATTGTGAATTTGATCTAAACAAATTTCTAGAAGAAGAAAATTTCTAATATGATTTTGGACCAGTGGTGAGAAAGATGCTAAAATTACTTCTTCCTAAGTTTTATTGATAGTATTCTGAGTGGAGCATACATATTCTGAGTGGGATGGTCTTAAACTTGTGAATTTATTTTTGGTAAAGTTAACTTTGTTCTGTTACAGGATTGTGTAGAACTTTTTTTTTTTTTGTATTTTTGGATGATGTGGATCAAGGCACACCTTAGCTTTAATCTGTACTACTTGTGCTTAATAGTAAAATTTATTTTTGCCTTCCAATAAAAGTTTAGTCCCATAGGTAAAAACATAAAATTGGTTAACATTGGTTCTGCATCTGTGGTAGATCAATTTTGGCTGTTTTTCTATTATGCTAGGTGGACTATGTAAGGTCAATGGCACTTGTTTTGTCTTGGGGAGCAAGGGTTATACATTTGTATTTACTTTTAAGAGGGATACACTTTGTTATGATGCAAAAAAAGTTTGATGAACTAACAATTTATCTTATCTTTGTTTAACAATTTATTTTTAAAAGAATTAAGAAAAAAAATAATATGATGTAAGGTGTCTTTCTTTAAAGGGGAAGGATAACATATTACAATTATACCACTACCCTTATTATCTGAGATATTGAAGAAATTTTCAATAATACCTACTTTTTTATTTAGTATCTTTTGTACTCGTTCTCAATCAAATCTTATTATAAACAATATGCACAAAAAATATAAAGTTATTAAACTGTAAAACTTCCATGCAAATTAAAGTGCTATTAAGTCAAACATACAAATCATCCCATGAATTTGGTCGTATTTGTCGTGTAGTCTATCAGTTCATGAATCCTTGTCAATATTTGATAATATCTTTAAGTACTAATGGATGCTGCCAGCATTGCACCCATCACAAAAGCATAAGATAATATCTTCAAACCAAATATAAACATTTGAACAGTGCTAAACTAGATAACGTAAGATAAATTTGCACCATTGCATAAGATAAATTTATCATTAGCAAAATAAGAATAACTAAAACAAAATTAGAGTTTTTGACTACTTAACCAACATTTTAAATAGAAATGTGACTGCAACCCAATCACAATAGGTATCAACTGGTGTTTAAGTAAGTGAAAACTTCTTCCACCAAATTTGGATGGCACTTCATTTGAGTTGGTAATTGTCCTTCCCTTTCTAGCCTTTCCTCATTAACATATGAAATTTTATATTTATTGGAATCTTTGGCTTTCATTATCTCTATCATGCATAACTGCAATGATAAAAATATGTAATTAGACTTCACCGAAGAAAAGTTTCCATATGGCTTTACCACTGCACTCACGAGTTCATCAATGGTTTTAGGTGATTCCTTGTGTTACAATGATTGTATAACACTGAAAAAACCAAGGTCTAAGACATTCAAATCCAGAGAATTTGCATGTTGGCACATTAAACGAATATCAAATCCGTCTTGTGTAGCTACTTGAACAAACTCCGAATCATCATAATTAATATGAGTTATTGCATTATCTTATTGGATAAATATTGGAGACCCCAAGTCCTCTCTTGGTCATTTTTCCTTTATAGCCACTAGGGACTTTCTCGATAAGAAATGATCTCAGGACTTCTTCCTTTATCGAAGTTATTGCTTTTGTCTCCATTGTTCCCACAACTCTATTAGCACTTGTCCTTTTAGCTAGCTGGTAGCTTGGTAAGTTGTCCTTTTGTTTCCACCAGTACGATGCAGTGGAAAGGAGTATTTGAGAGGTTGTATTGGAAGCCTAAAATTTCAGTTTCAAGAGAAAGAATATGGAAAAGTTAAATGTGGAAATAGAGAATTGATGGTAGTTACTCTTTGAATTTAGTGGAAAACAAATAATTTAAAAGGGTAAAATAGGAAATATTTTTACAAATTCTCTTCAAATCAAAAACATTTCTTTTGACTTTTTTGATTATCTAATTTTAACCTTAAACTACTCTTATTTAAAAATTATTTATATATCTATCATTGTCAATAATTATCCAATATATAAATAAAATATCAAAGAATTTCATTTTAATTAGTTAAATATGATGTGTGAATATTATAAATTTTTGATATTATCTTCGATTCCTATAAATTAAAGAAAACATAGGTCATTATAGTTTGTTATCATGGTCCAATATATGCTTAGCTCGCATAAAGTTAATATCAACTATGCTTGCATTATACTTTGGTCTCGTTTTAAAAGCTTGCATTGAAGCTAAGCCTTTTGGTCCAACTCACCATAATTAGCGGTTCATATTGAGCCGGTATTGCAACGACTCAAATTTACTTGATGAGATGTAGCACTTGACTTTAAATTTTGAGTAAAATTAAATATAAGTGTTTTTTTATTATTATTGAATTGGGTCTATTTGATCTAGGTTGTTGCTTCCTGCATTAATGTGCTTTCCATAATGTAATGAAAAATGAAAAAAATAATAGTGAAAATGTAGGAAGTTTTACCCTTTGACCAGACATTTTATAGTTTGTCAATTGTGTTAAGATCACAATTAGCCCAACTCCAACC
Organism: Glycine latifolia; assembly: GCA_013407115.1. Classification (NCBI taxonomy): domain Eukaryota; kingdom Viridiplantae; phylum Streptophyta; class Magnoliopsida; order Fabales; family Fabaceae; genus Glycine; species Glycine latifolia. Next base: position 174,129 of record QARZ01000295.1, on the reverse strand, counting down.
TGCACGATAAAATGTAGAACTTGGGTTTTGTAATTAAAAAAGTTGAACATGGTCTAATTTGGGCTTAATCCACAAAAGTCTATAAAAAGTTCATATTGATAGTTTATATTAAAATATGAATGTTATTTGTTAACCATAGGGAGCTTTTAATTTCTGTGGAGGCTTTTTTATATCTGACGTAGTGTTGTTTGCTAAGAATATACTTGTCCATTATAAAATAATCAATTCACTTTTACTATGGTGCCTGCAGGTGGGGATTTTCTCGTCACTTTCATTATGTCCCTGAAATACTGGTAGCTTTCTTCTGGACAGTCCCAGCTCTCTTCAATCATGTAAGGGTCCCTTTCTCTTTGTACAAGTTGAAGTTTGGAGAAGAATGTTAAGCTCGATTTTTTTTTCACTTGCAGTTTTTGCCTTATTTCTACGTGATATTTCTTACCATCCTTCTCTTTGATCGAGCAAAACGAGATGATGATCGATGCAGATCCAAGTAAGCATTCAGTTCCATGATTCTATCTGTTGATGTTACCTCATGTGCATTTTTCTTTCCCGCACGCCCTCTTAAGCCTCGTCTATGTTTACCAACGGTTTGTTTTATGAGTTATTGGTCGGATACATAGGCATCATTTTTATTAACACTAGGAGTGCCTCTCTAAATTTTTTAAATAATAGATAAAAAAACAATAAATACAGTTAATAAAAAAAGCGACAATAAAAAAAAAACTAATGATATAGAAGTAATTGGAAGTTATTATTTAGAAGATAATTTGAAAGTTTAAGAAGTGGTTTAAGGGTAAAATTTTCCAATGAAATATGAACACCAAATGAGGGATATTCCCTTTATAATGAGTATAGATGTAGATTATTAAATCAACAACATACCGGTAGCCCAGTAGAATTAGACTGTTTCTAAAGTATGCAAATCACAGTGTAAAACAATAGAATATTGAGCACGTCTCAACTTCAAGTGGTAGTGCTGCTAAAAGAAACGGAAATTTACAAAAGGGATATTGCCGCAATTATAAAGAATTAAAAGAATGGCTCTTTTTATTTATCATGATTCATGGAATCGAGTGAACTTTTCATTACAAAAGGTTTGGAAATTGGAATATTCTGTTTCTGGGTCAGCACCATTGCAACATGGAAGTTGAAAATTTTCATTGCATGCAGGTATGGCAAGTACTGGAAACTATATTGTGACAAGGTGCCTTACAGAATCATTCCAGGAATATAGTGAATGATTATCGACAACGGCTTGTCTGGGGTCCCCCAACTGAAAAGTGAAAACTAAGGATGTCATCCGTAGCTTTATTTGCTTGGTGCCTCGTTAAGACGCGTGATAGACGACTTTCGCTGAGAGGTCATTAAGTAATTTATTGAACCATATTTTTTAATCTCTTTATGTTTGCCAATGACTGGTGGTACAATTTGGAGTTTTATTCTGGTCCTTGTAGTATGGCCTTCAATATCTGTTTTCTTCCCTCACAAATCTTCCGGTCTAAGCAGACACAATGCTTGCTGATGGCAACTTAAGCGTCTTAACACTTGAGCAGAACAACTCTCCCACAATATTCTACAAGGTAAAGTACAGCATTGTTCAACCAATCCCCAAAAAGCTTGAAATTTAGGATCTATTTAGATTAATTTATCTAAAAGCATTTTTAAGATGATAAAATAAGAAAAAAAAATTAAAGGAATTTTTTCAAAAGTAACATTAAAATGTCTTTTTATCTTTTAAAAAAGATATATAAGTAAATTTTTACAAATTTATTAATTGAAAGATTATTTTAGTTTATAGAAAAATTTATCTCATTTTGTAGCCTTAATTAAAATTTCAAAGAAAACTCAATCATCATCAGCTAAAAATTGAGGTAGGAGGTAGGTGATTACATCACAAAATAAAAATGAGTTTCAGAACTCAACATTAAGTTACAATTTAATAAAACACATTTATGATCATATTGTGTAAATTAATTTTTATAAATAAAAAAACATTATAAATTTCAAAATATATGTAAATTCATTGCACTTTGGTGTAGTCATATCATAATTGAATATTTGTTTCCCTCTTTCCTTATGTTATTAAACAAAATAGAAATCACTATAGACACATCTCTTAAATTTGTTTCCCTTGTTCCTAGATTTGTTTTAGCCATTAGTACATACGCTAAAAATTATTAACGGTTGATGATGTGACTAACGGTTATTCATGTTAGCTCATGTTAGCAAGTGTCACAATTTATTTTATTTCATCTTTCATTGTTTTGGTTACTCTTAAAAAACATTAATTCTCAAGTGGTTTGGCTGTCAATTTTTCTTATAAATTTTTATATTTGCTATGTTCGTTAAGCATCTACGAAATAAAAAAATTATGACATAGAAAAATAAAATAAATAACTCGATAAAAGTCAACTTATTAAAAATTACTATCAGTATAACTTTTGAGATAATAATTATAAAGTCAATAAATTTGTGATTAGAAGAATGTAAATGTATAAGATTATGTTATTAATACATTATTTATTTATAAAATAAATAAAAGACTAATAGAAGGAGTACATGAAAAAAAATGGACGAGTAAGAGAAGAAATTATAAAATTTTAAGGGAAAAACATAGTTTAACCTAAACTGGAAAAAAATAGTGGGTCATGGTCAGAGGTATAAAAACATTGATGCTTACCTATTTTTGCAGACATAATTCTTCCTAAACAAATGAAATTCCATTATTGAAACGATAGATAAATATATTTTCTTTAAATAAATATGTTTTTTTTCAGAAATTAATCATCAGTACAATTAATAAATTTACATCAATATCAATATTGGTGATCCAAAATTGATTTTTTAGATTTTGAAATTTAATTTATCTGATAAATAAATTTGATATAATATTGATTATGGACAAGGTGTGTAACGCTAATCTATTTCCGAGATATGCGTCCATTCAATAATAACATGATATAACCACGATAAGATAAATTGCTTCTCTTCTCTGCAAAAAGGCATCTTTTTTTTTTTTTTTTCTGGAAAAAAGGTATAAGAGGATTGAAATCGAATTGAACCCTAAAAATCACTTGTCGGACGCGGAGAGTTTGAGTTTCACCCTTTGATTCAAGGTTTCGGTGCTCGGTGCGTTTCTGACTCCTATCATCTTCTCATGCTTTCTGATTCAATAATTTGGACGCGTGTATCGCTATTCACTCTTGTTTTTTTTTTTTTTTTTAGGTTTTCTTCTTCAATATTGAATAGTTTGCTGGAACTATTTTTTTAATTTGATATTTGTTTTTCTAATACTTCACTCAGATCGACGTTCTTAAACTGTTTTAGTTCTTTCGACGCACATTCACAAGTTAGGGTTTTGTTAGTACCATCTGCCCCACCAGTCATTTCATGCTTTACCAGTTATCTTATCTGGGAATATCTGTTACGCCATTCTAGGACTAACAATAAAAAAGAAATATGTTGTTGACAGAGATGTCAGCGTATGACAATGTTGTTGGTGGGAAATTAAAGTTGAAGGGAAAAGCACTGGATGTGGCTGGTGGAGTGAAGAAGAAGAAAAAGAAGAACAAGAGAAATCAGGAACAACTTTTGCAAGTCGCCGAAGATGAAGCTTCAGCAGGTTGGTTGGTATATTTGTTTGAGAGCAACAGATTATCTTGTATGCATGTTCTATTGTTCTTTTCATTTAACTGAGATCTGTTGTTAAATTACAATGTGTTCCTGGTCGTAACTCAACCTAATTAAACTTCTCACAGTGCTGAATCTTTCGTCAATTTTAATTAAAACCTTTGCCTTGACTCTTGATGTACGGTCCAATCGTCCTATAAAATGGTAAATGGTTCTATTTTATGTCAAATGTAGTTCTGCTGCATATATTGTAGTAGATAACTGTTCATGGAATAGACATGAGAGCATGGATACCTGACCCTGATAAGTTTCAACACCTCCAAACTCACCTAGTTCACTTTCCCACTGACAAGAAGACAGATTTTTTGTTGTAAAAAATGATTAGGGGCAATGGTTTATGGCAAACTTCGAATACGAAAAATAGAACTTACTTATCATAACTTTTTCTTGATTTTCACTAGTTAACTGTTCTGCAAATCTGATGATTGCTGGACTGCTCAGAGTCACAGTTCTGTTTTTGTTCATTTTCCTTAATCTTTAGTCTTAATTCACCATAAATTTTGCAATATATATAATGCTATTTGATTTAGGTGGAAGTACAGAACAAGCCAAAGATTCAAATGATGAAGATATAAATGATGTGAGTGAATTAAGCGGGAAAGGGAAGACAGCCCATTATGATGATCATCTTACTCCGGCGGAGAGGCGATACATAGAGCAGAGGGAGCAACTTGATGTTCACAGATTGGCTAAGATATCTAATAAATCTCACCGTGACAGAATTCAGGATTTCAACCAATATCTTGCAAACATGAGCGAGCATTATGATATTCCTAAAGTTGGTCCTGGATGATTCAATGAAGGCCAATCCTTATCATTTGTATTTGCTCGTTAATATTGATACTTTGGATTCATATGATAGATATATTTGGTTTCTCTCCCTGTGGATGGAGAAGTATGTTGTTGCCTTAAACGAAATTTTGTCATTTTTTTAATTAATTGTGCAAGAAAGGAAAAATGCATGTGCTACAGAAGCTGATCAGGTTACAAGGAATTTTAACTTGATAATCGATTACTTGTTTAACCCTGAACATATTTGATTTGGAATGGAATGATATACAAATCCTTCAAAGTATTTCTAAAGCCATTAGACTTCAAATTAGTACGTGTAATCATGCAAGAAAGTATAAAACCACGAATAAATGTATTAAAAACAGAATTAAGAGTCTTACCTATTGAACCAAAAGATGGCCAAATTATGCCTTAAAGATAGTTTGAGCAAGTGAGAAAACCAAAGAGAATCTTAAACAGAAACAGTTTATAAGCTAAAAGATTACGAAATAATTGAAGGTTGAGAAAAGCATAACAAAATTGTTAAAATGATAAAAAAAAAAAGAGACTTTAACTAATTTGAAATTCGATTGAGAGAGATAAATAAAATTTGATTAATAATTATTTTTGTTAAGGATTTTGAATATTAGGAAGTAAATAACTTGACATTTGATAGAATGAGAGAAATATTAACAATACACTCTCTCCAGTAAAAAAAACAATATATTTCTACTATTAGTTAAGATTTATAAGTAATTACAAAATAATAAATAACGCTCATTAAATAAAAAGTATGACGCATAAAATTTTGTAAATTTCAGTAAATTAAAACTAATAGTGTGTTTAAATGAGTGCGTTTAATAGTGTATCTCTCTTGATAAAAAAAACACTTACATTCAATTTTTGTAACTGATTTGGAATGCATTTTTGAGCTTTTTTAGGAAATAAAAATAAAAATATGATTATGTAAGTATTTTGAAAATTAATAAATAATAGTATATGCAATGAGAATAAATGTTTTAGCCCTGCCATCTAATTATTAATTAATAAATAAGATCTCAAATTCAAATTTTATAAATATCATAAATGTCAATAAATACTAGGAAAAATATCAACAATTGTCTTTAGAAAGAGAGAAGTAGCTTCATCAACCTTGGATGACATTTTGTCATGAGTATAATAAGAACTAATATAAAATATGCATCAAAATAAGAACTAACATAAAATGTTTCCTTTTTTTTAATATTAAAATATCCTTAGTTATGATTTTTTTTTCCGAATTCAATAAATAGCACGTAAAATATGTTAATATTTTAAGCGAGTCTAACTTTGTATCTTAAGAGTATTTTAGGAATCTTATTTTGTCTTTTCATATGTATAATATAACCAGGAAAAGTGAAAATAATAAATATATTACTAATAAGAGAGAATAAAAACATTAAAATCAATAAAAGTATTTGAAAAACGAATAAGAATACGTCCAAGGGTAATTTTGAAAAAAAAAATAGTACTAATAATAAAATGAATTGTCATAATAGTTGGCTTTGTTAAATTTAGGGGGTAAAGAGGTGAAAATGGCGAATGGTAAGGAAGAAAGAGGCAAAGAGTTAGAGAGGGACAAAGAAGTCCAATATGTGAGGGTGAATTAAATAATGGGCAATAATGAACAGTGAGTATAGTGACGACAATAGCGACGTGGGACGAAGGAAAGAGCATACGTGTTGCGTTAGTGTTTAGACTTTTGAGTTATATCAAATCAACATCACAGTTTCACTCCACTTCTCTCTGCGTAGGGTTTTCATCTCATCTCATCGCATCGCTTCGCATCGCTTCATATCTTCAATCTCATCTCCGATCTCAATATGCCCGCCGTTTATGGAGCTCGCTTGACCACCTTCGAAGACTCCGAGAAGGAGAGTGAATACGGTTACGTTCGCAAGGTTTGTGTTTCTTCTCCTTTCCATTTTCCTCATCGGATCCAAATCCAATCACCTCCTGTGTTGATCCAATCGCACACCCACTCACGTCTTCGCTCTGTTACTTTCTTACCACCATCCTGATATATGTTCCATCTCTTAAATTACTACCCGATCTAACTTTTTTTTTACTGTTTCGTTCTTTTTTCTCTGTTTAGGATGTGTTCCTCTTAATTAAGATCATTTAGTGTCATGGATGCTAAGTTATGTTTTCCCAATTAAAACAGGTGTCAGGGCCAGTCGTCGTTGCGGATGGCATGGCTGGGGCTGCTATGTATGAACTCGTGCGTGTTGGTCATGATAATCTCATTGGTGAAATTATTCGTCTCGAAGGGGATTCTGCTACCATCCAAGGTGCATTTCCATACCTTCTCTAATATTACTGCAAACTGCATCCTTATGAGAAACTCATTCGTTCTCTGCAATTCTAGTTTATGAGGAAACTGCTGGTTTGATGGTTAATGATCCGGTGTTACGGACCCACAAGGTTACATTCTATATACCTTTCTCTGTCTTTCAATTCTTATTGCGTGCTTCTGCTGATAAGCAGTATGTTTTATAATAGCCATTGTCCGTGGAGTTGGGGCCTGGAATATTGGGGAATATTTTTGATGGAATTCAGGTTTGCCTTTTCCCTAATCAGAACATTCACTTCAATTGCTCTGACCAATTCTTTTCCTTTCTTCGCCTCTTCTTTCTAACTTAAATATTTCTTTATCCCGACAGAGGCCTTTGAAAACTATTGCTAAAAGATCTGGTGATGTCTATATTCCTCGTGGTGTCTCTGTTGCAGCACTCGACAAAGATACACTTTGGGAATTTCAACCTAAGAAAATTGGTACCAGACAAATTATTTTTCTTTTTGCTGTTAAAGTTCTATATAGAAAATTAGTATTACGTGGACCATTTTTTTCTGATATTCTATGTTATTCACTGGTGACAGGTGAAGGCGATCTTTTAACTGGTGGAGATTTATATGCTGTATGTTCTGTAGCCTTTTAGTTATCTTGTAAGCTGTTCCTTTTTTGTTTATTTGTTTTTTTTCTAAATCTTTGTGTGAATTATTTACTATTGCAGACTGTTTTTGAGAACAGTCTAATGCAACACCATATTGCACTTCCTCCTGATAACATGGGAAAGATTACCTACATTGCACCACCTGGCCAATATTCCTTACAGGTTTGTGTTCATGAACTTCTTTGCTATTGTATATCTAGGTCTATTTCTGTTAGAAGATTGTTTTTAAGTCCATTATTTCTTTTATTATTTCAATTGTCTTTTTAGAATGATATTTGTTGCTTCTCTTTCCCTTTTGTTCATATTTTTGTGATGATGGCAGGATTGCCATGCTTACATATATGTTCAACATCTTCTATTCTCACATTCAGTAGCTTCTCTATATTTTCTGCTATTTATGATTTTAATCTTTCTATAATTTTCAGGATACTGTATTGGAACTTGAGTTTCAAGGTGTCAAAAAGAAATTCACCATGCTTCAGGTTTCTAGCCATTTATTTTGTTCATCACTTCATTGTAGTTGCTTCATTGAAGTATTGGTATTCCTTATGATTATCCTACATTACAACTTCCTTGCGTTCACTTTACCCATTTTCAGACTTGGCCTGTACGTACACCCAGGCCTGTTGCATCAAAACTTGCAGCTGATACTCCTCTTCTTACTGGTCAGGTAAACTCAGTTGTTACCAAGTGTCTCATCCATGATCTAATTGTGATAGCTTTCATGCTTAATGACTTCTGTTTTTTACAGCGTGTTCTTGATGCCCTTTTCCCCTCAGTTCTTGGCGGGACTTGTGCCATTCCTGGAGCTTTTGGTTGTGGTAAAACAGTCATTAGTCAGGCTCTTTCTAAGGTGAACTTAATACACCCTATTAAGACAATGATTTTTTAATTGTAGATATTCTCCTTAAATTCATCTTTTTCCCCCACCCACTTGCAGTATTCCAATTCTGATACTGTTGTATATGTCGGCTGTGGGGAACGTGGAAACGAAATGGCAGAGGTATGTTTTCTTTTCAGTTACTTCTATCAAATATTGTGTTTCTTAGTTTACAGTTGGTCAAACTAATTCAATGATTGTTCAGGTTCTAATGGACTTTCCCCAACTTACAATGACATTACCTGATGGTCGTGAAGAATCTGTCATGAAGCGCACAACACTGGTGGCTAACACTTCAAACATGCCAGTGGCTGCTCGTGAAGCTTCAATTTATACAGGTGACTTTGTAGCTCTTGAATTCTATTTATTTATTGTTGAGAATTAATATTTACTAATTCTTTTGTATTGTCAACTGTAATTTATTTGGCTTGTGAAAGTCTTGTGGGATTTCAATCAGTAGTATTACTCAGCACCTGCCATTGCTGTGCAGTAAACTTTGTTGTTGATCTGAGTTTAGTGTCAAAAGTAGGGAGGACGACCCATATTCTGCATATTTATGTCCTACTTTTTATTCTTATATTTTTCACTTGAGCTGAATTTTTATTATATTTTCCCTTATAATGATTAATAAATTTGTTTGACCTGTGTGCTGCATGAGCGTTTTAACACTGATTTTGATAATGTAATTCTTTTTTGAATTGCAGGAATCACATTAGCTGAGTATTTTAGAGATATGGGTTATAATGTCAGTATGATGGCAGATTCTACATCTAGATGGGCAGAAGCATTGCGTGAAATCTCTGGACGACTGGTGAGAAAGATTTCTTTTTTGTGCTTAAATACATATATTTTGTATATGATATTGAATTTTCTTTCTTGACTAGTGTAACCAGACAATTTATATACCATAAGGCATGAGACACATGGGAATGTTTGATCAATGTATTTTGATGATATTGTTGTCTTCCACAGGCAGAAATGCCTGCAGATAGTGGATATCCTGCATACCTTGCTGCACGTTTAGCCTCTTTCTATGAACGTGCTGGGAAGGTAAAATGTCTGGGAGGCCCTGAACGTACAGGTAGTGTAACAATTGTTGGTGCTGTTTCGCCACCTGGAGGAGATTTCTCAGACCCTGTGACATCTGCAACCCTCAGCATAGTTCAGGTAAAACTATACTTTCAAATATGATTAAAATGGGTAACTGCCTGCAAAGTAAGTCAGCGTAAGGTTGTCTTGACCAATGCCCGCAAATTGTTAAAACCCTTTTTAGATTATCACTATCAAATACCCCCTCTGGTTATTTCTTCTTTTATCTATCCTTCTATAACTTTCAATTATTGTGTAAGTTGATTTTTGCTTAATTGGCAGGTTTTCTGGGGTTTGGACAAAAAGCTTGCTCAGAGGAAGCACTTTCCTTCTGTAAACTGGCTTATTTCTTATTCAAAATACTCAACGGTATGTCCTCAAGTTGGTTACTTTGTAACCCATTCTCCAGCTTTCTACATTTGTATGCATATAGTTGGTATTTTGGTTCCATGACTTTCCTGATTTTTTAATATTTTCTTTTTGGTATCTTTAGGCACTTGAAACCTTTTATGAGCAATTTGATCCAGATTTTATAAACATTAGGACAAAGGCTCGTGAAGTTCTGCAACGAGAAGATGACCTGAATGAAATTGTCCAGGTGTGTGTTCTTTTATTGGTAATGAACTAATGATTGTTTGCTAATGAAATGCCCCCATGCTTTCTCCTAGTACGGGATTAAGAATTGTTCAGCTTCTGCAAATAGAGATGGTATCATAAATAACCTTTGGACAGACTGTTATTTTAGTCTAAACCTGGGTATCAACATATAATCAATGTGATTGATAATAATATGATAAGTGGAGCTCTAAATGCTACTAAATTATGATGTCGTTTTGTAGTTTGGGAAAAAATTGTCAGGATGTATATGCATTTGTTCTATTACTATTTAACTTAACTGGATCATTTATTGACCTTGTTTAATCCAGCTTGTGGGCAAGGATGCTTTAGCTGAAGGAGATAAGATCACCTTAGAAACTGCAAAGCTTTTGAGAGAGGATTATCTTGCTCAAAATGCCTTTACACCGTAAGGGCCCTTGTAATTGGTTAACTTCTTTAACATGTATTATATTATTGTTTTTATTTGTTCTTATGTTATTACCTTTTGTGTGGCTGTGATAGATATGATAAATTCTGCCCCTTCTACAAGTCTGTTTGGATGATGCGCAACATTATCCATTTCTACAATTTGGCAAATCAGGTATGGTGGTGTAAGGAATCAGGCAGTTTTTGGTGTTTTATTTATACTAGAAAAAAGAAAAAAAGTCCATGTAATCATTGGCATCTAGGTTCAAGTTACTAGTTCATTTCCTTGCTTCTGCTGTCCCTCACATTCTGAGACCAGACATGTGTTGTGCATTCTTGATCATGGCTTAGCCAAAGTGTTATTACTTTAGCCTGAAGAAATTTTAGTTAAGATGGCTAAATTGTATTCAAAGTGTAGAACTTTAATGTGGGGTTGGATACATGTGCAGGCAGTAGAGAGGGGAGCAGGTTCAGATGGTCAGAAGATATCTTACACCCTTATCAAGCATCGTATGGGAGATCTGTTCTACCGATTAGTGTGAGTAGTTGTGTGCTACACTAGAAACTTATTTGACATTTAAAGTGGGTCTTATTCTGTTGATCTGTTGTCATTGCAGGTCTCAGAAATTTGAGGATCCAGCAGAAGGGGAAGCTGCTTTGGTTGCGAAATTTCAGAAGTTACACGATGACCTGACTAACGGTTTCCGCAACCTTGAGGACGAAACCCGATGATTGAAGATTTGGTAGTTTGCTCAAATAATGTGTTATTTCCAATTGTAAGAGGCAGTCTAGCATCGTAGGGTTGCAGCGTCCTGAGTGTTCTTATATTTGACTGTTTGATTCATTCATATCACATGTATTTCCTTTCTTGGTGCTGGTTTGGCTTTTGATCTAGGCTTTTGATCTAGTCTCATGTGTAGCTATAATCATGTGTTTCAGTCATCCTCAGTTTGTTTATTGAAAATAAGAAACGAAACTTGCTCTTTCAATATGTATTTAGAAGAATAAAGTTATTTTAGAGTATGAAGTGCCTGCGGCACGCGGATTCTGGATTCATATAGGTGGAATTTTTGGTGGAAGTGGATTATCTTGAATCCTGTATTTCATAGATGGACTTCTTGTAGCAATTAGTATTTAATTATTTATTCAAAATATGTTATACATGTTAAGTTTTATCAAAATTAATGTTGTGTTTGGTTTAGAAGATCTAAATAGAAAGGATAGAAATAGAAGATACATATTTAAATTAAAAGAGTATAAATGGTATGAGACCTATTTAAAATCAATATTAATTTTCTTATTTCTCTTTCCCTTCCCTGAAACTAACATAACCTAAGCGACCGTCTTTTCTTTACTCCCGCTCCCTTTCCTTCCTCCCATTTACCTGACATAACTAAAGTGTAATCACTTAAAACAATAGCATTAGAATGAACCCTAAAATGTAAATTACACTTGACACTAATCTTTCATAAAGTTGATTGTTGAATTAAGCCATCAAAATCTTAAACATTAGTGTATATATCGAATTAATCCAATAAATATAATGAAGTTTTTGGAAGAATGTACAGTGACATTTTAGATTGTTGATGGAATTTTTTACCATGCTATTGGTTGAATGAAGGACCATTTTTGAATGCAAATAGTTTAATTTGCTAATATGAATTCAATAGATTGACGAGTTTTTGGCTGCGTGCGATTGGGTTATTTTTTCTCGCACTTACCATCTATGTAGCACGGATACGCCAAATTTTTTTTTTCAACATATCGGACGGGTGTCCGATACGGATACGCAAAAAATATGTCATTTTACGTATCAGATTACCTCTTCAATTTCGAGTCTTCGACAACACAAGGCGTTGCTCCTCCGCCATTGTTGTCGCTGCTCCTCCACCGTCGCTTGGTTGTTGTTCTTTCTTCCTCCTCCACCGTCGTTCGCCGTAAGCCAAAGAGGGAGGTAGACAATCGCTTGAGAAGAACAAGGAAGCTGAAGCTTCAAAGAGGCAGTTTGGGAGAACGAGCAAAACAGGGGAAGAAATCTTGGTGTGTAAACAAAATAAAGAATGCTATTTACACTCTCCATTTTCATAACTACAGACCGCTATTTACACCATTCCATTGTTCATGTATGCACCCTTAATTAGTTTGGGTATTATTAATATGAAATACACTCTATATAAAAAAATATCATTTAATACTAAGACGTATCGGGAATGTATCGAAATATTAGTATTTTTGAAATAACGTATCGAAGTCCCGTATCGGAAACGTATCGAAAACGCCGTATCGGTATCGGTGCTACATAGCTTACCATGCTAAGTAGCTGACGCTTTGATCAAGTATGGTTTATCAAGTAGAGTAGTTAAACACGTCTTTAATTTTCTGCCAGATTTTATAAATTTGTTGTTATTGGCTGACACCTCAGGTGTAACGTTTTATAGAGTTTTTTGAGTTGGGGGCTTTCGCTCCTCCTGACTATCAAAAGAAAAAAAAATGATGACATGAATAAATTAAAATGACCCACAAAAGTTTGCTTTGTAAATTAGAATGCCTAAGAATATAAAAGTAACACAGGAAAGCTATTGATTTCAGACAAAAAGGAGAGCCAAGGGAAGAACAAAGATTTTAATAAAAATTAACTATAATTCTATTATTAATATATTAAACTCAACCAAGTGATAGTAAAACATAGGACGAGAGAAAATGAAAATAAAATCTCCACTGTTATTTCAATGAAGAAAAAGAAAATAATAACTGTCTTTCCTCTTCTTTTTTTGAAGAGGTGTTTCCTCTTATTTAATTGGAAAGATACACAGGATAAAAAGAAAGTTAGAAAGATAAATATGGAAAAATATTAAATATTAAAGGCCATAACGAGAAATGGTAGTAAACAAAAGAGTAAAATTGCTGAAAAGAGCAGCGAGTGTTGTTGGGCTAGAAGCATGAGGGCCCAATGATGATGCAGTGTTTGGCAAGGCAAGTAGTATTCGCATTATAAGTACCGAACCAGACGAGAAGAATCTTGTTTTGTTTGTTCTTCTTTATACCGACATAACCCAAGACGAGAGAAGAGAGGAAGATTGGGGTTTGAATCGAATCAAATAGAACCAATTCATCGATCGATCGATGGCTCTGGTAGGAGTTGAAGTGAAGCATGCGGCGGAGGGCGTGCCGGAGGAGAATTGCTCCGCCAAGCCCACCAAGCAGGGCGAGGGCCTCCGCCACTACTATTCTCATAACATCCACGAGCATCAGCTCCTCCTTCGCCAAAAGAGTCATAACCTCAACCGTCTCGAGGCTCAGAGAAACGAGCTCAATTCTAGGGGTACCCTCCGCTAACCCTAACCCTAGCCCTAACCCTAACCCTATTTTCTTCATTTCAATTCCTTACTTCTCTTCTATTTCGACGACAGTGAGGATGCTGCGCGAAGAATTACAGCTTCTGCAGGAACCTGGCTCTTATGTCGGTGAAGTTGTCAAAGTCATGGGCAAGAACAAAGTCCTTGTCAAGGTCACCTCATCCTCCATTCTCTTTATACTTTTTTTTTTGTTTCATTTCGCCACGCATTCTTCATCAATTTACTCCATTTATACTTGGTTTTGTTGTATTCTTTCATTTACTTTAGGCCAGCCAAATACCACATAATGGGCACGTGTGCTTCATCGGATCGGATCATTTCAGTTTTATAGATCTGTATTTATGATTACCTGTTTCTCTGCCCCCACAATTTTTGCGTGTTTGGACTTTTGAGTGTTGGATGATTTATGCTATGTTTAGTTTTGAAATGACACATCTGTGAAATGAATAAAACAGGATCAAATCCAAGATCAATTGTGCTGATTTTTCCTTCACTCTTCTTCAGGTCCACCCAGAAGGAAAATATGTGGTTGACATTGACAAAAATATTGACATTACAAAGATTACTCCATCCACTAGAGTTGCACTCCGCAACGATAGTTATGTTCTTCACTTAGTTCTGCCAAGTAAAGTTGATCCATTGGTCAATCTGATGAAAGTTGAGAAAGTTCCCGATTCTACATATGACATGATTGGTGGTTTAGACCAGCAAATTAAAGAAATAAAAGAGGTACTTTGCTTAACATTCTTTCAATGTCAGGAGTTGGATACTTTTATCTATCCATACATCACGCGTGTGTTACCTTTCCGTGTGCATGTATCTATCTATGTATATTTTAGTGTAGCATCATGCATTAGAAAAATTAGTATAGTTTTTGGGCCTAATGTATGTGATTTAATGTACAGGTCATTGAGTTACCAATCAAACATCCTGAGCTGTTTGAAAGTCTTGGAATTGCACAACCAAAGGTAGTGTCTCATTTCAGGGTGTTACTAAATTTTGTCATTCCATCAGCAGCACACTTGGTTGTTCATTTTTCTGTTTGCTGAATCTCTTGCACACATCACAGGGTGTCCTGCTCTATGGGCCACCTGGTACGGGAAAAACATTGCTGGCTAGGGCAGTGGCTCATCATACTGACTGTACATTCATCAGGGTGTCTGGTTCTGAATTAGTTCAGAAATATATTGGAGAAGGTTCTAGAATGGTCAGGGAACTTTTTGTTATGGCCAGGTTTATTCTCTTTACTCAGCTTCCTCTATTCATTATCTGTTGATTCTGTTTGCCTTAACCAAAACAGAAGGGATAAAAACAATGTCTTCTTGGCTTCATGACTTTGTGAGTTGGAGGTATTTTTAAGAGGGCATAAGTTAGCTCAACTTAGGGCAAAGATATATCTGTAGTTGCTGAGATTTTGATTGTCAAATTTGGTGTTAGATTCATACAATCTATCTTGTGTGACTGGATTTTGGTGTGAATATTATGAGTTGCTTAACTTTTTGATTCATTAATTTTCATGTTCATGTTATTCGGAGACTTTCCTAACCATTTATTATATATGAATATTATCATGGCACACTTGTCTTCTTCACAGGGAACATGCTCCATCAATTATCTTCATGGACGAAATTGACAGTATTGGATCTGCTCGGATGGAATCTGGAAGTGGCAACGGTGATAGTGAGGTACAGCGTACTATGCTTGAACTTCTCAACCAGTTGGATGGATTTGAAGCTTCAAATAAGATCAAGGTAAAGGAGCTATACTGTAATAGTGTATTAAGGGGAATTTTAAAGCTAGTCTGATGTCCACTGTTCTAAAAAAAAAAAAAAATGTAACAGTTGAAATTAGATATTATTTACTCTATCTGACTCATTTGAGATGAGTTCTCAATTCTTTGTGAAGGTTCTGAAGATAAATTTTCAATTGTAGGTTTTGATGGCCACAAATCGGATTGATATCCTGGATCAAGCCCTCCTTAGACCAGGACGGATTGACCGGAAGATTGAATTTCCAAACCCTAATGAAGAGGTTTGCATTTTTGCTTTCATGTTACCCATTAATATATTTGTACTGGGAGAAAAGATGCACCTGATGCATTCATAAAAAATATTCCTGAAAATGAGTATTTCTTTATGCAGTCTCGGCTGGATATTTTGAAAATCCATTCAAGAAGAATGAATTTAATGCGTGGCATTGATTTGAAGAAAATTGCCGAGAAGATGAATGGAGCATCTGGTGCTGAACTTAAGGTAACTCCCTTTGGATCATATGTTTGGTTTTAACACCTAATCTAAATTTGTATTCCTTGTTGAAGCAATTTGTGATGGTATTGCTGAACTCCTTTGCTTTTATGAATTGTTATCCTCTGGTTATTATTATTAAAATGATGGGTGCCTTCATTTTCATATAATGTTTCCTTTTCTTCATGCAAACATAGCATGTGTTTCACATTATTTATGGAGAAGGCCTTAGAGAAATTTTACAATGTAATGAATGGGGGTAACTATCAAGTTTTAACTAGCATTAAAAGGCTGGATTATTGTTCAATATAATGTATCTGGGCATGAGGCAAATAAAGTGTTTTGTTACTAAAAAAATGGAAAAGAACTAGCTCAGAAGTTGGGTGATGTGTAAGATACATTTTGAGAGTTCGGAGTAAATAAAACATAAGTTCCAATAGAGCACTAGCAATGGAGTCTGCACTGAATTCTGTAATATCAGGAGACTCCATTAAACAATAGTGTTGCATCAACTACATTCAACAAGTGGTGTATGTCTCATCGAAGTGTATATTGCTGAATCTTGAGCCTACCAACACAGACAATGCAGAATGAGTATAGACTGTATAGTGTGCTCAGATGGATGTATCAACACAGGGAAACAGTGGCAAAAATAAATTACTATTTTTGTGATTGGGAGTTTTTTTATGAATGGGTTAATAACTAGTTGAGATGTTTGACAGAAGAGAATCCATTTTAATGAGCAAATTCTGTAATGCTGGCAGAATGGATGACTTAATAAAAGAAGTAAGCCAGAATGTTTTTTCTTTCTTTTCAGAATGTTGTATGAAATAAGTCATAAATCATAGTGGTAGAAGCAAACAATGATGAATTTAAGTATTCATACTAATGCAAATGCAGAGCAATTTGTTTGTCAATGTTGTTAACTTAATGCAATATTTAAGTATTTTATAGCCTGACCAACGCTCAAATTTTGTGCCTTGTATGCAGGCTGTTTGCACTGAAGCTGGAATGTTTGCTTTGAGGGAGCGGAGGGTACACGTGACTCAGGAGGATTTTGAGATGGCCGTGGCGAAGGTGATGAAAAAAGAGACTGAAAAAAACATGTCATTGCGGAAGTTGTGGAAGTGATTCTCATTTCATGTTGGTTTTGCACATTGTCCTGCGAAGATGGACAGCGAACACACATTAGGGTTATTTCAATTTACAGTGGCATTGGCTTTCGTTTTGCTTAACTTTCATAAGTTATGTACCCAAATCATGATTCTTTCCTTAAGTTCTTCCTTGTCTGTGTCTTCGGACGGCACACTGCATTTATAGAGTATTTTTAAAAGATTTATATTCAAGACCACTAAGTAGTCTAAAACTAGTGAAAATTATTGGCATCCACAAGGATATTTTGTCAAACAATAATTTTTTAAACACCGAACAAATGGTAGTAAGAGCTTGCCTAACTGGACTTTGGACTTTGATGGACTGTTGTTTAAATGCGATAGTACAGGGCGTCCGTTGTATTGGAAAAGTTATCCGAGCTACCGATCTAACTTGCCATTTGCAGCAAGTATTCAATAACCATTCCATAGTTAACTTACGCTTTTGCAGCAAATTGACAAGTTAGGATTCAGCTAACATAGTGAATCATTCAATACATTTAACTATTTCTTCGGATCCTGGTAATCATGAATAATGATCACTATCAATATACGTGTCCGTCCCCATGTGAAGAAAAATAAAAGATGGGTAATAAGGATTTTTCTTGAGCAATATCCAAGGTAATTAAAAGCCCGATGGTAATTAAAGGAATTCAGTTTACTTTTTTGTTAGGCGACCGTACCAAAATTGAGGTCGGAGCGGTCTAAATTCTGAAACTTAACATGGATCATAACTTGGCATCAGGTACCTAATCAAGCCAAGAACGGATTAAAATCACGAAGTTGGGGTCAAAAATTGAGCTAACGACTTTTTAAGATTTAGTTAAAAAACGGAGGCTTGTTCATTTCTTTTATTCTGTCAATTTTATAATCTTTGTTTGTTCAAAGGTATTTTTACATGAATAAAAGTCCTCGTAATATCTTTATTTCTAATTATTTTGTTAGAGATTTATTTAACTTAAAAATCATGTTTTATGCTAAAATTAATTTTTAGTTGTTCATAAGATTTATTTTATCATGTTTGGTGTCTTCTTTATTCATACATAAGATGAATTTTATAATTTTTATGTAAACAAATATAATAAAATAATTTTTAAGTCTCGAATTAATAAAAAAAAAATCCAAAATCACGACTCAAACTTAAAAATACTTATTATTTCAAAAGGATATTTTAACTTATTTTAAAAACATACAATAATAAATTAAAGATTCTAAACTTGAAAAAAAACTAAAAGATAAAAATTCATTTAATTTAGCCTAATAAAAAAATAAGAATAAGAAAAAAAAAATAGAGAGAGCAAGAGCAAGTGATTTAGTTTTGTAAGAAAAATAAAAAAGGATTCTATCATGAATGGGGGTTAAGGTCTGGACAGTGGCGTGCGTGTGGAAGGCGGGATAGGTAATTAATGATTCTTGTTTGTTTCATTCGTTCGTCACTTCGTCTATGTATACTGGATAGGATTTACGTATTCTTGATATAGGTTGGACAGATCTTTCAAATATTTGAATGTCGTGATCAATCTAATGGAGGTGTTATCCGCCATGTTGTAAGATGGAGCATACCAAAGTTGTTAGAGGTAAACCAACGCCTTCTTTTACTTTCGGAGCCTGCAACTTCATATTACGTGTCAAAGTCCTCAACTTCAGACAGAGTTGTGACTTTTGTTTTCACTATCTTACTAC
Organism: Glycine latifolia; assembly: GCA_013407115.1. Lineage (NCBI taxonomy): Eukaryota > Viridiplantae > Streptophyta > Magnoliopsida > Fabales > Fabaceae > Glycine > Glycine latifolia. The sequence continues at coordinate 155,250 of QARZ01000295.1, read as the reverse complement.
ACCCATCATACTTCACTTGTCAATTGTTTATTTCCTTTCTATTTCTTCAATATTACGTAGAGATCAACTGAATTATACTTAGTTGATTCTTTAATATGCTCTCTTAGAATTCGGGGTCGAAAAACAATTTGTATTTTGTATCTCTGTTACCAGTGATATTTTCATTATGTAATTGGAAATTTTACTTAGTATTGCAGAAAGAATTGCTTTGAGTGGTTTTACAGTGTTTGTTCAAATGTAATGTTCTCTTGCTAACACCTAGTCCAACCTTAATTGGTTGGGAAAATGAAATTAGATGAAATACTTAAGCTTGAGCTTTGGTGCTCTCTCCATGGACCTAAAAATAAAAGATTCTTGACCTTCTTCATATAGGAACAAGAAGGTGCTACACTGCTTGTATCCGCCAAGTTTAATGTTGTATCTGTCCGTAATATCTACCTTCAGTTTCAAGAGGTAATCATTTTCACTTAAGCATCCTTTCTACTATAGTTGAGGTGCAATATCTATCTAAACAGATGCTGGGTTTTTTAGGACATAATACATAATTTCATTTTTGGTATTCATTATTAAGTTGTAACATTTTTTCCACGCCCCTTTTTTTCCATGGCAGATGTAGCCTAGCATTTATACTGAACTCTAACACTTGATTCTTCTGCACTATCTAAGATGAAGAAAAAAGCCCATTTACTATTGATATTTGGGTATGAGTATAGTGTTTACTTCTTTATTTGGTACGCTGCTGTTATAACATTAGATGAAACATGCAATTTATACCTGGCAGATCACAATCCAAGATATAAATATTAGTGAAGAGCTGCAGGCTCTAATAGCTCCAGCAATACTACCAAGATCTTTTATAAGTCTTCAGGTAATTCAACCTTAATCTATGGCTGTATTTGGATGTTAATTTGAATGTGCTCTATTACCAGCATAGGATATGGGATACTGTTGACACCAGTAACTTATGTCACGAAGCTGTTTCTGCTCCAAACTTTTGATATACTTTATGTGAATGATCTAATATGATTGTGTATCTTCACTAGTACTTGTGTAGATCAGTAGATCAGCTGTTTATGTCATAATGGGTAGCTTACATATTTTGTTTATATAGAGACAGACACATTGTTTATAAGTTGCATATAATTGTGCTTTTCTCCTGCAGATTTTGCAATTTCTCCGCATTTTCAAAGCTCAAATCCATGTGAGGGATCCAGGAAGGTATGTCATGGGATACTTTGTTGAAATAGTTAGCGCGTTTTCTGGACAAAAGTGTATGTGATGATCTATTTTTAATTGTAGGAAATGAGTTGGAGGACTATATTACCTTAGTTATTTGGATGCTAATATGCTTTTGAGTCGTGCTGTTGGTGGAGGAGGGGTATTTGTGTTTACAAGAGCCCAATCTCTCTACTGATGAGCACTGAGCAGGAGTTAAAACTTGTAGTGTTTGCCAGCAATAACAGTCAATGAGCCTCTGTTTATGGAAGTGACCCCATGGAGAGAGCAAGAGATTGATTCAAGGCATATAGCGCATAAGGAATTCTGCAAAGCTTATTGAAGAAGGGTATTATGTGCAGTTGTAGTGTTGACTTTAGTTGAACTGCTTTTTGTTTATGTATGTATATTTGCATTGCTTGTATCAATTTGGTTATATATTGGTAAAGTACGAAGATGGTGAGTGCTCAATGTAAGTGATACAAATGATAACGAGCCCAGTCCTCGTTATGTGCAGTGTAGGCATCTTATAATTATTTTATGTTGCATAGGATAGATAGTATTATGTCTCTTGTTAGTTTCTTATCTAATCAGTTTTATCTGTGATTTTTAACTTATAAGTAATAGATCATGGTTGGTAAGTTATGGGGAGCAGAAAATTAATAAAACTTGTTATGAGATCGGTAGCTGATAGTTTTCAAGTTTAAAGTACACATTTGAAATAGTAATAAGTCAATGAAAGCATAATAATTTAACAAAAGTAAAAATCTGGCAATCAGGTCATTGAAGTTGTGGTTGGCGTCCTACGGAATGCCACTGATTAAGCTGAGGCCTAAATGATTAAGTGTTAGAAAGATGAAAACGAGTCGGAGATGGGAACCTATTCCAGACACTGGAATAAGGGAGTGGGCGCAGATATCATGCGAATGCTTCTGGCAAGCTGCTCTCTCCTACTCTAACATGACCTGGTCCTGTTTCTGAGCCTCACACACCTATCTCTTCTTGAAAGATCAGCTTCAACTTTCTATTATGCCACCTCATACCGGAATACTTCATGGAACCATCATTGGTATGTATATTGTCGTTTCTTCCACTTTTTAGTCTATACACACCTACTCTTATTTGAGCAGATCAGTTCATTGCTTCTCGGATTTGGCTTGCTGTTGTCCACAATTTGTTACTCAAACGCCTTGCCTGTGACGGGGATGTAAGTCTCTCCTCTCCCCGCCTTTCAAAATTAACACCAACTATGCTCTTTCTCAAACCATTTGATCAGGTTTTTCTTCCATACCCTTACACCATATCAGTCAAAGTACAATGGAGGGTGTTTGAGAATCTTTTTACTGATTTCCGTGATTGCTTCAACCCTCTAGATTATTATGATATGTTGGGATGTGCCAAGACCATGTTTCACCCAATACCATCCACCTGCTTAGTTAGGTTACTAATGACGCCTTATCAATTCTCTTCTTTAGGAAAATAAAATGTATGTATACCTTCCTTCATCTATTTGCAAGGATTGGACGACAGGCAGGGTGATTTATTATATTTAGAATTGATTTTTAATGTGCCATTAGAGTAAACAATTTTTCTTCTATATTTAATACGTAAACAAGTTAATGTGCTTTTGGAGTGTAATGATTTCATTGTCAGTATTGACACGATAATCTAAGATCTAACATTTTACTGTATTTATGTGCCAAAAAATTCTCTTGATTATATGCGGTTTCTTATCAAGAAAATAAATAAATTATAGTGAAAAATAATTTAATTTATTGATTATGTTTTCTTATCTCCATCATACTTAATTATACGCAGTCTTTCACTGAAATATTTTGATTACAGTAATAGTATTTTTTAATATTGATATTGCAAAAATATATTATCATTATTCTGCTCACCTTTGTAAGTAGGGCAAATATAAGTTTTTATATTTTTTTATCATATTATTAATATGAAATATTCTTAAATTTTATTAATGACTAATTTTTACCAAAAAATTTAATTGACCATTTTTATTAGGATATTCTCTTTTAGCCACATTTTAGAAAACTTGAATACCAAGATTGTTTGAGGAATCCAAGTTTAATTTTATTAGGATTAGTAATATGTTGGTTTATTAACACTCTTTAATTCTTGATTCATTGTAACTTAATTGATAAATTCATTCTAAAAAATGTGATTTTTTTATTATCGGCGAAGTCTTGTTTTAGTAACGATTGAACACAATAAAAAAAAAATGTTGACATTTGCATACAACACTTCAGTTAGTAACTATTTCAACAAAATAACAATATTAAGGATATAAAAAAGCACAATTACCCAACACCTTATTGTATTGCTGCTGCGGCTGACTATTTGTCATTACAACCACACCTCGTTTAAGGACCAAATAGTGGACGTTAATATCTTTTTGTTGTTTATTTTTTAACTGTGAACAAAAGTTGATTCCGAATTGTAAACAAAGAAGGTGGTGCCTCCATCAACATGGCTGGTAGTTTTTAGGACCATCTCTTTTTCTTACATAAGTGAACCCGGGCAACCAAAGAATAGAGATTTAAGGAGTTAAAGCTCTGTTTTGTTTAGAAGAGAAATATAAAATAGATAAATAATGAAAGAGAAATAATGTAAAAAGAGAGAAATAGAATAAAAATAAAGTGATATATTTTATTGTTTTGTTTAATGAAAAATAACTAAGAAGTGGAGTAAAAATAATATTATAAAGATATAAAATTACTTTAAAAACAAAAGACAATGTAATAATTTTCGTAAATATTTCTTGTGGGAGCACATGAATGTATAAAGGATAAGAGGACACAATCGTAATTCACAATCAGCAGCCAACTATGTAGCGTTTGTGGGTCCCACTTCATTAAAGCTTGTTTCTCTGAAGATTAAAGAATGCACCGGAACAAACAATCGTGTCCCGTTTCTGTGCCTCTACCGAACACAACTAAAGGGTACGTTTATTTACTCGTATGGATGGAAGATAAATAATAAAGAGTTTATAATTATAATATACTCAATTGACTTAGATTTTTTGAAAGAATTTAAGTGTGGTTTGTGTAGTGCAGTTATAAGGAAGAAGAAAATTTGAGAGAAAATGTTATTGAATTGATTTCTTTTTTCCTTTCTTAAATACAATTGTTAAAACAACAAACAAGTAAAAATATATAATTTTGTGATTAAAAAAAATTTCAAATCAATTTTTTTTAATTTATTTATCAAACTTTTAATAAAAGAATAACATACAATTTTTTCAAATCATCATTCATCTGAATCATAAATTCTTATAATCATGATTTTTAGGAATAAAATTTGACTGACTTGATCATAAATATTATCATATAAATTTATTAAAACTAAAGAAAAACATAATATTTTATCACAAATTGTAAATAATTTAATAAAAGTAGAGTGATATTATACTGATTTTATATTGAAATATTTGATTGTAGAGAACTTTTTTGCTGCATTTTAATGGGTAGATAACGACGATGATATGCAGCAGAGAGCGAGAGAGAGAGAGTGTGTGTTTTGATTTTGGTGGGGTCATTGAATTTGAGTGTGATTAGGGAAATTGATAGAGGAGTTAAACAGAAAATGAGTAACTTTACGAAAACAAATCAAAACCACTTTTGCGCGGCTTTCTGACAATATTCTGCGTACGACCACTCTGTCTTCTTCCACTGTTTCCCTTTTCTTTTTCTTTTATAGGCTTTCGTGCTCATCCCATGCCATTAGTATTCATTTACTACATTTAACATTAATGCAAAACAAAACTCACATTTATTATTTCTATTTCTATTTATTTATGCTTATTCTGTCAGTTCTGAGTTTAATTTTATTGGGAAATGAGTTGAGTTGAGAGAGATGAAAATCAAATCGAATCAAACAAAACAAAACACAGTGCTCAGTGCCCTTTCTCACATTTATTTTTCTCTAGGCCTCTGCCCTAGGGTTTCACTTCTGCCTTCCCTTACAGTCCCATGGATCTTCCCAACTCCTCAGGTTAGTGTAAAACACCGCCGGATCAATTTTGGCCGTTGCATGTATGTATTGCAATGCATGTCTTTTTTATTTCTTGAATTGGTACTGAGTCATCATTATACTCACTTTGTGTGTTCCTAAAACTCTGACTTTGTTGTCATCTACTGTTTCAGAAGTTGAATGTAGGTAGGTGATACGGAGAGAGAGGTTGCCCTGTCCTGTCGGTGGTTCTGATCTATGTAAGTGCTCTATCCCCTCCTAGTTTTCCGCGGTTCCATCTTGCATTTTTGGTGGGTGGGGTTCATAATCACACTACTTTCCTTTTATCACCTTTCTGTTGGGGGGGGGTTCAACTTTTGCTTATTTTCTTTTCTTTTTCTCCGTTTTCTACTACTCATTTATTCATTCCCGTGATCTACATGAATTGAAAGGTAGGACATTTCCACGATGCTATGTGCTTGCTTCGCCATTTCATCACTAGTGTCTTCTTGTCTTGGAATTTGCTACGGAATCTAGGGGTTCAACAAGCTAAATTAAACTTTCTTTTCTTCCGTATAAATTTTCCTGTGCTTTGTTGCCGATTGTCACAAAAACTAACTGCTATTACTTAGGTCTGTTATTTAGTAGTATTCTCATTCTATTTTGATGTGATTATTATGGGGTTTGACCAAAACATTTAAAATATCGGGCTGATTGTAGAATAGTTTGTTTCTGTAAGTAAGGTGATAAAGCATGGAGTTTTTGAAAATCAAGAAGTTCAGAAAATCTCAGAAAGCAGATGGAGAAAAGGATTTGGCAGACAAGGCAGTGCCTGAGCCTGAGGAACCAAAGCTGAACACCGACTGTCCTGATCAGTGTAAATCAGAAAACGCAGATTCTGCAGGTGAAGCTGAGGATGATGATGATTTTATTACCAATGAGGTTAAGAGGAGGCTGAAAGAATTGAGAAGAAACAGTTTTATGGTGTTGATTCCTGAAGAAGATTCCTGCCCGGAGGAAGGGGAGGAGGAAGAGGAAGAGGGAGAGACAAGCTCAAATGAATGGAGGGATGTGGAGGCAGAAGGTCAGCAATGGTGGCGTGGTTTTGATGCTGTATTTGAAAAGTACTGTGAAAGAATGCTGTTCTTTGATCGGATGGGCACTCAGCAGCTTAGTGAAGTTGGCAAAGGTAGATTTCAATTGTTGATTTGATTTTTGATGGGGTAAGTGGGGTTAAAAAAAGACATTACAGATAACATCTGGGAGGGGGATTTAGTGTTAGTTGTTGACAACGATGAAATCAATTTTAGTCTTCCTATGATGCCAACTCTGTATGCTTCAATGCTGATACCAGTAGTGATTGGGAATGTCAATTTCAGTTTCTGCTCTGGGTTCATTTAGGTGTTTTTGTCTATGGACTTGCCACACATGATGTGTGATTAGTACAATAATGGATGCCTGACGAAGGTAGATTTCAATTGCGTTCAACAGTTCAAGTTGCTTGATCTAATCTTATAATGAAAAGTTCTTTGGTAAAAAATGATGACCTGATTATATTGAATTTATCAAAGATGTTATTTGGAGATAGTAACCATGATATTGTCCCCCTTTGGCCACCTGCAAACTCTAATTATTGACAAAATATATTATTTCTGTTATCTCTGTGTTTGTTGTATCTTGTGATATGCTGCACCCTCACTATGTCAGGTTCACAGTATACTTCAACTCCATCTCCAAGATCTGCTTCAAAGAAGCTGGTTTCTCCCCTTCGTTGTCTTTCCTTGAAAAAAATTGAAGAACCTGATGATGAGACTGAACATCTTCAACAGCCTGAGCATGACCCCTACCTGGATATTGAAACAGCATATGTAGGTCAAATTTGCTTGACTTGGGAGGCGCTTCATTGTCAGTACTCTCATATGAGTCAGAAGATATCTTGGCAACATGATAATCCTACCTGTTACAACCACAGTGCACAAGAGTTTCAACAGTTCCAGGTTCTATTACAAAGGTTTATTGAAAATGAACCTTTTGAGCAGGGCCGTCGAGCTGAAATTTATGCTCGCACAAGGAACAATTTGCCTAAACTGCTTCAGGTTCCTAATATACGAGGTGCATTTCTTGTAAATTGTTAAAGTGTCATGGATATCACTGAAGTTAATAATTAAAAAAATTATTGGTGTCACTGAATGTAATTATGCTTCTCTGGCTCTTGTGCTTATGCTTGTAATTGAATGACTAAGTGCTCAACTTTATGAATCTATTCAGGTTCAGATCATGAATTGACTGATGATTCAGAGATGAGAGTTCTTGCTCCTGATCTTATCAGGATAATTGAAAGTTCTATCCTTACATTCCACCTTTTCATGAAAAGGGACAAGAAAAAGTCAAGTGGTGCTACCAGTCAGAACCAGCTTGCTACTCCTCTACAACAGATTCAGTCAACTCTTGAAAAGGTAAATTTAAAGCCTTTTCCTTGTGGCTTACTAATCAATTTTCGAAGCACATATATAGCTATTTTAGCTTGTGGCCATCAGTCCTCTTGATTATAAGCTTTTTAGAATTAGTAGTTACCACAAGTTAGTGGTATGTTCTTAGAATGGTACCCTCCATATTAGACATGAATTCATATTGTCTACTTGAAATGGTATGTGGTTGATTTTCAAGGTTTTCAGTATGCTTGTTCTAATGGAAAAATACTCATGAATTATCAGCAAATATGTTAACCATTGTCTACAACTTAATGATTTCAAAGCTATTTCTGCCTTTTATTTCAAGTGCAAGACTGCTATTCGTTTCTTGTTTTGGATGAAACGGGATTAGGACTTATAGGGGGATCAAGCAATTTTATAACGAGAAATGTTATTTGTACAACTGAGAAAGAGAGAAGTATGAGATGTAATAATTGAATTCATGAAGAGAGAAGATAGTCTTAAAATGCTGTATGAATAATACATCTCTTTTTTAATTTGTAGTACATACCGAAGGCAATTTATGAGCTATTGTCTACTGAAATTTTTTCTGATTAAGGTTTTTTTTTTTTTTTTTTTTTAGTTAGAAGGTGATGATCACTGATTTCTATTCTGCAGCTAAATATGATGCCAGCAGCGGAGCCAATTTATTATTTTGCTTTACCTTTCTGTTATTATGGTTATTAACTATACAACTAAGTTAATGTATGTATTTTTCTTCCAAGTGCAGAAAGTGGCGAAGCTGAAGGAACTGCGCAGAAAGAAAAAAAGTTGGAAGAAGAATTCTTGGCCCCAAAAGCATGAGGACATTCAGCTTTTGCTTGGCCTTATTGACGTGAAGATCCTGGCAAGGGTTCTGAGGATGACGAGGATGACTAGAGAGCAACTGTTTTGGTGTGAAGAAAAGATGAAAAAACTGGATTTATCAAATAGTAGGTTAGAAAGGGATCCATGTCCCATCCTCTTCCCTTGCTAGGATCAGTGTTGTATACCTGATAAATAGCTGCTAATTATGTAGCATCAGCTTTAGTTCCTTCTCCTTGGGGGTCGATAATTGTTGCTAATACAACTGCTGGTTTTGAAGACGTCATCAAATGGGCTTCTAGTATCATCGCCCTACAGCTGTTTAGGATTTTCTGGGGAAGAATTCGGGATACTGTATGACAATGAGAGGGCAAGAATGTTTTTGTTATCTAAAATGTATTCTTGTTCTGTCTAAATTGTGAGTTTCCAAGTTGCTTTGTGAAACCTCCAATATAACATTGTTGTCGCGAATTATTCTTGTTGGTTCCTAGACTCGATCTAATGTTTACATCAATGCATCCTTTTTGTCTGAAATGCTTTGATACTAAGATAAATAAACTAAGAATATTATCAGATTTGCTGTGGCACCATCCACTATTGCTTTATTTTTCAAATTTGTCCACATTTGATTGAAGTGTAAATTCAGTAAATTACATGGACATTCCTTCAACTTTCGTCAAATTTTGTTTGATATCTTTTCCTTTTTCATTTTTGCACTAATCTTAATTGTTTAAATACGTTACAAAGACATTTTTTTAATTGTTTGAAATATACCATACGCTATTTTTTAAAAGGAAAACTGATGTAAATGTTAAAAAAATGAGATTATGTATAATCTTAAGAAACGTTAGTGTAATTTACTTTATATATATATATAATCACTCGCAATTCTTGGTCTTTATCAAATATTTAACTTATTACGTCCTAGAAGCTACAACTAATTTGATGAAGTATTAAAAATGATTTTAAAAACTTACGGGTCTTGTAATAAATATTGTTCAATATAGTCGTAGGATAGTTGGGTCCCCATATAAATAAATGACGTAATTTGTTGAATGAAACTGTAGGTGTTTGCTTTATATGAATTTAAAAGTTGACGGAAAAATATGGCTTACGAATAGTCTGATAAGCCATAAAGTCTGTCTTGTTGTACTTGTTTGGTTATAAAATGAAAGCGGCATAAAATTGAAAAGAAAGATGGGAAAATAGAATGGGCGCAGATAGTGATTGAGAGAATTGGGAATTGGGAATTGCGATGGATGGGAGAAACGGAAGCAGGAGGAGTGGGGAAGCAGGAGGAATGGGGAAGGCGATAATCGCGTTGGTAATTGGGAGTCTTGTATACTATCACTGTGCCTACCGCAATTCTACCCTTGTCTCTCTGTTTTCCGATGTCTTCATCGTCCTTCTCTGCTCCCTGGCCATTCTCGGTCTTCTATTCCGACAAATGAGCATCCAGTGAGTTAGTTGTATGCATTTCCATTTCAATTTCATTTTCGATTAATTAATTAGGGTTTGTTTGGTTAGGGTTCCTGTTGATCCCCTTGAGTGGCAAATATCTCAGGAGAGTGCGAACGCGATGGTGGCATGGTTGGCCAATACGATTGGTGGCGCCGAGTCAGTGTTCAGGGTGGCGGCTACTGGGCACGACAAGAGGCTGTTTCTGAAGGTCATTATTTCCCTATATCTCTTCTCTGCTCTTGGAAGAGTCGCCAGAGGGATTACCGTTGCCTATGCCGGTACGCTACGCTTTAAATTTCTTAAATAGAAAATAGTTGGATTTGATTTTGAATAAAAATGGCTTTGCAGGACTATGGTTGTTTTGTCTTTACATCTTTGCCGAGTGTTCTCAATCAATTAGCTCAGCTGTAGCCCGCTTCTTCGGGAGAACTACTGAAACTGAAGAACAAGACACCGTCATCTAATTGTAACATAACTACTCATTTTCGCTATTGTATATCTTCCCCTCAACAATAAATCATCTTTGCAGGTAAGCCTTTTTATGTGGATACCGCTGGATTACTCCTTACTTTTCGAACCTTTCAAATCAAAATAAGCATTTTATGATAAAAATTAAATAAGGTTAATTATAACGACTACTGCTTCTATTTCCGATGACTAAATTAAACGCCTTCCATTTCAAGGCTGCTATAGCCGCAAACGGTATGTAAGTCCTATTCAAGGATGGTTCAAAAGTTGAAACGCTCAAAGGTCTTAAAAACTAGATCATCCTTTTTATTCAGACTATAATTACGATAATTAAAACATGATTGAACGGTCCCGCAATATTCGTCGAAAAAACAAACCAAAGTAGCTCACAAATTAGGATTGAAGCCGAATGCTTATATTAATACAACAGAAAACACAACTTAAACCACCTCTGTTTATTGTAGTAGAGTACAGACTAGAGGCAACAAGTTACATATAACATATTGATAGACTTTATAGGTTTTGAAGTTTTGATAAAATTATTTTTGGGGTCATCATATCTGCCAAAATAATCTTAATGATCACTTTTAATGAAATTTTCTTTTCAATCATATTTTTTCTTCTATAATTTTTTATCCCAATTAAAACGATTAATCCTATCTTAACACAAAATGAGCAGTCAAAGCTGTATTGAGATTCAACATAGCTTTGTGATCTTCATAAAGTTGTATATTAATGATTAAATGTATTGTGCAAACGAGGCACTAATGTATACTATATATTGTTTATTTCTTTACTTACACTCCCATATTACTCCAATAGCAGTTACTTATATCTATGTATCTACCATTCGAATGGCGGTTACTTTTTTTTTTTTATTAGCCAAAGTTAGTTGTTAAATATTAGTATTTTTGTTAGTAGAGGGATTTGAACTCACGACCTCTCCCTCCTTCCCCACTTTAAACTTTTTTCCCAACCACCCAACCAATCTTATATCTCCTCGAATGACGGTTACTTATATCTATGTATCTAGCATTCGGATTGTATATGCATTCAGATTGTATGAGTTTGAATCTTGACATAAATAATTATTTGTCAAACTTTATTTATCTTTCGACTTAACTACGTGTGTAATGAGTGCAAGAGAATAATTGATTTTATCCTCGGATATTTGTTAATTATACTGTTAAATTTGTTTCTTTCACACTCATCTCTCATACGCCTCCCGTGTGTGCATTCTAGGGACATTATCTCGATCGAAACAATTTGATAACATATACACGTTGTGATGGAATTGAAAGAAACAATGAATGAACATAGGAAACTTCTCCCAAACTCATTCTTTAACCTTTTCCTCGATGACAATCTTCCCAAATCAATATCAAAATCTGGAAACTTACAAGCTGGGTACCTAACTCGTCAGTAGATGTGACCATTCCAACGAGCTAACCAGCTGGCTGCCATGGCAAAACATCTTTCCGAATAATTATTTTTCCTTACCCGGCATTGTGCTTTCATTCCTTCTTATAGAGTACAAAATAATCCACATAACCTTATTAGCCTAAAGGGGATTACCATTCTGGACAAGCAATATATCTTTCCAAGCTTCATAAAACATCCTGGTGATACCAGAGGATGGCATGACTTTCAAACAGCTTGCACCCCATCCTCTGTAGAGACCCTTCAGACCTTCTTCTCTAATAACTTCTGAAAGTGCCGCTGCCATGTTTGGCGGGCACTTACCTTGCAAAGCACCCACCATCAGGCGCTTCCTTGCTACCTCCAAGGGGAAGCTAATTGTACTGGCAGTGAAACCTGCGTGAGCATAAACAAGTCAGATAGCACAAATCATTTATATTACCAAGTCTAAAATGTGATTAAAAAGTGACACACTGCTGGGAAAACCATGTCCGCCCATCAAATCAAATACACAATTAAATCTAGTACACCTTGACACACCCTTTCTTTCTCCTCCACTGCCTTTGGGTTGTAAAAAATGAGAGAAATCAATATAGTGAATGGCTGTTTTTCCGTAAAATATTTCATGCTATCATTTGCTTCATGCAACATGGGCAAGACCAAGGACAACAAGAAAGAAGAAACATAAATAATTAACTCTTTCAACAAGTACTAGAGAATCTCTAACCTGCAAATGCTCCAATCAAAATCATCTCTGGACGGCTTAGAGATTTCTTATTTCTGGTGCGGCAGTAAGATTCCTTTATCGTATCATACATGAAATAAAAACACGTACTGTATGGAAGCATGCCAACCAGAGTTGGTGAGATACCAGCATAAAAAGCGCCAACACCACCATCTTTATAAATATTTCTAATCGCAATACCTAAATTAGGGTAAGTTTCAGGACTTACAGTTAACCGGTCCTGTTATAAAATCAGAAGACAATTACAATTTTAAACTAGAGTAAGAGACAAGAAAGAAAAGCTTCAATATTTCCAGGACATGTTTAAACAGTACAACATTATAAATCATTTAGATTGCAGCACCAATCCTATGTATCTTGATGTCCCAATACAAAACTAATATACATACAGTCCATTCAATTTAATATATAAGATACCTTCAAAACTTCGAGGGGATGGCATACAAGTGTGCTAGCAATGCCTGCAGCAGCACCGGCAATGGCAACTGGTGAAATCCAAGAAAAAGATAAGTCGAAATTGATGGAACCTATCTGCAACTTGGGGTATTCATTGTGTTCCCATTTCTCATGCAGGGATGTCATAGCCCGTTTGACACACTCAAATGTGCCTAGCTCAATGGCCTGAGTTGGAACTATACGAAGCATGTTGATCGTGTTTCCAGCCCACAGTCCTTGCCATCCCTGCTGCTCTATAACGTCTATGAAACTACCAGCAATATTTTTTGACCCAACACCAACTACCATTCTTGTCCTGCGCAGTTCACAGATAGATAATGAATTGTGAATGTATCCACACACACATAGACACTAGCTAGCAAGCAAATTGATGCAGTTGAAAAAGGGTGAACCTACCTGATGGTCTCAAGAGGAGCAAGTATAGCCTTTGCCATCGCCCCTGCAAGGGCCCCGCTAATAAACTCGCGAACCTCTCTAGAGCCCAGAAAATTCTGAAACTGGGAGCATAAAAAGAGGGTATAAATAATATAATAGTTGAACAGAAGGAAGCATTGAAGAAAGCGGTGGCCAACTAACTGCAATTGGGGGAAATTGAAATTGAAAATCAAAAGTAGAGTTGTGATGATCAATATCCATCTCTTTGATGATGCCGTAGACGTCTCCAAACACCCCGTGTCCATACTTGTTCTTCTGCGGTTGGGATTCCAATGCCATGTTACCTTCCTAAACAGATGCAAGCAAAGATATTATTTAGCCAATTCTATTAGTATAAACAAAATGACAAAAATAGTGATCGAAATTGAATTGACATGCCTGAGGCTTAGAGGTGCAGAGTGAGAGTGAAGAAGGGGTTTTGGTTTTGGTTTGGGAGTTGGAAGACGACATTTTGTTTTTTTATTTGGGGGTGGGTTCTGTAAAATTCTTTTTCACTTCTCTGCTCTTTATTGTTGCTTCACAGGTCACAACATGTTTATTAGGGTTCCTTCCAAATTTCAACCATGTCCTGGAAAGTATATATACAGATTGAATTTCTTTGAGATTCACTTCAAGGCTCAAGCCGGCTTATTACTGTTGTTTTTGGATGAACATGGACTGATATTTTCTCTCTCCTTTGCCCCATAGATAAAGTTTCATACTCAGATATTTTCCCTCACCAAAATGTCCCTATCTATTCATTCACCAAATTGCAAATAAACTATTCAAATGGAATAATTTTAAGACATTTTATTAATGTAAGGTCATTTTTTCCACGTAATTAGAAGTCACTAGGTATGTGACGTTTTTTGTTTTTTATTTTTCAAAAAAGTTAGATTACGTCTCAATTTGTTATTGTAAATCATATGTTATCTGTATTTAGTTTCTACTGATTAAAAAAGTTATGCCTCAAGTGACATCAGACAAGATAATTAAAAAAAACAAAATTATCACTAAAATAATATTAGTGCATGTGGTGATTTTTTTTTTAAATTAAAACATTAAATTCAATAAATCAAAATAAATATACATAAATAAAATATTAACAAAACAAGTCAATAAATAAACTTAATAAAAATAACTTTGTATTAAATATTAATTACACAAACATATTAATTATATAAATATTATACAATTATTAATTATACAATGAGTTTATTGACTTTTATATTGTCATTTGATTACACATTATCATATATGATAAATTTATTAATTTTTATAATAATTATCTTAAAAATTATACAAATGATGATTTTTTATTAATTGATGGTATAAAAGTGTTTTACACTCATAAAATCACAATGGATGACCATTAAATTTAATATTAATTATATAAACAAGTTAATTATATGAAATATTAATTATATTCTAAATTAATTATACGAAATATTAATTATACAACACAACTTCGCCTATGTGTGCTTGCATGCATGGTTTATACCAAGGCAGGATAAAGGAGAAGGGTTGGTGTCAGGATAAACGATTGTAAACAAAAAGCTATTTTTATAAGATGAACCTTCATGATATTTTGTTAGAGTGTACCCTTCATAGGGATGTGTTACATCAGGCTACGAGTATAGCGAAAAATGGGCTAGGGCCCTTGCCACAAGACAAGGAGCTATATCGATCCCGAGATGTAATGATAAGGGAGCTAGAGTCCTTGCCACAAGGCAAGGCGCCAGGTCTTCACCTAGATTTGGTGACAAGTAGTCGTAGAGACCTTGTAGAATCGTAAGAGTTTACTTAAAAAAAAGGGTATGATGAGAGAAAGAAGTGGTGGGGATGTAGGAAAATAACAAGGGATGAGAATAGTAATTCCCTTCCACCAATAACCTAGCCCAACGGATTTTTTATGAGGAGATTCAACTTTGTTCACCAACTCCCCCCCCCCCCCTCATCCATAAAGGCAACATTCATAATATTTCTGGCAAATCAACAGGTAACAAATGTGAATTTGAAAAGTCAACAATGGTAAAAAAAAAGCAATACTATTCCTCATGGTCTTTGCTGTCAACCTTTTCATGGTATGCATTCCACTACTATTCCTCATTTATACCAGACTACTAGTACCAGATGCTTCAGTCGCTATAGGGAGATAGGGGACTTAATTGCTAGACCCAAAAGGCCAAGACTGCAACTCACACACAATTTCACACACAATTCTCAGCATCTCTTAACCATGGAAGAACACACACAAGTGCCACAGTACCTGTAACAGCCCGTATACATCCAGGTTGTTAACATTCCATTATGGTAGTTAAGCACAATACTTAATATAACAAAATTTAAGGAAACGACTAATAAAATGACGTCATCATACGTTCACAATAAGATAAAAGCTTTGCATTATGTATGGTAATAGGTCACGAGTTTACAAGCATAGAAGACCCCGGGTATGATACCCTTTAGGGCCGGGTTACAAGCATGCGTGAATACATAACCAAAATACAGAGCCGAATGCTCCAAAATAGACTAAGGTTCACGAAGAACCCATCCCGGCTCGGTCTCTCGTCCAGACTCCCTCGGACTGTCTCGCTACCCGGGCCTCTTACCCCGGGATCTGTCGTCCTCCCTGTCCTCATCACCTGCAATAACATATAATATCCAACTAGGGTGAGACTATAATCTCAGTAAACTCCGGGTTCTGGAGGGCTTCTCCTTTCCCGGATTCACTTCCACGATACAAAGCATCAAAATGGCATTACACAAGCTAGCCAGCCCGGCTTACAAAAGAACACATCACATGTATATAATCACACAGATATAACAAGAGAGATCATCCAACTTAATGGGCACATTCCCTTGTATATCCTTGCCCGAGGAAGATCATCCAACTTAATGGGCATATTCCCCCTGGGTTTCGCGTGGACGTCTATGGCTCTAAGTCCATATCTGTCCATTCTACTGGCCAGAGAATCTCACATATCACAACAAAGCATCACAATGCAAATCATATACATGTTCTCAATCAGAAAGCAGTAACACCTAATTTTAACACATGCATCATGCCATACAATAATCATCACTCCCTCGGAGTATGGTGGAACGCGGTCCAGGGAAGGACTCTTAAGAACAGGGAACTTACCTGCTCTAAGCTTCTCACTGGTTCGCCCAACCTCGAGATTCCGAACCCTACAATCCTCAACGCCGCGCCCTACATACATGCATGCGAGTAATCAATAGCGGTTCTTACTCGTTGCATGTAAGGAAACTTCATACATTTCCGGGTTACAAGAACGAGTCACCCACAGGCGACATACAGACCTCCAAAAGGGTCTATCATGGCCTAGCCCAAAATCCATAACAGTTAGGTTTAAGGTTAGACCGGCGTCTCTTACCTCTAAAATGGTTAACAAGGCTAGAGAACAGCTTCTCGAAACTCGAACATCCCTACAATTTCCTTCTCTTCCCCAACTAGAAGCTTTCTCCCGTTCGTCAATGGCGGAAACGGAGAATAGGAAGAGAGAAGGAACGGTTTTGGTGAAGAGATAGAGGAAGAAAATGAGTTATGCATGAAATAACCCACACGCACGCCACTTAAATACTCTAGTAGTTAACGCACGTCGCATACGTCACTAGAGCCAACACGTGTCGCTCAAGTGGCCTGATAGCCAATGCGGGCCACATGCATAAAGTAAGCTCATGAAAGCATCAACTACCGGGTTGGTGAGTCAGGTACATATTACCCATATCACGTCGGTCTACCGGGTTGGTTTAATAACGTAGGCTATGCACGGGATACGATCTTAAGTATCCACTATTGGCAAAGGCCAATGCCTCGGGTTCCCGCCGGTTTATATAACGAACAAGGGCGGCACCCGGGTTGACGAGCCAAGCGCATTTGACTTTCCCCTTGGTAAGCGTAGCCCAGACAACCTTGTCCAGGATCCTACCCTGGCCATCACTACCCGACCTCGTTCGGGTTCTTGCCTTAGTACTTCACAAGTCCAAGGTCCCCCCCTCTCCGGCCATGTCCGACCTTATCCGCCCTAAGGTGCTATCACCCTTTCCAGGGTTAATCCGGTCACGGTAAACCTGGTTTCCTCGTTGACATACTTTAAATAAGTGCGAACCCGGATTTATGGCATGGTTGTTATTACCATAATTACTGTGTAATTAAATATTTTAATCTAAAAGTGCCACGTGGATACCTGAAACCTTGCAGTACCATAGTCACAGCACACTCACACACCAGTACAACACAGTGCCACAGTGAGCAGTAAGCAAGGAGCGAAGACACAAGAGTCACGACACACTCACCTCAGCCTCTTAAGAAGAACGAACATGACGAAACGAGCAAGGAGTGTCCAGCCTCACCAGCAATGACGCCATGAAGGGAGGAGGAAGAATGAACGCACGAAAGTGACAAAATGGTGCAGCACTAACGGAGAAAAGGAAATTCAAACCCAGAACCCTTACCTGGAGCTTTGAAAAAAGACATCATTCTACATAAAGGTAGACTCGCAGACACGAAGTTCACTCACGATTCCACTTAGAATCGATCGATTCTACTTCGAAAATGAGTTTGCTTCCGATTTAACTCGCGGAGGGGTGGTAGACTTGTAGAATATGATGAGTTTGCGATTTAACTCGCGATTTTGATAACCATGACAAATAGGCCAGGGTCCCAACACGCAGATGGGCGAGCGTGGCAGACAAACATCGCCCAAGGGTTAAGGATGCAATTGAGAAGCTGGAGCATAGCAACATTAACGGGTAAATTAAGATAGTTAACAAATGTTTTTGCTAGAAGGAAAGTGAATATTGTTTGCTTGCAAGAAACTAAGTGGGTTGGAGAAAAGGCCAAGGAAGTGGATGACACTTATTTCAAGTTGTGGTATATAGGTATAACCAAGAGTCGAAATGGAGTTGGAATTATGATCGATAGAAGTTTTAGAGATAAAGTCATTGACGTCAAAAGGAAATGCATCAGGATTATGATGATTAAACTTATAGTGGGTGATTTAATTTTTAATATCCTTAGTGTGTATGCACCCCAAGTTGGACTGCAATCAAATGAAAATAACCAATTTTGGGAAGACTTAGAGAAGGTTTTGAGAGGGATACCACGAAAGGAGAAGATTTTCCTATGATGAGATCTAAATGGTCATGTTAGTAAAAGCAGTGAAGGTTTTGATAGAATTCATGGAGATTTTGGCTATGGGACGAGAAATGAGATTGAAGAGGATATCTTGAACATTGCACTAGCCTATGATTTGATGCTAGCGAACATATTTTACCGAAAAAGAGAGTCTCATCTTAGCACTTATCATAGTGGCCAAAATCGTAGTCAATTTGACTTTTTATGACTTAAAGAGAATATTGAAATTCTTGGATCGACTGCGGTCTACCCTGGAGAATGTGTCGCTACACAGTATAAATTGGTAGTTCTAGAGGTTCGGTTCAACAAAGTACTGAATATGAGGAAGATGACTCAAAACCCAAGGATAAGATGGTGGAAGCTAAAGGAGGAAAAACAAATAGAGTTCAAAGAAAACATGTTGCGTAAAGGACCATGGGAGTCTATTGGAGAAACAAATGAAATATGGAATAAGATGATTATGTGTGTCCAAAATGTGGGAAGGAGAATGTTGGGAGAAAGCAAAGGAAACATGGTGGTAGAATGGAGAGGTGCAGGAGACAATTAAACAGAAGAAGCAATGCTTTAGATCTTTGCATAAAAGTCCCAATGATGAAAAGTTGCAAAAGTTTAGGGTAACGAGAAAAAATGCAAAGAAAGCAGTACGGGAAGCTATAAGCAAGGTTTTTTCCAATTTGTATAAAATTTTTGGGAGCAAGGATAGTGAAAAATGTATATACAAACTTGCAAAAATGAGTGATAAGAAGAGTAAAAACCTCACCCAAGTTAGATGCATCAATGATAAAAATAAAAAACTTTTGGTAAAAGATAAAGATGTAAATGAAAAATGACTAAACTACTTTAACAAACTTTTTTTAATGAGGATGATAGTAAAAGTGAGTTGGATTTGAAGGACTCTTATGATGATTTGAATATAATATTTGTGCGCAGAATTAATACACATGAAGTTAAGGAGACTTTAAAGAGGATGAAAAATAATAAAGCTTTGAGTGAGGTATTTACTCTTAATATAAATATTTTGCTTTAAATAAAAAAATTATATATTGAATTTCCTTATCAATATATGTGACATTTTTTCTAATGGTTTTTTTTATTCTATAAAACCTAAATTAATTTTTTTTTTCTGTTGGTAAACTTAAAAGTTGTGTTTTAGTTATTTTATGTTTAGGTTGATCTGGAATTTTCGACTTTAGGATAAAAGGAGAAGATATTTTATGAATTACTTTAATCTCAATTTTTAAGTAATATAAGACTTTTTTAGTTTACATGTAACAGATGATATGGACAATTACTCTAACAACAATTTTAATTGCTTATTTATTCATGACTTGTATTTAAGTGGATCGAATGGCACGATAAAGAGAACTTTTGGTAAGCTTGTGTTCAAAAGTATGTTATTTGAATAAATGATGTATCAAAAGGAAAAGAAAATTTTCCTACTGGGTAGTGACATTAATTAATGGTTTGTGTTCAAATATGTTAATAAATAAGAACATAGATTATGGTTATACATTTGATTCTGCATTTTATTATGAATGCAGCAATAATATATTTATTTATTTATCGTTACATACTTTATTATATACATAAAATGTATTTATCATATAATATATTTCCTTGTGTAGATTTTTTTTATTATATAGTGCATAAATTTATTTATTATAATATTTATTTTATATTTAATATGTTTATATAACTAATATGTTTATATAATTTTTTATTTATTTAAAATATAATAATTATAAATTACATGTATTGATACAATTTATACATAGTGATATATTAGGATATCCTCTATCAGATCTGTTTCTTCACATGCTCCTCTGCACCATCTCTCATTCTTGAAGAAGCTCGGCTTACTCGTCTTAGAAGAGAAACATAACTCTTAAAATTTTGACAATTGAGACCTAATGGTCTTCCATCTTGATTAAATATTAATTTTGTCCTTAAGAGCGAGTTTGTCCTTACCATTATATACCAGGATTGAACGTCAACTTCTTCAACTATTTCGTTAGAAAATTAATTATAAGTTCGAATTGATTTTAAATCAATTTTTATATGCTTGATTTGACATTTCAAATTATTTCAAAATTGAAAAAAAATTATACTAAATTTTATAATAAAAACACCTAAACATAAATCCCAAAAATCAACTTTATATCCAAATACATATTAGTACAAATTCTGTTTAGAAACTATCATGAGTTAAAATAACAATAAAATAGCATGAAATCAATAATACTTTATAAAATATTGTGTCTAGTAAAACAATATTTAATTAAATATTCTATAAAAAAACACGAGCCCTCTGGTTTAATCCAACCTAACACGTTCCTTGACTAGTTGAATCTATAGCTCACTTATCCAAATTGAATGGTTGAATCACCTGAGCAAATCCAACCTATTTTTATGAGTTGAATGACCAAACCTAATCCCCTTTGACATCCTGCTTAAAAGTTGAGACGTACCCTTTGGTGGAAGCGTGCAGCACAACGAAATTGTTATTAGTGTCAAGACAATTTTAACTACTCTCTTTATTTATAAATAAATATTTTTTTTCCTTTGACATTATAGAGTCCTGTTTAATTTTTAACAGTTGTAATCGGCCAATTTCATTTTGAACTTCCCTCTTTTTTTATTTTAAAGTGTTGGCCATTAGGATAGTCAGTAAAAACTTTTTAGCATAAAATTCATATTGATTTTAAATGCCCCTTCAAGTTTTGGAAATTCTTGAGTATATCCCAATCCCAAGATATAATATGGTTCCGTTGTTCTGTTTTTCATCGACTTTTTTTCTTTTTCTTCTAAAAAAATATTAAAACTATTTTGATAGTAAAATTGTTGGAGTATAAGCAAAAAATGAAGAGAGAAGAAAGCAAAAAAAAAAAAAAAACTAGATTCTGCAGTTGGTGGGAATTATTTATATTTAAATATAAATTAATTAATAAATTCATGCATGTTGTGAGAAATATTAATAGTAATATATTTTTAATAATAATAATAATAATAATAATAATAATAATAATAATAATGATATAGGATAATGATATTTTGTATATTGGAGGTTTGAAAGAAAAAACCAATATAAATACAAGGTATTGTTTGGTTTGCTTTGATTCGATTTCCAGACTTAAAAAAAAAATCGAATCAAAGCATAAAAGTTACAATTTTCTAATTTTTAACTTGATTTGCTTTCAATAATTTTAGGATTGATTTAACAATTTAAAAATGTTTGATTCAATTTTAAACATCTCTAATCAAATAAGATGTATTTCTGTTTATTGTATTGATATATTATTATCACCATGTATAGTGAAAAAAGGTTTGTTCAAGACATAGTTGAACTTGCCTCAGAAAAGAAAGGACACAATTGAACTTAAAAAGAAATAAATTAACAAGTATTATTTTAGAAAAATCAGACAACGTATGTTGGAAAAGCATTCAATGACTAAAATAACAAAAATAATTAATGCTAATTCCAGATACATATAATTTTAACAGAATAGTCATATAATTTTTTTGATTCACCACAACATCAATAAATTCAGAATAGTCATATATAATTTTTTTTTTTGAAAAAAAGGAATAAAACCCAAAAGATTATTTAAACCAATATGTAATTAATATCATCATTTTAGTCATTTGCATTAAAATTATTTTAAATTTGGTACTTTTTAAAATGCATTTTTAATTTGATATTTACTATTAATTTTCTCATTTATGATATAAAATATTTAAAAATAAGTAAAGATAAGAACATACAAGAAAAATAATTAATATTATTAATAAGTAAAGATAAGAATATAAATGAAAAAATATCAATTAATATTTTTTTATCTTGTTACATGTACGTACAAATTGTTTACTAACTTTGTGATAACTAATTTTTATTAAAAAAATCTAACTAAATTTAGTATTGAAATATGAGAAAGGGTACGTACATTAATTACTTCGCGTTAAAATGACAAAGACTTCTTCCAATAAATAAATATTGGTATCAGTACGTAATTGTGTCAGGCTCAGCTAGATCTGAAGAAGCATTAAACAATCTAAGCTTACTACTTATGCGTCCGGCGTGTTCTTCAGGTTTGACCAAATAATTTGAATTCATAATTAGCACTTCTGACTATAATCTTGAATCTTCCTCTATATGCAATTCCAAATTAGTCTCGTAATTTTCATTTTATTTCGTCATGTTACTACTTGCATTAAACAAATGCTTACTGTTCCATTCTTAGTTGTGAACGTATCAAAAAGTAGATATGCGTATCGATCTTTATAGGATGCTATCTATAGGATACTAAAAAAGAGAGAGCAGGTTTTAGTACCTTTTTTATATAAATTTAAATAAAATATATAAATAAATATAAACATATACTAAAATTATTAACGAGATCAGGAACTAAAATTGATCACAATTTTAGTTCAAGATTAAAAATATAATTAATCTTTATTATAATAAGCTTAAATTTAACTAACTAAAATGAAAGAATTGATTGTTTTTTAATGCACTCATCATACTAGAAAAAGAGTATATATATATATATATATATATCATTTTCTCATTTCCACCTGCTGGTTCAAGGTTTTTATATTTGTGTTTGTTTGATAACAAATAGGTAAGTCACATGCAAATCACAGAGTACATCTTCCACGATCTTCTAAGCATCCAATAAAGCAAAGCAGCAATAATATGTTCAAGTTGGCAATAAGTAATCATCTACATACAGATAACTCACAAATAAATGAGAAATAACCTGACTAGGACAAAGCTGAATTACTAAACTTTTAAATTAACAGCCAGCAGTAAAGGCTGTTTGCTTCATCTTTTCTAGTAATTTCTACGCCAAATAAAGTAAGTGAAATTAAAGTATTAAAAATTTATGTGCACAAGTTAATAATTAGTTATTGATGATTTGGGAATAAATTATTTTTTTCATAATTGATGGTTATTTTAACACGTTATTCATTGATAATTTAACCATGACAATCCTCAATTTAGTTCTTACAAGTTACAAGTACATGTTTACGACACTAGCTAGCTATATTAATGCTTAAAAGTTAAATCAGTCTTCTAAAAGATTTGGTAGTCATAGTTACTGAAGAGTGATTAGTTTCAGTGATATATACTTGATTTTCTCTAGATACGGTTTTCAGGTAATTCGAGAGTTGTATTTGAAAAATAAAAGAATCTCTATTAATTAAGATAGTTAGATATGTCATGCTGTAGATATATTAATTTCCCACTAATTAGGATGACCTATTGTAAAAGATATCGGAGTTTATAAATGAATTTAATTGGTATGATATTTTTCTAAATTTTTATTACTAAATTAGTTTTCCAAAATTTAAATTTAATGTCTTACATATTTAAAATATCACCAATATTTATCCTAACAGAAGATTAAACTGGTGCCAATTTTTCATAAAATATTATTTCGATGATTATTTTTTTTCAAAAACATAATGTAATGATGTATAGGTAATAACTTTAGAATATGTTTGAGAGTTGAGTTTTAAAAGAGGAGGGATTGATACTTTTTTTATTTATTTCTAATTAATATTTTCCATTTTTTAAATAAAATGAACGACAGATTAATACAAATCCAACGTTCCTAATATTTTTTTATAAATTTTATATAACCCTCTTAGTTTTTTCTTAAAAAAATTTCCTTTCTATTTGCCTCCAAAACTCCACCAACAAAACTGATGATGGCTTATAGGATTTTAAATTTTTAATGTTCAGAGAGACTTTGTTAGATTTTTTTTATATGTAAGAATTGAAGACTAAGTATATGTTAAAACTAGTATAACATAGTCGAAATATATTTAGAAGTTAATACATCTTTATATTTAAAAAAAAAACATTTTTGACAAATTAATGCTATCCGTTATTCATTACGGAGCTAATTGCAATCAGTATACTATAGTAGCGATCGAGTAGCGTAGTACATAAGCATATGTTTGTTTCTATAATTTACTGTAGTAGTGATTTTTTTAGAGCTAATTTATGTTTGTTTATAATCATAAAAAATATATTTTTTAAGAGAAGCAATTGATTTAATAATAAGCTATTTAAAATAGTTTTATTTTAATCATGTTTTAGATTTTTTAACTTTTGATTATTTTGAAAAACTGACGCAAACGAACTTTTTTTTTTTTTAATGTTATTGTTTTGCGATAAAAGTTGTAACAAACGTATCCATAATACACCACATTTTGAGCTTAAATTAAATTGCGATTTTTCTCTTGAAATAAATAATTTATTTTTGATGACCTTAGAAGCAGGGTACATGTGTGAGGCTTAAACATGATATCAAAATAAATTGGTTCTGGGATAAAATATTTTTGTAGTACAATTGAGCCATTCATTAAGGAGGTGCATTTGAAGTCGTCTGTGAAATAATTGTGAGAAATATTTTAACTGTTAAGTAACAAAACTGATCCAAACTACCTAAAGCTTGGGATCAAACAAACATGGATCTGATTCTTACACCCTGAAACTTTCAATGATTATATTGTAGGAATAAAATAAAATATGGAGCACTTGGCAAGCTAGGCATTTCAGCTTATAAATGAGTTAACGACCATCCTCTTGAGATTGGCAGTATGCACTAATAACACCATCCATCTCAACATACATACAAGGCTAGCTAATTAAGCAGATGGATTCAACGAAGTGTAACAAGATCAGACAAGTTGTTAGGCTTCAACAAATCCTCAAGAAGTGGAAGAAAGTTGCAACTGCTTCCAACAACAACAGCTCCAGCAGTAAAGGCATCAAGTTTTTAAAACGAACCCTTTCATTCACAGACACCAATGCCATCGTTCCAAAAGGGTTCCTCGCAGTTTGTGTAGGGAAAGAGCTCAAGAGATTCATTATTCCCACGGATTACTTGAGACACCAAGCATTTGAGATGTTGCTCCAAGAAGCAGAAGAGGAATTTGGTTTCCAGCAAGAGGGTGTGCTCAAAATCCCATGCCAAGTATCAGTCTTTGAGAAAATATTGAAGGCCGTGGAAGACAACAAAGAACCCTTGCACGAGTTTGATTGTGAAGTTACTTCCCCTCATCATGCTCAAACGTGTACATAGATATATATACATATTAATTTCTTGATTCTCATTAATCTTAACAGAACACTTGCTTTTCAAATTTTCTTTTTCTTCTGATCAATATGCACGCATTAGTGCAAATGTTAGTTAATTTTAATTGTAGGCATCGATCAATATTTTGAATACAAGTTTTATTTCCCTAATATATATATGTATGTATGTAGGAACATAATTAAGTACGTATTCGCATTTGATGTATTCCTAAAGTATCTACCAGTTTGTTTTTTAATGAAATTGTGGAGCTAGGTAGATCGATGTTAATATGCAAATCTAATTCCTCTTGGTATAATTATGAAATGTGCACGCAATACATATTCTCTGATGTTGATCTGAGAAGGTGGCTATATAGATGGATATGATTTCCAAATGAGAAAAGAAAAAATATGTGGAAATTAGCCTCATGAACGATGCAACATTTGCGCTGGCCTCTAGGATCCTGAGATAGTTAGACGAGGCCGAATTTGAGATAATCCAAGTACCGTTATTAAAAAAAAAAAAAGTACATGTGAATTAATGAGTAAATATTAGTTGGATGTTAGGAATGAGTTTCTTAGGGGAAATGATCCGTTGTCTTTGGGAACAGGACATCAAGATTTGGTGAAAATAGTGTTCGTCGCAGCAGGGGATTTGAATAGCACCATCACCATGGTGATCGCAGCCATATTCCTCGGCCACCGATTCCATCAAAACCCTAAAGTCAGGCATGGCCAAGAAGCTTACTGGAATCACAAACCTTCGAAGGTCGGGACCCACGTAAACAGCCAGGGATCCTTTGGGAACCTGCTCATGCTTGCTACTGCTACTATCCAATAATGGCTTCTCTGCTTCTGAACTTGTGCTTCTGAATCCTAACTTCAGAGGGCTTGGGATCTTTCTAATTAATTTTTTAGGGGTTCCCAGCTTCATTTCATACATCAATATCCATATCTCATCTTTAATGGGGAGGAGGATTACTTTCAACTTTCCCTCCTGATCTGCTTCTAAAATTTAACTTTTATTTGTTGTTTTGTTTTTAGAGACAACACAAACAAAACAGATTTTAATGCTTCTGCCATGCATCTACTCTCCCACCTTAATTTAACTATTGCTAATGCTCCACCATTCATTATCACCCTATATATACTTTCACACCGGCTTCTCTGCATCACCATTTACCTCAATATCAATGCTGGAGTAAATCAAATTAAAAATTAAGACAAGTAATATTTCAATTTTTTTAAAATATGCATGACAACTAAATTTAGATCTACTATTTTTAGTTAAAGAAAAAACTAAAAAGCGCTATTTATTATCTTTTTAAAAGTAGAATAAGTAATGAACTAATTTTCTAAAAATACAATCCAATTTATATATATATATATATATAGGCTATTTGAATTGTAGAACCAAAATACCAATGTAATTTGGTTTGAATGAATTTGAATACAATATTAATTAAATTCAATTTGATCTTTTATAATTAATTTAGGTTCGATGGGTTTATTCAATCTTTGTTTTATAAAATTATTCTTAAATAAAACAAAAAATAAAATTAGTAAAATAAATTCAAAACTTTAGAGGACAACAGCAATAAAATCTTATTTCACTAAGTGAAGTGGATTACATAGATCATATAACATCGTTTTGTTACATAAATATAAATATTGACCTAATTATAGATGATAGGATTTAAATTTAAAGAAAAAAAGAACCAATTAGCTGAATAAATCTAAATCAATTTATTTACTTATTTTTAGTTTGTAGGATTCATATAATCAATTTTTCTAATAAAGAAAAATTAGATAAATTGACAGGTCTTTATCTTGCAAGTGTTTTCAACTCACCTTTGAAAGAAAGTCTTTTATAAGCTTTGGGCATACTTTTCCCCTCTCAAATATAAACAGTAAAAATCTCTTATTTTTATTTTAAATATAAACAAAATTTGATTATTTATGTTTTATTTAATTAGATACTCTTCAAAATATCCTTATTTAATAAAGTCAAAAAAAAATTTATATCTGATATCAACTTTCAATAAAAGATAATTTAAGAAAAATGTTTATTTTTAATTAAAATAACATAATTTAATGAAGTTAACTTTTTTTAATAAATGTGAAATGTATCTTTTTTTTTATACTTATAATCAAAACGGGAAGAAGTGTAATTTATTTCATTATGTTATGGTTCATAAGCTTAAGGTAGTTTTTAAACTGCAAAGTTGCGACATTCCTTGTTGGATGGGTGCAAGGTGTTTGGCTTGGTTGGACACCACTACTGTTAAACTAAGTATTATTAATAAATAAGGTAAATAGTCATTTTTATCTCTAAATGTGTAGAACGCTCATAAATTTGTATCTGAATGATGAAAATTCAAATTTTAGTTCTTGAAAGTGTAAAAAGTGTGACAAATTCATCAATCTGTTAACTTCCATTCATTATCGTTAATGAAAGAGCATACATGACACAAAGGAACAAAAATGTCACAAAAATAATTGTCAACATAGCTGTTGAATAGATTTTGGACAAAAATGTTAGTAATGTTCTATTGGACCGAAATGTTAGTAAGTTACTATTGGACTAAAATGTCATAATTGGTGGGAGTGAATGTTATGTTTCTTTTAACTTATGTTTGTTATCCTATTTTTTTTTTAAATGATTATTGTAATGTTATTGTTATGCTTGTAACGATAAAAAAAGGAGGGAATGTTTACCCTTAAATGAAACGAAATTTGGAATCTGACAAATTATTGCAATAGAAACGTATTAACATTTTGGTTTAACAAAAAATTAATGACATTTTGATCCAATGAAAAATTACTGACATTTTAGTTAAATGGTTATTTAATGACATTTTGGTCCAAAAAAATATCAACATTTTGGTCCAATGAAAAATTACTAACACTTTAGTCCAATGGTAACTTATTGACATTTTGGTCCAATAGAAAATTATTGACATTTTCGTCCAATGGTAACTTATTGACATTTTCATCCAATGATAATTTATTGACATTTTCGTTTAATGGTAATTTATTGACATTTTCGTTCAAAATTTATTCAGCAGTTATGTTGACAATCATTTTTGAACATATTTGTTCCTTCTTTGCCACATAGGCTATTTCATTAACGGTAACGGACGAAAGTTAACGGATTGGTAAATTTGTCACACTTTTTATACTTTCATGGACTAACATTTGAATTTTCATCTTTCACAGATGAATTTGTCGACATTCTACACTTTCATGAACAAAAAAAAAACTATTTATCCTAATAAATATTTTTTTGCCTTAAAATATACCTAATAACAAAAAATTATTGGGTAGTTGGTACCTAATACTTTCTCCTAGTATATGGAGGTTTTTAATTCTTCATTTAAGATCCGTTTGTTTGAGTTGAAAGAGAACGAAAAAGAAATAGTGAAATAAGATAAGACCTATATTTTAGACTCTATTTTAATTTAAATTTTTAATTTTAATTCATTTATATTTCATTTCTTTTGACTCTACCGAATGAATCCTTAATTGAAATGCCCCTAAGGCTACAATACCTTACCTTGTATGTATGTTTTGTTGTGTTTTTAATAAAAGATATTAAAACAATCTATTTTCAGTTGTTTAAGTATTTTTTGTTTATTTTAAAATGAAAATTAAAGTTTTATCATAATTAAGATTAGTCTTTAATATTGTTTGGGTTAATATAGGAAAACCTTATTTAGTTTGTAACATAACACAAAAAAGTATCTAAAAAACTATACTTAAAATTTTGTCCAATGCTTGGCCGTCGCAATATACGCCTTCAAAATTTTGAAACTAAAAAGAGAGTTATTGGGAAGGTTAGAATGCTTATTTGCCACTATAGATATAGTCTTGAAAAAAAGAAGAAAAATTCTCAATTTTTTGCTTTTGGGGACGAGAATGCGATTAGTTTAGATGAAAGTTAATACTTAATACTAATATACATTAAATTAACGTTATAGCATGCTTCATCTGCCTTTTGAAGACAGCTGGAGCAAAGAGTTAAAATCTTTGGAAAAATGAACGTCAAGTTGGTAGTGTTCCGAGAGTTTTAAAGATCTTTGCATGCCTACACTATGTATCGTTTGGCATTTCGAGATGCAATTAATGGCATCGCTGTTTCGTTTAATTAATTCCTTAGTAATAGTAGGTACAAGCACGTTTAGCCAGGCAAATGAAGACTAATGCAATTCCTTCACTACTAAGTGACCGACCATTGCTCTTCTGCATGCAGCTTCTGGAATATATACAAGTCGATCTCAACTAGACCTGCATCAATGTCGCAGCCAAGGAAGATGGTATTAATGACAAAAAGGAAGAGGTTCCTGGTAGAGAATTATTAGACCAGGTGTTGTCTAGGTCCATCTTCGATATTCTTTATCAAAATCTCTATCAAAATCAGGTTCGATCATCCCACCCATCAAAAGTTTATTCTCTAGTCTTTGGATTTTTTTTTATTTGACATATACACTATATAGCTAGGAAGGTAAGGTTTTAAATTGTGGTTGCCGTCGTGTTTGCTTGTAGCTTGTAGGAAGATTTAAATCGCATCTCCTTATAAGCCTTTTAGTGTGTTTAATAATTAACGTACAGGTGAAGAAAATCCGTGAGACAATTTCGTCGACGGGTATTTATATGAGATCATTCATTTTACCACTAGTTGAGGGAACGCATGCTGATTTGTTATCAAGCAAACACTAAAACCGTTAGTTTGATGCTATCGTGTCTTTTGAAATTGAAGTGCTGTACGCTGACATGTGCTCCCACTATTGTTTCTGTGCTCGAGGTTGCAAAGCGTGTTTTAGTTCAAGTGACAAAAAATGATCAGCCTCTTGGATATGGTGGTTACGGCCTTGGTGATATTGTCTTATTTGGGAATGGAAAGCAAATGAACATCGATGGCTATGTTGAACTTCATGATGTCTTTCTTGACTATCGTGTTTGTGCACTCGAAAAATGTTTGGGAGCATGGAAGGATAGCTTAGCTTCAATCATATCTTTGCTTGAGAACCCCCAAAAGCAGTTTCTTCAGTACTTGGATAAAACAAATGAGGATGTGAGTGTGGATTGCCATTCTCAAAACAAGGAAAACGAGAAGGGCAAAACCTTGGACATATGGGGAATTTGTAAATATGAGATTCCATAGCTTGCTCGAAAAGCTAACCTTTTGCTTAACCAGCCTGTGTACGCATTTAGCAACTTGTTTTATTTCACACACAGATGTGAGGAACATGTTCGGAGTCCGTGATCTCCTTTTCTCTATCTCTACACAGAACAAGGGGATAAAACAAGAGTTGTATAGTTGTAAACATAATGAGAGTGGGGTTGGTTGTTTTACAAAGCAGACATTGGGGATAAAACAATGCCTTAATATACTAAAGTTGCTGCCTAAGAAATTTTGTGTTAGTCATCGAGAGACTTCTGCTTGTCCAATGCATGCTTGGTATTTGGTACTGTGTCAAGTAGTGCCAAGTTGCACGAAAAGGGAATGGCTCCAATCGAGTTTTTGGTTATTGATGAAGCGGTGCAACTTAAAGAATGTGAAGCAACCTTTCCTTTGCAGCTTGGTGATGTACACTGCTCGATTCTCATAGGGGATGAAAGCCAACTTCCAGCAATGGTTCAAAGCAAGGTTTACGTAGTGAAATACTATTTTGAAATTGGATGAAAAATTTACACATAATGAACGTTAATATTCCCTAATGGAAGGAGTACATACTCCAGGAGGACTGAAATTTCATTTCAGAATCAGATGGAACCAGACCAAACAAAGCTAATTAATGACAATTGACAACCCTAGCTGATAGGTGTCAGAGAAATAATAGAATCTGCATACTGTAATAATTAAATCCCACACCTATATCAACGTGATAACAGTTAATGGACGTTAAAGAAAATGAAACAACAAAGTGGTCTAGGCACTTGAGTGGGAATTTCTCCCGCAACTCACAATTAATTTCCATCTACCTCCCAACCCTTCTTGCTAGCTCAGCAGTTAGTTACATAGGAATTAATATTGCATCCTCTTCAATAGCTATGATTTCCTATGTCATTCCCCCCTTTTATCCTTTCATACATACACCTTAGTTAATCTTGGCATCCTATCTCTAGCTAATTAAGGAAAATAGGATCCAAAAATATTGTCTGATAAAGTAATTTTTTAACAGAATTAAGCACAATAGGTACAAATAACTCGATTGCATAATCAGTACTGTTCATAATCTTCAAAACAGGTTATAATTTCTTTCCTCTCTGTGTGTGTGTGTGTGCATGTGCTTGCATGTGTATATAGAAGAAGCTGTTCAATGGTAACATGACCTGAAATACAACTCTATCAGACAGCTCTCTCATATCCATACTATAAGCATTAAGCAAATTTAAATTCCTGGTAGACTATTGTTCTAAAATCTCCTTTTCTACATATTGCTTCTTTATATTTTATAAGTGTGTCTGTGCTTGTGGAAAGCTTTACATAAGTATCTCTGATACAAAGATACAGCTATATCATATCCAAGCTATCTATACTTAATTTTCATCTTGCCTGATGTTATCCTAATACCGATGGATAATGTTGAAAATAAAAACATAACCAACAAAAAAACAGATTCTTATCTACCAAACATCCCACCTTTCCAACAGTCCATGAAAAGAAACAATCTCAATTCGGTGAACTTTTGCTTCATAAGGAAACAAAATAAGAGTTTAAGACTAAAATAATTAGGAAGAACATTAGTGCCTTACTGATTGCCAGAAGATAACAATAATTGGGTGGAAATCATACCTGAAGAGGCTTTATCCTCCTCAGACAACTTACTATTGACCACAGCACTGTCTTCAGTGGGACTAACACTGCAAGATATCCCATTTTTTGGGGTACAGAAAGATATCCCAATTTAAACAGTAATCAAGACTAAAGGGCAATTAACCGCAGGAAACTAACACTCCAGCCCATACAATGTAAAGGAAAATTAACAATTGAATTGAGTGATGGTATCAGGACTTGAGATATATTGTCTGGTTTATTTGCGAGCATACCTTCCTGATGGAAGAAAATCTCCAAAAGCAAAAACAGACCGAAGACTGCAACAGCTACCCCTACTCCAATCTGCATCATGATGGTTACATGCATACAGTTTTTTTTATATTAAACAGGACAGACATTTATGTGGAAGAATTGTACCTTAGTACCGACGCCAATTGTCTTATTGTCGGAAGGAATTGGTGCATCATAGTCAATTGCTCCAAATTCTTTTTCCTCCTCTGCCTTCTTCTGCTCAAGTGCTGACCTAAGTAGTGTCATAAAGAACAATTAAGATTTATTGGTTTTATTCAATTAGAAAGAGGTGTACCTTCTAACTGCTTTTAGCCGCTCCTCAAAGTCAACATCCAAAAAATCGTTCCTAGATTTGCCGTCAAGTTGTGAACTTAAACGGGGTGCCTCTGCCCATTTCATATAAAATCAAATCAAGTCAAATCAATTGGACATATGAATATGGGTTTGCAATTCCACTTACGAGAAGATAGAGGGCGAGACTGTTTATGTGTTGATCCCTTGCTGCAACAATACACACACACACACACACACACGTAAACACTAAACATGGCATGACCATGACATAATTTGTACACATGACATGACATTCACAGACCTTTGCTGAGACACCAATCCCTTGTCAGATTTGTTGGTCTGAAATAGAATAATAAATCGAAATGAAAATGAATTTGGAGCAGAGCAGCACAAGAAAAGGAAAGGGCAACCCTAATCCTGTTACTGTTAGTGATTTCTCCAAAACCACGCCCTTGCTTTGAATCGGAGCAACTTATTTGAAAGCAAAAGAAAGCGCTGCTTCTGATTGACATTGCATGCATAATAGACATACTCATATCACTCACAAATCACAACAGCTTTTCTCTTCTCTTCTCTTCTCTTCTCTTCTCTCGTGTAGTACGTAGCGCAGCAACAATAACATTATTAATAAGGTTGCGAGATTTCAGTTACCATAATTAGAAGAAGAAACAAAACAGTAACGAGGATTCTTTCATTTATTTATACATAGATAGATTAGAGACAGTAGGATCTGTAGTAGTAAAAGGAATTTTCATTTTGTCACTATTTTTAAAAATTATAAATTACCACTATTAATTACCCTTTGAATAGTGATTTAAAGTAAAGCATAAGCAGAAAAGTAGGCAAGAAAAAAAATGAAATAATGAAAATGAACAGACAAATTACTAGGGGGAAAAATATTCGTATGAGCATGGAAAAAAAAAGGCATATGAATGAGTAGAAAAATATATGGAAAAAACTATGCAAATGGATTGGGGGAAATCATGAAAATGAGTGGCAAAAACTATGTAAATGGGAGGAAAAAAAATACCTCAGTGGAAGAAAAAAAAACATGCAAATAGACAAGAAAAATGGGCGAAATGAATTGTAAAATGAACCATCAATTTATGTATGTACATGAGTGTTCAACATTATTATTTGTTTATATTTTAATAAAAGATGGAAAACAAAAATTAGAACCAATATCAAAGAGAGTAATAATAATTATGATAATGAGAAATGCCGGCATCATAATCTATACAACATAATTTTCGTTATTAAATAAAATTCATATTAATTACACTTATTTATTTGGATAATACTCATGTAAATTTTATTAAACAAATGTGATTATTTAAATAAGGGATACTATCCATATCTTTTTGTTACATTTCCTCAACATCAACATCAACAACACCTTTAACCTAAGTTAAGTGGGGTCGATGGTAGATGAACCCAATGATAAATCGAAAATAAGACAAATGAGAGAAAAAAAAGGCTAAAAACAGAATGGTGAAAGAAAGAAGAGAGAAAATAGGAGGAGAAGGACTAAAAACAAGGAAACGACTGGAACATAGAGTTACTAATGGGTTTAACCCTCCACCAAGCTTATCGCTTTTCTCCACTCTGTCCTAAGACATACCGTCCGCCAATCTATATCTCACTCCATTAGGTCTTGTTTAACTACATTTCCCCAGGTAAGTTTCGGTCGACCCCTACCTCTCTTTGTGTCTAGCTCTTGGTAACAAACTTTTGTTCTTACAGGAGCATCCAGTGGCCGTCTCATAACGTGCCCAAACCATCTCAATCTATGCTCCCTCATCTTTTCACATACCGGTACCACTAATACCTTTCGTCGAATATCATCATTTCTTATCTTATCTATCTTCGTATATCCACACATCCACCTTAGCATCCTCATTTCCGCTACCCCTATTTTATACTCATGCTGCCTATGTGCTGGCCAGCATTTCGCATCATATAGCATTGCCGGTCTAACAGCCATTCTATAAAATTTTCCTTTTAACTTAAGGGGAATCTTGTTACATTTCCTCCTGATAAAGAAATTATACGGACAGTACCCTATTCAATTATCACAATTATTATTTAGTAAAATTTACATGAGTTCGTACATATTTTATCTTTATGAACTCTGGTACAATATTAAATTAGATGACACCTGCATCGTACTAATTTTTTAAGCAACTTAGGGCTCTCTTTTTCGAAGAAATTTATTTTTAACTAAAACTATATGTTTAAAACAATTTATAACAATTATTTAAGTTTTATAAAAACAAAAACAAAAAGCAGCAAAAGTTTACTGTAGAATTGTCTTAAAGTTAAAAATGTTAAATTATTAAGAAAAAGATGGGCCCAAACTAACTTAAAATTAATTTGAAATATGTAAATCACATTTTAATTTATAATATATACTAACTATAATAGGATATCTTATCTTAATTTTTTTTCAAAACAATTATTCTCCAAATAACTTATCCTGGTTGAAGGACTCGTCCACCGAAATCGAACTCCTTTACATTTACACGTCATATCTTCACTTTAAATCCAATACTCCAGACCGAGAGGAAACGATTGAACACAGTTCCCCTACCATACCCTTAATTAAACCTAAAGATGGATGGGCTAAATATTTTCCGCTATGTCATCCCTTAATTACTTACAACTTATGAGCACATATGTTCAGTTCCGCAATGAAATCAGTAATCCCTCGATTGTTTTTAGGTACATTGTGATTCCGTAATTTAATTTGGCCGCTCTGGAAGGAACACGTGGACATCATGAAATACCAAAAAATATGGGGGAATTTTTCTAATCACTATTTTCTCCATATGTTCCAGTCAACTAATATCTCTTATTCTCATCAAGGGCAAGAAAATTCATTGTGACTATAAATCAGGCTCGTCCATGTACATCATAGATTCATACAACCTATCCCTATACTTCCAAAATTAGCAAAATCAAATTGGCGCAAGTATGCTTTTTTCTGAGGCGGCCGCAATAGAGATATCAACAACTCTCACTCACAGGAAGACTGGAGCCATTACCAGTGTAATCGTTGCAAGCATCTTTATAAGGACATGGATTGAAGGCCCAGCTGTGTCTTTGAATGGGTCTCCCACTCTGCCAAATTAGTCAAAAAGAGTAAAGTAAACCAACACAACGTAGATGAAATCATTAACCCAGCATAGAAAATTCAAGAAAAGGAAAACACTATTACCAAATTAGGCTAGGTGAAGACTTATTAAAAGGATATATAGTTCTAGTGTAACATCTATTCATTTCAAAAAACAAATGAAACTATACAGTGTGCCAATTTACATCATCAATCAGACAATCATAAAGCTCAAATTTCATGCTCAATGACAATTTTGGAAAACCATTCATGCTATCTCCCACACTGTTTATCCAAATGGGAATGAGGTATAGTTATGTTTGGGTGGTTGAGGAGGATAGTGGCCGGATGAGGTAGCCACCAGCCAACCACAAAGTAAAGATAGTACTAAGGATAGTGCAAGCACGGGCCAATGGCATTAAGGAGCTTGTCGGAACAGTGACAATTGGTTAGCAGCAGCAGATGGCTTGGCATGGTTGCAAGTAGGAGAACATTAGCATGTGCAATAAGCCTGAGGTTGTGCAACATGATTGGGTGAAGGAGAAGATAGGATGCAGTGTTAATGAAAGGGGAAGCATAATGAAGATTATGAAAATGCTTTGATGATTGACGCCATTTGAGGCACAGGTCAGAGCCACAATGGTAGTCATGGCATTGCATCAGACACATTATAAACACATAAATCATTGGTGCTAGACAAAACAGAAAAATGCTACGAGTATATTTGAATAAACACCAACCATAGTCAATAGCCAAATAGTGAAAAAAGTATTGATGAAAATTCAAAGCAACTGAAAACCACATGCCAGATATAAGGAAACAAAACCTATTTACAAAAAGGGACACAAAGAACCACATGTGCTCCTATAATAGTGGCCGCTGACATGCTAATGGCATTATTGTGCAACAAAAGTAGCATAAGCAGTAACTTACGTATCTCCAGTTATGGCTGCTTTGTGAGCCTCACTTCCCTTGCCTCCAAGAGCTCCAGTCTCTATGTACTTCTTTGCATTATCCCAGGCACCACCTGCTGTGTTCAGAAAAAGTGCCATAAGAATACCAGACACTGTTGCAAACATGAGCATAGCAGCCACAACTTTGGCCCCGAGTAAAGGTTGCCCTGTATAGTAGCCCAAAATTCGGAACAGAATACCTGCAAGTGATAGAAAAATATGGTAAAGTAAGAATAACAAATCACCAATCGCATCATCACCAAAAAAAATTGAACAAACAATGACAGCTGGTTTCCATGCATGAGACCAACAATTTTTTGCGAAGACAGAATGAGACATGATTTGTGGGGCTTAGGGAATAATTATTTATTACCAACAAGCTAATGGAACAATTAAAGGTATTGGGAGGGGGGGGGGGGGGATTCATAGTTGAAAAAACAAAATATTCAAATATAAAGGATTTCAAAATAATAGTGTCTTCCATCTAAGTAGGTTGTGGAAAAATATGTGCTAAACATACCACTAGTGTCTTATGAATACATGATGATATATTTTAAAAGGTTTTGTTGCCAGTGGAAAGTTAACAAGATATCTATAATTTGTTCCTCAAATGATTACAAACATTCATTTGCTTGGCATATGATCTAGCCTATCAAGCAATTATGTTGGTCACATGATGTGACATGGTTACAGTACATCAACAATTTGCATAGGTGTTGCCATTCTCCCCAGGTTTTATTAATGATAATATATGTGCAGACATGTAATTAAATGTTAACCCACCAACTACAATAGGTGAAATGATTGCCAAAGCACCAGGTTTTATCATCTCTCTTAATGATGCAGAAGCTACAATAGCAACACAGCGACCATAATCTGGTTTCTCCTTGTAATCCTGTCGAAAGCATAAAAGGGAAAAAAATTGAGAGAAGATCAAAACCTAAACTGGCATAGATAATATTACTTTACAAACCCAAACTCACCATTATACCAGGCCTCTCAATGAACTGCCTTCTCACTTCGTTAACAACTTCTTGCGCAGTTCTGCCAACAGCAGAACAGGCCCAAGCACTAAAAACAAATATAAGCATGGAACCTAGCAACCCACCAACGAAAACTTCGGGAATTGCAATATCAACCTGCAACTCAATCATAAGTTGCAACTTAGAAGAACCAGTGAAATCTGATGAGACACAATAATAGTAATAATTAGGGTGGTGACTTAAATATGTTTAGTCCCTAAAAAATGCATATATTTTGGCTTTAGTCCTTACATTTTTAATCTTTCAAACCAGTCCTTCTAAAGGCTACTTCTTCCCAATTCAGTCAATTCATTAAATCTCCATTAACTGGGGATCCTAGAGGTCTTCTCCACACATGCTCAAACCACCAAAGGCAAGATCTCCATTTTTTCTAAAATAGGTGCTACCCCAACTTTCTCTCTAATGGAGTCGTTTCTAATCCAGTTGTCCAGTATATGTCCACTTATCCAACACAATGCTCTCATCGATGATACATTATGTTTATTCTCTCATTGACTTTTTACCAACCAACATATAGTGTCATAGTACAACGTTGCAAGTCTTTATAGTTATGCAGTAAAATTTTCCCTTACACTTGAGCAATACCTATTTTAATTTTTATCACAAATAATACTCAAAACACCCCTCTTGAATCCTACAGTTTATGCCAACCTCTATTTCTCTGTTGTTTAGTATGATGGACCTAGGATACTTAAACCATGTGAGTTGTGGAATGGTATCCAATTTTCACCTCTAAGCTAGCCCCGCCCCCCTTCAAAAAAAACAGACATCAACAAACAGGCATCCATTATATAGGGACCTAAACAAATTCAAGCCTAATTAGGTTGAAGCTAGTTCTGCGCACCTGTTTAAAAGGTTCATGAGCAAATGCAGAAACCTCGTCCATATAAGCACTAAACAAAAGGAAAGATGCAAGAGCAGCAGAACCAATAGCAAACCCTTTGGTGGTAGCTTTGGTTGTGTTTCCTACGGCATCAAGGACATCAGTTATCTCTCGGACACTTTCAGGCTGAAAACAGGTGAATAGTCAGTATATATAGCAAGAGGAATCTCAGAAATAACACTATGGATCAAATTATTCTAGCAAGAACTACCTGCTGACTCATCTCTACAATTCCTCCAGCATTATCAGCTATTGGGCCAAACATATCCATGGTAAGAATATAGGCAGCAGTGCTAAGCATTCCCATTGTTGCCACAGCTGTGCCAAACAGCCCACCAGTTGGGTTTCCTGTTTCATCTACTAGTCCACAAGTGTGGCCCAGCCAGAAAGCTGAGATAATTGACACACTGATGACAAGGACAGGAAGAGCAGTAGATTCCAGACCCAAACTGACTCCTGCAATAATATTAGTCCCATGGCCAGTAGAGCTGGAAAGGGCTAATATGCGCACAGGCTCATGCTTGTAGTCAGTATAATACTTGGCAATCCAGACAAATATGTACGCAGTGATAATACCAATCAACCCACACAAAGCAAAATTGAACCATGCTGAAGGTGCTTGCTCAGTGTAAAGTAACCACCGGGTAGACTACAAAGTAATTCAATTTAAAAATTACAGCAATTGGAACAATGAATGGTTGGCCAAACCAGAGAGCATAGAAAAGCAAAATTAAAATATCACAAATGAAGATTAAGCATTACCAAGCCAAATGCCAGAACAGCTAAAACTATTGTAAAAGAATATCCTTTCTGAAGAATTGTCATCGGATCCTCCACAGGAACTATAACTCCAGTTTCACGTGTACCCCTGATAGAAAATATTCCAGCTGATGAAACTATCAGATCGAATGAGTGAACAACAAGAGGAAACAAGATGAAGCCAGATGGATCTGAAACAAAAGAGAAAACATCATATTAGATGAGCATCAATACAAGTCTGATAACCAAAAAGTAAGCAAGAAAGGCACAAAATGGTGTAACTCAGGTACTTGCCTGCAATTTTACAGCGTTGTGCCATTGTTCCACCAAGTATCATGGCACTGATTATTTCAGCTGCAATACTTTCAAAAAGATCGGCACCTCGAGCAGCACAATCTCCCACATTGTCACCAACCTTAAAAATTAAAACCAGTAAGGTACCAATGGAAGTACAAGACCAGAAAAACTATAAACAAAGAAACAAAAAGCACAAGTCAAGGAAATTATAAACATTAAGCAATTCTTCTGATTAAGCTGGTGTAAGTTTGCATGTATCAATCAATTTTACAAAAAAAGAAACTACATTTTTTATCAATTAGTTAATAATGTTTTTCATAACAATATTTTCATTATTCTCTTGCAGTCTTAGCTTGAAGCTAAATATTAAAGTTCTTGAAAGAAATTGAAATAAAGACACTTCATTGCACTTTGTTCTCTATTTTATCGAATATTTTGGCAAAACCAAAAATGATGAATAAAAAACATAAATACAAATATTCAGGTCTTAGGAACTTAAATTCAGAGAACACCATCAATTGCTTGATTTATACAGTTGACTTATGGATGGTAAAAACTAAAATATATGCACTCTTGTGTTTGCACCTTTTCACCAAATGGGATAAGGCTTTTGTTGCTGTGTTTCCACCTTTAAATAGCACCATGAAAAACTTGTATGTAATTTAAACATGAATAACAGAGAGCAGATCAGCAGAATACTTTTCAAGGTGCTTATAAAGATAAAAACTTAATTCGAAATCATTTCCACAAACTATCCTGTAGCCCGAAGAACATTAAGTAGCAATCTGCTGATACCCAGATGAAGATGAAATAATCATCAATCCTAATGTGTGGACACATAAAAACAAAGTAAACAAAAATCAAACAATTACCAGATCAGCAATAACAGCAGGATTCCTAGGGTCATCTTCAGGTATTCCCTGTTCTACTTTTCCAACAAGGTCAGCTCCAACATCAGCTGCCTTTGTGTAAATTCCACCACCCAACTGAGCAAATAGTGCAACAAAGGAGGCACCAAATCCATATCCAACTAGAAGAAGAGGCACTGAAGGAAAACAAGAATGTTCAAAAATCAATCACAAATTAGAGAGAGAGGGAGAGAGAGAATAGGTGACAGAACGGACAAAAATTAAAATCAAGTCATAGTCAAGTAGACAATCAATATTTATATACCTTAATAATTGCAAACATATCATCTAAAACTTATCTCAATCAATTTAACTATTCCCTCTTCAGCTCAATATGATACAAAAGGGAAATAGACTAATAGAGGATTTTTTTTATTTTATTTTTTATGAGAAAAAAAGGGACATAAATTTATATTTTTTGTACATTAAGGAATCACTTAACCACAATCATATCCTCACCCAAGTTTACCACCTTAGCTCTTCGTTTTTCAGTTTACAAATGGGCACAAATAAAAATTCACCAAATTATAAACACTTATCAAATGGAAAAGTATTTTGAAAAGATAATGACGAAACATAAAGAGCACCTACCCATGCAGGTTCAATAATAACAGTATTTAAATTTCAAACATTAAAAAAATCAATTTATGATAATAAGTTAGGGGGAGAAGTCTGCACATACAATCAGTAACCTTCATTGAACCAGGCGAGTCCACTCCCAACCAAACATAAAATGTGGCATAAAGGACTGCTATACCAATTACGGCCATACCAACAACAATGATAGCAGATAAACCACCTGCACGTGTAGCTACCTGCGCAAATTCCTTCCAGTTAATACACAAATAGTGAACCGTTCATCATTTTCACAGAAACTGATGATGAATTATTGATGGTTTAACCTGCAATGCCTCTCTTGCAGACCGTCTTGCAGCACTAGAGACTCTGACATTGGCACGAACTGACACCCACATCCCTACGTATCCAGCAACACCGGAACAAAGGGCGCCTAAAAGGAAAGAAGCTACAGTGATGTATGCAGAAGTTGTCCTGAAACAGGATGTAAATGACAGATCAGAACAAGTAAAAGGTACAAGAGAAGATTCACAGCATGTATAATTTATGATGTCACCTTCCCAGGCCAGAAGATTCCTGTTGAGGAGTTGTACTGCGAAACAAATATATGCAAAGAATGACAAGTGCAAGCAACATGGCCATCTTAGATATACTCCCATACTGGGTCCTGAAAAATCCTTCAGCTCCGTCTCGTATAGCATCTGATATCTAGAAAGCAACATACTAAGCTCAGAACAAGAAAACAACGGTTGATGGTCATGAAATCGTAAAGCAGTCATGATAAAAGAGTTGAGATTATAGGAAAGAGATTTACCTGAACCATTTCAGGAGGCCCCTCGTCTTTTGCGAGGACCCATTTTGTAAGATATATGGCCACAAGGAAGCTGAGAATACAAACAGAGATGACAAAGACAATGATTGGAGAAGTAGAAGCTCCGACGTAAAAGATAGCTCCCAAGCCGAGGAGCAAAAGAATGAAGAGGACACGAACATTGATACCCAGTAGAATACGAAATATCTGTAGAAATAGACAGAAAAGCGGAAGAAGGGAAGCATAAGATATATAAAAGAAGTGAAGAATGAGGAGAGGTTTAAGAAGGAACTCAAGGTTTTAAATATTGGTGGCGATGTGGTTGCGGTGGCGGAGAGGTAAAAAAACCTTGATGTCGCGGAGGTGGACCGTATTTTAAAACCTTGAAAGGAAGGAAGGAAGGAAGGAACGAACCAGAGGGGTGTAAGGTTTAGTGCGCATGTTGGGGAAGGTTCTGGGCTTGTCCTGGTAAGCCCCCAAAGCACCGGTCTCCATGTCATCATCCATCATTATAGAATGGGTGGAATTCACTCTCCGCGCCACAGGAAAAGAAGAAGAAGGGTTGTACTCACCTCCTTGGGGCAAGTCACCCCCTGAACCCGGTCGCTGAATTTTGAATTGCCTTTACCAACACCCAATGATATACGTTTCGTTATGGTTTTGCTAGTCAAGCCACTTCACCCCCTATTCCTATTCTCTTTGCATTGCATGCAACGCCTCCCTCTCCGGGATTCAGTGTTAGCGTAGAGACTTGCCAAGAAAAGAACAAATAAAATTAAGCAGAAATGCAAGCGTAAGATGTAGATCTCCCAATTATTCATTCTATTTTAATTGCAGATTCAGCGGAATCCTATGTATTAATAGATCCAGCCGGGATCTGAGTGAAAACGTAAATTGAAAGGAAATCGCAGATCTAATGCTTACGGTTGTTTGCGGTGCCGGTGAAGAGTGAAGAATCGCAATTCGCCGTCGTTTTTCTCAGTGCACAGTCATCATAGCCAGAAAGCGGAACCTCTTCCTTTATTTTACACAGCCTGCGTTTTCTAATTTAATTAAGTTTCCACTTCCTTTCACAACACACAACCAAATAGTATTTCAATTTCATCCTTCCTTCTTCCACTTCTAATTTTTCATTAATTAATTACTTTACACCTGTTCTTTATGTTTTTTTCCCTCTTAAACAAACTTGCATCCAATTCACGCATGCCATTGTTAACCTGTCAGAGATATCCAATGACCTTAAGACATCTCATCTTAACTGCATTTTAATTGGCCACTCCTATCAT
This sequence comes from Glycine latifolia, assembly GCA_013407115.1. Taxonomy (NCBI): domain Eukaryota; kingdom Viridiplantae; phylum Streptophyta; class Magnoliopsida; order Fabales; family Fabaceae; genus Glycine; species Glycine latifolia. Next base: position 111,586 of record QARZ01000295.1, on the reverse strand, counting down.
ACCCCTACGCTTTAACTACTAATAATTATTACGTTCTAACATATGTTACGGTTTTATTAATTACTTGTATTAACTTATAAACATTTTTTTAGAAGTAAGAGTAATTATTAATAAATATAAAAAATTAAGACATATGAATATATTATTACCTTCTATCCTTATTGTAAGCTCCAAATTTAAAATATAACTTCATCTTTTTTATAAGATTTAATCCTTTTTTCATTAATAATTTATTTACGAAAATAATTTCATTAAAGTCAATTTTAGAATAACATAATAATTAAAAATATATAAATTATTAATGTTTATTAGTTTGTTTTATAAGGATATTTTTGGGAAAAAATCAATTTTGAACAAATTTAATATTCTTAACTAAATTAACCAAACTTTTTAAAGACAGGAGGTTGTAATAAAATTGAAAATGTTAGAAATAAAAATAATCCAGTAAATATTTGTAGCATGATTTGTTAAAAGACACAAAATGAATCCGCTAAACTAGAAATAATGTGATTATCAGAACTATTTTTTTACAAACTATTTGGTTTAAAGGAGGAAAGAAGAAAAATTTCAATATGAAGATTTCAATTAGACATTATATTTAGTTGAGAGAAGAGAAGGAGAAAGATTTTAATGAATAAAAAGGAACATAATCATTTTTTAATTGTTTGATTCACAAATCACAAGAAAATAAGAGATATTTTAAAAAAATTACTTTTATGTCTTTATGGTTTTAAATTTCAAAACACAAGTAGATATATTATCATTTCAATTATAAAAAAAAAAAATCTTCCTCTCTCCTCCAAATCTTATAGAAGAGAGTTTATTTTCCACCATTTTTCTCTTAAAATTTGAACCAAACAATCAAAGTTTGAAAAAAAAATTATTCCTCTCTTTTTCCATTCTCTTCCCTCTATTTTCCTCCAACCAAATACTATACTATGATTAAGAGTATTCAACCTTATATTTTAGTTTTAGTGATAATAAATAAGATATAAGAATAAAAAAATAAAAAATATTGTTTCATTGATGCTAACCATTTCATTATTATACTTATTTTTGGTAAATCTCTTGTATGTGATGCAAGGTTCCACCCGACTCCAAATTAGTAGTATCATCATACTTATAGATCCAGGTTAGGACTTATTAGGATGACGTCTTGTTTTAAAACAAACATGCACGGACACTATAACTAGTATAATACTAGTAACCTAGATTACATTACATCATTTGCACTAGTATTTATTTAGAATAATGATATATATACATGGTTGTTCCCTAATTTTAAACATTTTTTTTAATTTTTTTCTATTCCTTTCTTTATCATATCACAAATGTTAGATAACATTATTTATTTTCCATTTATTTAAGCCTGCGCTTCTTGAAGATCTTAGGTTTCCCATGACGCCTATTAATTCTGGCTTTATTAGTTTTCCTCAATCTCCAAGACCAATAGCTTTCTTCTTTCAACCTTCTTTCTCTCTCTGAATATCTTTCTACCAACTTGACTATTACTACATTATGAAGATGAACCATTATAACTTAATTCATACCCAAGCTCAACATCTCTCTCTCGCATGCGCCGCCTCCCACGATAAACCCTCTTGGTGTACCACAACCAGCAGCTCATGTCTTCTAAACCAAACCAACACGCTTCACAACCTACCAAACACATCCTACAAACGTTTCTTCCCATGCATTGGCAGACACTCAGTTTCGACAATAGGTACAAGAACAACAAACCTGCTCAAAACATATGCTATATGTATATACTTTATTAATTCATCAAAACCCACCAGCAGGATGCATGAAACAAAATTAACTTACATATGTAGCAAAGGGCCACAATCATCATGAGCTTCACTAGGCTGGAGAAACACAAGTGTTCAATGAAACAAATAACGTCCCATAGGGGTGTTCACAGATACGGGTTATCCGTGTATCCAAACTGATTTGAACTGTTTGGGTTGGGTCATTTATGTATTTGAGTCAAAACCGAACCGATCCGATCAAAACCGATCATGTACGGGTTGGGTCACGCGTTTAGATTTATAGATCCATTGACCCAATCCGTAAACCCATAATAATAATATAAATTTTATTATATATATATTAAAAATCAAAAAATTCTTTCTCCCCATAATGATGACATAGTGATACAAAGGATGACAACAAATATGTAGTTAAAGTTTAACAAATATTGAAAAAGTGGTGGAATTAATTACCTTTTACTTGTTGCTATTTTCCTTGATCCTCATTATAAATGTGAGTACATTCAATTTTGTTTTAATCGTATGTATGATGTTGAGAAGAACATGAACATGATGAAAAAAATTGGAAGACCTTATTCAGAAATTGATTCAACAATATGTACTAGAACATCTCATTTCTCATTCTAGTAGCAATTTAGCTAATTCTAGTACATTGACTTCAAACATGGTCTCACAACATAATGATGACAAAGGTGATAAGGATGATGATTGAGATGATAAATTTAGAATGAAAATCAAGAAAAAACAGGGTGAGGTGCAAAAAAATAAGTTAGATAGGTATGATCATCCTGAGTTTGACATTTTGAATTGGTGGAAATTGAAGGCATTCAAATATTATATTCTTCCCTGAATGGCTAGAGATATATTGGTTATTCATGTATCTACTGTATATCTGAGTCTACATTTAGTACATGGGGTAGAATTCTGGATTTATTTCGTAGTTCCTTGAGTCCTACTACTGTTGAAGCTCTCATTTGTCCCAAAAATTGGCTTAGATCTACTAAGCAAAATGTTAATGACTTGCAAGTTGAAATAAATGAAACGGAAAAGATTGAATCAGGTGTGTAATCCCTTATTTCATTTTTTATATTTGTATAAAATATCAATTAATTTTTGTGCTAATGGGGTTGTGTTTAAATTTTTAGAGTTGTTTGATTTACCTTTAAATACTGCTAATATTGGATCTCCAAGTGTTGAAACTGCAAGTGCTGTAACTTCTTAATGTATTACTTTCAGATATATTATTATTTGTTTCACCTTTTTTTTTCATATTTTGTTTACCGTGTTTATAATATTAATGAGTCATATTTTGTTCATTTGTTTGTTTCGGCAAATTTGATTACAACAAATTTGATTATAGCAAAACTTAGTTTGTAAGAAATAGTTGTGATTTAGACTATTATAGTAAATCTTGTTCAAGAATATTTTATTTTAATTTATATTATAAGTCTATTTTAGAATATTATGTTGATGATATTAAATGAATCAAATTTATTACTTTCATACATTTGATAATATTGTGTTAATTATATTAGATATTTGAAAGAATCATGATATAAAATAGTGGTGATAAGAAAAAAAAATTAAATGCGTAACCCGTTGAACCGAACCGATCATGAATAGGTTGGGTTGGGTTGGGTTTCAAATTTTTTTTCCTGGAAATCGAATCGAACCGAACCGATCAAATTTGATTGGATTGGGTCCTAAATTTGGCCAAAATCGATCCGAACCGACCCGTGAACACCCCTAACGTCCCACACTCCTGAACATATCTCCCTGCAAAATCAATGACATATATATGGACAAGTTCACACTTATTCATTGTACCAATAAGCGGAAGAACCGTGCAGCAAATTACTACTATATATGAATATGATTAGGAATAGCCTGCCAGGCATGATTCCAAATTTTGTGGGCTAATCCATGTTATTTAAGAATTTTGAGACATGTGTTGGAATACAAGTGTGAGTTAAAGTCCCACATCAGATAGAAATAGAAAAGTTGAACACCATATAAGTGAGGAGAAGACCCATAAACCTGAGTCTTAAGGTTTTGGGTTAAGGTGTGGTGTCTAATTCACTTATATGGTTACTCAGGTATAAATCTCCCCGATATTTACCCCCTCGGTATCCCAACAATTTGCGGCGGTACGGTATCCCAACAATTTGCGGCGGTACAAGCCACTACTTGTGAATTGAAAAATGACTTCCGCTCGAGGGGGATGCTACCATGTGGAAGAGACTCACACTTGAGGGGGAGATTGTTGGAATACAAGTGTAAGTTAAAGTCTCACATCGGATAGAAATAGAAAAGTTGAACACCATATAAGTGAGACAAGCCACTACTTGTGAATTGAAAAATGACTTCCGCTCGAGGGGGAGGCTACCATGTGGAAGAGACTCACACTTGAGGGAGTGATTGTTGGAATACAAGTGTGAGTTAAAGTCTCACATCGGATAGAAATAGAAAAGTTGAACACCTTATAGTTACTCAGGTGTAAATCTCCCCGATATTTACCCCCCTCAATATCCCAACAATATGCACCCATCGTCTTTAGATGTGTTTTAATTAAATGAACATGAAAAGCAGCAGCGCAGACGTCCTTAGGTTGGTCTTGAGGAAAATTGACAAGAATGCTATTGAAATGTCGAAACTTTGTGGTAATCCCTTAAATAGAAGAACATAAGATTGTGCCAGTTTGGTAACCCAATAAATAGGCGCAATAACAGGCCCCTTGAAGAAGAAGCTACCAGCATACTTGTGAAGGCCTCTAATAATTTATAACCCAAAGTCATAAGCACCGATATAACAGTAAAAAACATATGAATGAATTCATAATTAAGACGTGTTCAAGCAGAAACAGGGCTAATGCTCCATTAGTACCATTGGCTACTGGTACTACTACTATAAGAAACACTTTTATGGCTTTATATATAAATATCTGCAATATATATTCCAGTTTTAATTTCTTATTCTTGGAATATATAGGAGAAGTTATTAATCTAAAGTGCGTTGCATAAACATACTGTATTTAGTAGCAAATAATAATTGAACCAATATTAATAATGACGCAGAAATAGAAGTTGGTAAAATGACAGTGTTCTTACTCGCATGATCCCCCAAAAATGCTCTTGAATGGAGCCGAAAAAGCATGGAACCTTTACTTATTGCAGACCCCATGACAACAAAAGCTTTCCAAATATCCCATGGAAGACGCACTAAAAATCTCAATCCGTAATGAATAGCAGTTGCTTATAGTAGTAACACAAGCACCCGCAGCAACAGAACAAGAGTCCTATATATGTAATGTAATGAGCATGACTAGAGCCCGATCGAAGTTATATGTTATTTTTACGCAAAAGTCAATTTATAACTGTCATCGTCCATTCACTAACCGCAGAGGCTTTGCCCATATTGAAGGACTCCATGTATGTTTTCCACCCAAAAAGCCTAACTGAGTGCCCCAATTAATAAGCCAGTGGCACGTGGAAAATCCCTTGAATTGACATAATTACCTTTGGAGCAAAAAAGCTTATACACAAATGTTCCGCTATTATTTATTAGATTTTAATAATTAGTTAAAGAAAATATATAAAATTGGCAAGTTCATATGAGAATAGGGATGGATATTCACAAAACAATATCTTTTTTTTTTATATGAACAATGTTTAGATTAGTGAATATTAATATAAGAGAAACTAGGTCATGTATTCATAGTGTAAAATTACATTATTGTTTAATCATAAAATATTATATATGATAAATTTGATAATATTTATAATAATTATCTTAAGGTGACGTCAAAATAAATAATGGTTGCATAAAAGAAGTGGTATGATTTGTAGCCTACAAGAAGGGAACATAATGATAGTAATTTTATTTACAAAAGAGACATGATACACATATATATCAAGTTATACAAAAAATTTATACAATATCATATTTTGTATGTATCTCGCTCCCCAATCCTATCATTTATTAAAATTTAAATTCTTTTTTTTCTTTCCTTTTATCTCTTTTGGTCTCTTTGTTGTATATTTTGTTTTATACAAGTATGATTTCTCTTTACAAAACCATATCTCGGACACTCAGTAATGATTTGGCCGGATTAAACTTAAAATAAAAAGAAGATAAAAAAAAAAGTAGATATCTGGAACAGGTAGACTTGATGGGTTGTTACTCATGATTGGCCACTGTCAGAAAAAGAGACAAGTTTTTAACATGCATCCTTGATGAGTGGTGAGTGTGTTTAATAAACTAATAGTAGATGCAGTGGGTACCTTCTTTTTCTTGATCTGATGGGGTTGAGGGTTCGCTGACGACGTCCGGTTGAATGGAAGAAGTGGTGGTTTGTAGAGCAAAGTCTCGCAAGAGTTGGAGGCGAGGCAATACGATTGTGGCAAGGTCTGGGCGGTCCTTTCGCCTGAGTTCTGCACATTGGAGAGCCAGGTTTGCAAGGCAGAGGGCTTGTTCCAGAGGCCAGTCCGGGACAGACGGGTCAAGCATTTGAGCAAAGGTCTCCTTCTGGATGGACTCCTCAACCTGGTGGGCCAGGCCCATCGCAGGCCTTCCCGTCAACAATTGAAGAAGAATTATCCCCAGAGAGTATATGTCCGATTTGACCCCTAGCATTCCCGTTTGCTGATACTCTGGATCAATATAGCAGAATGTTCCTGCTGCTGAAGTCATGTGGCATTGCGTCTCGTTCCCTGCCACTGCTGGTACTAGTCTCGCCAATCCAACATCACTTATCTTGCTCACGTAATTCCTGTCCAGTAATATGTTCCCCGGTTTCAGATCTCTGTGCACCAATGGTTCCGGCTTCGTCTGATGTAGGAACATCAATCCCGTTGCTATCTCCGCTGCTATTCCAAACCTTACCTGCCAACTCCTCATCACCTCCTTCTCCTTCTTCTTCTTTCCTAACAGACAGTCTTCCAAGCTTCCATTCTCCATATATTCATATATCAGTATTCCTTTCTCTTCACATGCTCCTATTAGAAGCACCATGTTTGGATGCCGTATGCACCCCAGTATGTTCACCTGCAATTCATTCATAACACTATATTTGGATTTATTATTTTCATTTCATTTCATTTCATTTCAACTTTTTTGTTTATGTTTTTTCACCTCTTGCTGAAACTGTGTCTCCCCTTGAGCTGAATCTGGACGCAGAACCTTCACAGCCACTTGAGTATGATCTAGGTAACACTTGTACACTGGGCCATACCCCCCCTCCCCTATCTTCCGTGATTCAGAGAACATGTCTGTGGCTCTTTCAATCTCCTCAATTGTGTATCTCCTATATCTTTTGTCGGTTTGGTTTAGATTGTCCAATAGTTTCCTCATTTCCTCTGCTTCTTTCAGGGCTTTCACTTCTACACTTTCTCTTTTACTCGATTCCACCCTTGCAATTCTCTTTGCGGCTTCAGATGTTTCCCTCGCTTCTTTACTTCTTGCTTTCTCTTGCTCCGCCATTGCCTTTCCTACTTCCTGGGACAACTGAACCTCCCCCATTTTCTTTTCTTCCTTAATTTTCCAGCTTTGCAGTTCCCCTAACTGTATGTACCAAAAATAAAGCGTACTACCATTTACCACCACACCACAAATCTCAATAACCATAGCATTTCATTACATCTATTTTTACCTTCTGTTGTGCTACTAGTGCTTCTCTGCATGCAGCACTGTACATTTCTAATGTTTGCTTTAACTCCAACTTCAACATCCTCATGTCGGCTTCTCCTTCATCCTGAATGTACGTACGTTTTAGCATTAGTCGGGTGTTATAGAAGATGATTCTGTATCTAAGATAAAGAAAAGAAGAAAGTGCTGACTGACAATGTTTGGCAAGAAAGAAGAAATTGATGATCGGCTGCTTTCATCTGAAAATGAAATGTCGGTTGAACTGTGGTCAGCGTAGTTGGGTCTTATACAGGTTGATCCCAAGCTACGATCTGAACTGGTTGAAGTTCGTGAGTTTCGGGCATGATCAATATAGTCATAGAAAACAGAGGAAGAACGCACACTGCTGGGCCTCCCAGAGCTTACAAATGATATGTCAGAGTCGGATTCCGGGAAGTCCATGCATGACCTTCCACTCAAGCTTATTCTCCTGCCAAGTTGTGATCGGCTTCAAACATGGATTGGAAAATATTTATGTTAACGCTACCGTGTTGTGTTGTGTTGTGTTGTGTCATGTCATATAGTATAATAATTAAGTGGAATGGAAAACTTACTTCATGGATTCACCCTGCCAGCTGGAAGGTTTGATTGATGCCCTGTTATCTGCAGCTATAGCATGCATATATATATGTGTTTGTGATTGTGATTGCGATCAAAACAAATTAAGAACTGCGCCACAAACATAGTTAATTTCAAATAAACAAACCTCTGAAGCTGATACATTTAGAGGATATCTCAGACTCGCTTGCATTCTCATCATGTAGAATCTGTACGTGCCTCAGCAATGGGGAGGCATGTGGGGCTGTTCGAGCAGCACTCCGAACTGAAGACATTCTGCCCTTAGAAATCACATACACAGTACAGAAATCTGGCGCCCCCTTTAATATGTTGCTTGGTGTACTTGACTTGAATCTGCATTCAGTTGAAGAAAGAAAAGAAAGATGCATTATTTTAATTCATTGGTAATTGTGATGATAGGGGACCTTATTATTTTACTACCTAATAAAGCTATGCCTGGAGGCTTGACCAAGCACCAAATTCTCAATAGCAGCATAAGAGACATATTCTGTTATTCCTTTCACCACATCGATGTCTTCAATAAGGACATCAAGGCATTGTAGCTGATGAAATAAATAAATAGTAAGCAAAGCAATTTGAAAAGAAAAATCCATCCATCCATCCATACATACATACATCTTTACGTGAACAATAGCAATGGAAGGTACGGAAAAGATCCTTTGTAGCATTGACATGTGGAGATGCAGATGGGGAGTTGGTGTTGCTATTGCATACTATGGCCTCGCGAGATGAGGAGGTGGTGTGCAAGACGTGGATTAAAACAAGAGTTTGGCCCCTCGAAAGAAGAGTATCAACAGCCCATTTCAGAGCATGTCTGCTCCCTTTGTTATCCTTTTCTATGGCAACTGCCACCAATCCATTTCCATTTCCTCCCCCCTTCTTAATTATTGTCATAGTCTTTGTACCTGGAAGCCACTTTTTTTTATTTTATATTTTTCCTCCCCCAATTCTGCTATTACTTTTCATCTGCATACCTGGCTATTCTCCTGCGCGCTTTCCATGTTTCTCGCTATTCAACATTCACAAACTAATTCCCCCAAAGAGGTAAACAACCATTTATAGAAAACTATCCCCAACTTTATGGATAATCAACCATAATTTCTTCTCATCCTATTATGAGCCATCAGATATGGAAACTATCAGAACTCTTTTATTTTTATTTTTTTTACATAAATAGGACAGCCGCGAACACGCTTAGCTAACAAAGTATGCGATCCATCAACTAGCAGGCAAATCCTGGAATTGAGTCAAACTCCTTATAATATAACCCTGGTCTGACGATAAACCAAATTTAGCAAGCATTAGGCTTCTTCATCCTCTCCACCAACGGATAGGCTAAATTGCGATTACCTCCACTAACTTCTTTCAAGTCAGATTCAATAAATAAATAAAAAAACTCTCTTTTATTTTAAATACTTAATTAACATTTTTCCTTTTTCTATATCTCTTTTTTTATCACTGTCATAAATCTTATCCTACTTATATTTTTTTTCTCTATATATTGGTTAGCATTTAAGGTGTCTATCAAATATTTTTCCAATAAAATTTCCACCCATCTGCACAAGTTTCAGGGGCCGGAATTAAAAAAATCTTTTTCTGAATCCTCGTACAAGAAACAAAACACGGACACAAGAGGAACAAAAACACTCCGACATGATTAATCTCTAAAATATGAGATTTGGGGACACCACATACACATAAAAAAAAAGGCTTTGATGAAATAAAATAACATATAATATTTAAATTTGTAATATTTTTATCTTTTAAAACTATCATTTTATTTAATTTTTTATGATAACAAGCCTCACGAAAGACATGATTTTTGTTAATATTTTATATTATATCTTAAGTTGGTTTTTCTAGAAATTAAAAAATGAATATTTTTTTAATGATATTAATATGTTTGAGTTGTTTTAACTCAACATCTAATATTAAATGTCAGAATATGTTGATGTAAGAGAAGTGTCCAACATAGCAACACTTCCATAAAAAAAAGAAGTGTATGTGGTTCATACTCTCAGCAAAAAATCCCCTTTGTTGGTTTCTTTTCCCCAGGTCCCCACATCTGCCCCTACGCATGATTTGCATCGACCACATGTCATTCCAAATCCCATAGGTCATCACCCACACCCAATGGCTTCTCCGATGCTTCATGTCCATACCCCCTCATGCCACCCATGGCAATTGTTGGATTCACCTAGTCCATCAAACATGCTTTCATCTCATTCATTCGTGGCCTAAGGACCTTGATAATGAGGTCCCAAATAGACCCAACAACAATGATTGGCTGGGGCTGGTCGATCTTCAAAAAATAAAAATTTAAGTGATTTAAGGATTTTATAGAATGGAATAGAATATTAGGATATTATTTATTTTTAATGTTATTTTATTTTAATTACCAAAACTAGGATGCTTGTTATTTCTTGTGGATCCCTATTTACTATAGGCACGACCCTGTGTATTGAGTATCAATGAGAAACTAGTTAATTTTCTTAGTAACATTTTTATCTTCTTCATAGCCCTCTAATGGTATATGCGTAGTATTTTACTAGACTTATCTTTGTATCGTAACACGAACATTAAGAAGATCTTTACAAGCCGACATGAAATAATTTTTTTACCAATATATGTAGGAAATAAAACATATAGGAATATGAAAAAATTGATTAAGCTTGATTACACAACTTGTTTGCTTTATTTGCCCCAATCTTCATGAAAATGCCTTTGCCTTTTCGTGCTCACACCATTCTAAATTAAACTTCAGTGGAAGGCAATGGAACCCGCCTTCGATATTCAGCTAGAGCCCACATTGGATAAATATCTCTGTACATTGGATAATGCAACATGCAATTTTTCATGAATACTCCCGTGATTTCCTGCCAAAAGTAGGTCACAACAATAAGAAATAAAACTCAATCTAGAGCATAATTTTCATTTTGCTTACCAAATACAATCAATAATAAATCTTTTCTGTCATTTTTCATAAATTAAAAACAAAATATTAATATTTGTATATCAAGTTTTGATCACATTGGAAGTTGAAATTCTCGTATCGACATAAAGTTTTAAAGACTTTGATTTTACTCCTTCCATTTCATTTTGATTGATGTTTTAGCAAAAATAAAATGTTTTGATTGTCATTTTACAAAACCAATGAAGAATTACTTTTTTTTTCATTAATCAATAATTGTAGAGTGAGAAAATAAAAAAGTATATATGAGAGATAATCTAATTAATATGAAATACAATGACATATTAGGATTAGGAAATTACATAACAATTTTTATGAAATCTAAATTATTAATTGTATTTTCTAAAATATTGTGTCAAAACATTTTCTAAAGGTCAATCAAAATAAAACAAAGAGTATTGCATATGAATTGCAAGCATTAGTAGTTAGAGAAAAAGACTATGCATTAATAGTTAAATAACACTTATTTTAGGACTTATTTTCCTTCTAATACTTATTATGGAACAAATGAATTATTAAATACAATAATAAATGTATTTATTTTCTTGAAAATATAAAATACACTTAACACCTACCATACAATTTAAATTGATTATTATAAATTCAAATTATAATTTATATATTTAAATATCTATTTATTTTAATTATAAAATATTTACTTATTATGAATTATAATTATATAAAATAAACATGAATCCTATTTAAAAAAACAAACTAAAATACTAGTTCAACCAAAATTTTAAAGAAATAACTTTGTCGACAAAACTAATTAAATGTTGTCTTTTACGTTTTGGAATTATTTTCCAATTAACATTAGAATTTTACATCAATAACATGTACCACCTTTCAATTTCTTTAGCTAGGTCAAACTTTAATTTTGATTTTAAAACACCCGAGGCATCTAAATTATTGCACTGAAGTCTTGTCCCAAATGGTATTGACCTATGTCTTTTTTTTAAGATCTGATTTTAATTTATTGCTAAATAAGTTAATTTCTTTTTTTTGCTTTTATTTAGATAAGCATCTACACAAATACAAGACATTTTTTATATTAAAGGATTGACATGCACCTGTTGGGGCCAATCACCCTCTTCCAACTGAGAATTAATGAGCAACTTTGCAGCACGGTGAAGAGGCATAGGGTCTCTATCCGCCTGTATATAGGAATTTAAAAATGAAGAAGGGGGACCTATTATAAGATTTGGTGATAGTTGCCACACAAAAAAAAAAAAAAAAAAACATTTTGAAATTGAATTCACAATGAAGTGGACTGTTGGGTATTTCGGACCCTCAAATCAATTTGCGGAAGCGGAAATAAAATCAAAAGGGAGAGAGAGAGAGACAATCAGAATTTGTTTTACGTGAGAAAACCTTCCTCAATGTGAGAAAAGAAAAACTCACGAGACCTAGTCCAGTATCAAAATCCACTATAACAATAATCGGTTACAATGAATCAAAAACACACCAATGTGGTGATACACTCAACCTCTCCAACAATGGTGGTCACTCAAATGCTCACAGTGTTTCACTCTAAGCTCTCAAATATGCAGGCACGGTGGCTTGCTCAAATATATCACTCAAGACTGTCACTTGAGGCTCTCAAATTTCTGTGTGTCTTGCCTCCACCCTTACTCATCTATTTATAGGATGAAATGGGCTGGGCCTAAGCTATCAAATATTATTTGATTTATATCTTATCAAATAATAACAAGATTATATCTTATCAAATAAAAGCAAGATTATATCTTATCAAATAAAAAACAAGATTATATCTTATCAACTAAAAGCAAGATTATATCTTATCAAACAAGATTATATCTTATCAACTAAAAACGGAAATTATCCAACATGGACCTATAATCAAATATACACAAACACAAATTAATAACGAACCTGTCCAGCATGAATTAGTCCCATAAGAGCCCATGCTGTATGTACAACATTTGATCGACTTCCTTCTAGAGGTACAAATATCTGCATTATTTTCATTTAGCAAGACATTATTACTATTATCATTAATTCCCAATGAAGTTGAAGAATGGTAATTCAGTAATAACCATTCAGCTACAAACCTTTTTGGGGCTTGAAAGATAACTCTCTCCCCATCCACCGTCCTCTCTTTGTGTTGTAAGTAGAAATTTAACGGCTTTGCGAATGGCAGCACAATTGGTGTAAGTCTTACCAGCAGCTGCTAGACCTCCTAGTGCAAACCAAGAGCCATAAGTGAAGCAAACTCCCCAATTTCCATACCATGAACCATCAGCTGTTTGTGTATCTTCAAGGAATCGAACTGCATTGGTAATGAAATTTTCTATCTCTTTCTTCCTATGTCCTGGATATAGCTTCTTGAACAAAACTAAAGCTTGGATTGCAGATCCAGTGCACTCAACATATTCATGTTCAACTACAATGTCCTCAAAAAATTCTGTGGGATTGAGTAACTAAGAATCAACAACAAAGTTAATTAGTTTATTAATCAAGTACTGTTTTTTTTTTATCAATTTATGAATATATACATATTGCATTATTAATTAATGTACTACTGACTTCTAACCACTCTTGAGCTCCTGCAGGCTCCCATGCTGCCAAACCACCTTTTTTACTCTGCAATTAAAAAAAATGTTGTTTAGTTAAAAGTAAATTTGGTAGTAAAAGTAAATAAAGCATCAATGATCAAAGTCCTTTGTACAACGCTAACTTATTATTTATCAAATATTAAGTAACAAAGAAAAGGGGCCATTAGTTGATTGATGATTAATATTGGTTAATTAAAAGGATATGGACATAAGTTTAAGAGAATTGTAATATTGTACAAACCAATTTCACAAATATGTGGTGTTGGATTTGAAAAAAGAGCTGATTATATCAACATTAGTTGCCAACCTTTATCAATTTATAGGCAATTTTTTATAAAATATTACATAACATAAGCCATTTCTCTAAATTTAATGGTACTTGCCTGAAGCGACAGCAAGACATTGACTGAATCGTATAATCTTTCAGGTTCCATCTTTTTTCCCACAATCTCTGGTGGCAACATTGATAGAAGTAGACAACACTACAACACAAGAAGTTTAGTTAAATTAAAATATATTTATTGTGATCCTTAACAAAGCTTTAGATTAACTTGTTTATGACCTAAGTTGTTGGTTACCTTTAAACCTTCTGCAGTGCAATCAGAAACTTGCCATCCATGGTCTTGATCAGAGAATGTCCAAGACCCTTTAGAAATATGACAATGCATACTTTTAAAATCTCCAAAAGGATTATCCTTCACCTATAAAAATAAGAATGCCAAATCATAAAAATCTCCAAAAGGGTTATCCTTCGCCTATAAAATGAAAATGCTAGTTCATTACTACTAGATAAAGACAACAAACATATTGTTCAATAGTCTAATAAATAGTTACACACCAACTTAGGAGTCAATTATAAATATGCATTTTAATTCAAATAATATAATTATACTAGTTATAACTAATACTATGTAGCTAGGTGAATTAGTAAATAAGTAATTAGTTAAATAGTTTTTATTTAGTTTATTAGATCACCCTGTAAATAAGATTTAGGAATTTTAAATATCTTAATTAGTTAATTGTAAAATCTGGATAAACCTAGGAAATTTACTCTCCATAACTAAAAGGAAGAAGATCTGGGATTCTTTTATGTATATACTTATAAAAATATTAAGCAAACCTGAGACTCCTTGATGAAATTATGTCCTTTTGCAAGCGTAGGACCAATTTCTTCAATTATGCTAGTGGCAAGCAAAGCTTGAACAGCAAAGCCAGCATCCCATTCTTGGCTACCAAAACTCTGCATTATATAAATTAGTGCATCAATAAACTAATTAACTAATTAAATAATTAATTAATATATTTCATTGGTTATAATAGCACTTGCCCACAGGCGTATACCTGCATGGTCATTCCATCTTCAGAAACCCATAAGTAATCTGAGACCCTTGCAAGATGCTTCTTGAAAGCATCTCCATTTGGATCTTCCACCCAACAAGCAAGCATACATAAAACCTGGAAAAAAGAATATATGCATTTTAGTATCATATTTGAATGAATTCCCTTTTGAAAAGGAAAATGAAAAGTTTATTTTACTTATAAGGATAAAAAAATCAATATGCATTATTGTTATGACACCTACCTTTTCCACACAACCAATGGTTAAGTATCGACTAGTCTCATCTTCATAATGAATATGTTTCATTGTTACTTGAAGGGCTTTTTCTCTAATCAACTTGTTGAAAGGCCAACGAGTAAGTAGTGGTTCAGTGAATATGTATAAACTATCCCATAATAAGTCTTGTATCAAAGGATGGGGATAGTAAAGATCTTCCTGTGATTGACATAATGGATGACTATCATTTTCATGGTAAAAAACATATGTGCACACGCACATTGTGATTAATTAAATATGTCTTTCACCTTTGCACATTGGTGACGCGCTCTCTTCCAATTAACTTTTTCATAAGGTTGAGTAAATAACTCTTCTCTTAATTGTAAGATGAGTGGTGTGATTGGACCCACAAACCTCTTTCCATATAAGTAAGACATAGGCGTGTATACCAATTGACAGTAACACCACATCTTAGCTATAATAATTAAGGTAGAAGTGAGATTTAATGATTAAACATTGTATATTCACCAATTTAAATATATATCAATCCAAAAAGAGTGACAAAATAAAATTAATTAAATCTACCTGGATGCATAGGAAGAAAAGATGGAAGGATCCAAAACTCTGGGGGCATTGGGTTGCTTCCGCACCAATCAAATACCCCGAGTATCTACAAGACCAAGATCCGTTTAAATGAATAGTACACATCCTAGTTTCATTAGTTTGTGTATTTTTATTCATATAAAAAAGAATAATACCGAAAGCCAAGTTTTTCCCCATGAAGGTATATGTGTTACATCACCATGATCTCGAATCCACTTACTTGCTCTAGCACAAGCATTGTCATGACCTCCAGTAGGTTCTTCTCCAAGCATTCGCATGCATATATAATTCAGTGCAGTACAAAACATAGTGCTATGACCCTCTATGTGAAGTCCCCATCCTCCGTCTTCATTCTTTAATTAAATGAAAGCACAAAAGGGCTAATATTAATTATTTATTGTTGCAATGAATTGATTATAAACTTCATGAATAAACAAATACAACAAGTTTAAAAGATACAAGAAATTTGACATTTTGTTTCTCTATGTTATGCTTGATTAAGCAAATGTATATTAAAATTGAATAATTATACCTGGTGATAATATATGTAACGAAGAATTTCTTTCTTTACGATGTTCTTCTGGAAATATTGATTCAAGATTTCCTGTAATATACATACAAAAAACCTGCAATATTTTCAACAATTAAAAATTAATGTTTGTTAATGCATATGCATAATGAACTTGAATTTTATATATATGCTGTTCAAAATATCTGAAATATTTCATGATTATGTAAAAAAGAGGAGTACTTGTGAACAAACAAAAAATGAAGATAATTTTGGATTCTTAATTATAGTGACTCGTTTTCAATTTCATGTACAATAACAAAGTTTTTATGTTCATTTAATGGTCGAGTATGGCATAAAATGATGACCTGAATTATTCTGTTAATGAATAAATCCCTATTTCATTCTTTTATAAGTTTAGTTCCGTAAAAAAAGAACAAGGATATTAATTTTTTTATTACCTAAGCTGCATATTTAATTGAATTTCAATTTTTAATTTCTTGAAAAAATTTCAAAAGCAAGAGTTGAATGATCTATTCTGATAGTATAAAATAATTTGACATTATCATCTAATTATAACCTGTTATTAGTTTTCTTTTTAAGATAATTATTATAAAAGTTAATAAAATTGTGATTTGTTACTTAATGATAATATAAAATTATTATTTTAAGATATCAATGCATAACTTATTTTAAAAAAAAAATTGTTCACAAAATTGATATATCCCAAACATACATCATCAGCTAATTTATCTATACTATCTAATAACAATTATTAAAAAAAATAAATTGATACTAACTTTGGTCAGAGAATACCAAAGTGATTACTTGTAATTTTTTAAAGAGTAAACTATGAGCTTACTTAAAGAGGATTTATTGTATAGAATTGACATAAAGAAACTACCTCTAAATATTTGTGTATTGTTTATTTTTATTGTTTATAATTAGTCCATAGAAGGATCTAAGAATAGGCAATAGAAGGAGGAAAATTTCACTCAGAGAAATTAATACAAGCAATAAAATTAATGAGACTAAATCATTTTTTTTATAGAGACTAATACTTGAAATTTAAAATTTTATAAATACTAAAAAAATTAATTAATCCAATAAATTATTATGATCAAGCCTGTAAATTATCCATTTTAGATAATGATAGTCACATCTTTCATTTTTGTCTATTTCTCATTTATTCTAACACCCTTGTATTGTAGTTTCCAAATCATCATTAACACTACGTGCGTGTAGATCCACGTCCAATCCGAATTTTGCGTTTCTAATATTGATTTGACGTAAAATTTTAAAATGTATTAAAAGCGTCAAACCTAAGAAGCAGTATTTTTTATATTATTGTAATCAAAATTAGAATTTTACATCAATCATTTACATGATATTAACATAAATTACTGAGATAAAATTTTCATTTAAATTAAAAATCATACAAAAAAAATCTAGATATTTATATCTAAATGTTGTCGTAAAAAAATTAATCGAATAAAATAAAAATATATTTTAGAAATAACTTTTTTTTTCTAATTAAATACAAATAAATGATCATCTAAATTTATTTATTATTTATTTCTTCTTATCTCAACATATCATAAGTGCCTTTCATTTTATTTATTTAGTCCTCATATCTTAAATAAATTTGAAGATGTAAAGATTAAACAATAAAATAATATAAACATTGATAAAATGCAATATCAACATTTCTAACTGATTTGATTACCATCTCGATTGTTGATGAACAAATAACTTATATTAGACAATGGTTGAGGACAGAGTTCTTTAAAACATATGTAATATAATAATAATAATTCGTGTTTTTTATTTTAACATGCGCCTACCTACTATTGGTTTTATTTGGATTAGATTATATATATATATATATATATATATATATATATATATATAAAACAATGAAGCGTACGTTTAGGATCTCTTGAAACAAAAAAAAAATGTGTAGGATGTCGTCACCATGCAATTTATATTAATTAACGCAGAAGTAACATAAAGTAGCTTACAACACAAACATAAAAGTAGGTAAGGTGAATGAACGGTTTTGTACACTAACAAGATTGAGTAATATGATTCATTTGAATTAGTTTTACTCCTAAACAAAACTCCAATCAAATGGAGCTATGAACGTGCCTACAATAGATTTACTTTTGTTCTTTATGAGATCAAATTAATAAAAGACAATTAGAAATATAATTTTTTCCATTTCTAAATTTAGTTATTAGCTAGATGGTAAACTAATGTAGTTATAATTAGATAGAAGCTGAGTAGTGAGTACTTACCAAAGGGGGAAGAAAGAAGAGAGGACCTGCAATTTGAGCAGGCAAATGGCCATCAGTGGTCTGCAGTGCCGCAAGGTGGTGTGCGCCCCGTCTCACGGCGCTTGTGACTTTTTGGTATGTGATTTCCTCTCCATCTTCTATCGTCACACTAGGAATTGTTTGTTTGAAGTTATTTTCTGTGAGAACCTGAAAACGCCAAAGGTGGTCAGCACAGGGCTTGACCTTGAAGCGGTTGTGGTAGAAATGCTGACGAGCTGCTTCAACCTGGGCCCGTTCCTCTGGAGGGCCTGCTTCAGGATCAAACTCCCATGTCTGCCTCCCAACGAAATTGTTCGTGCTGAATATGTATGGATCATTTCCTCCATCTGCTATCTTCAGCCTCCACATCCCTATTCACTCACACCTAACCTCTTTCTGCTTCATTCCATATCATATAGGCTAAAGCTACTCCCATTATTTATACCACATTCACACTTCATTTCATTACCGCTAAAACTTCCATCACCATTATAATATATTATTCTATTACATTTAATAACATTCTCATTATTATATATTTATATTATTATAGATAACATATCCTCTTTTTATAGCTCCACTGCTACCTATCCATCCTGTATACCGCAATTCCAGCATGTTTCAGTTGTCTTTATTTTCAAATTGATCGGTAAAATCATTTTTTTCTTCTCAAAATTAAATTTAAACTGTTGAATATTTATATAATAAAAACTTACAATAATATATTCTATTAATTTTAGTCATGACGTTGGATGTGTGATAAAAAAAGGAGAATTGACTTTTTAGATATCTCTCTCTCTTTCATTTATGGCAATATTAATATATACACGAGTCCCCAATAAAAAAACTTATGTTCTTCTGTACAGTATAATCTTAAAATTTTATATAAACCGGAAGGTTTACGGATTGAAATTTTTTACACTTTATGTGAACTTATGATATTTTTTATTAAAAGAAAATGAATACTTTTTATAAGAGTTGATCTTTCTCAGTACATATTTTTTTATGTACTGTTGTTTGGTGACTTGTCATCCTTTATTTTATGTTTTAGCAAAAAAACAGTGCTTTCAAAATTTAGTGATTTGAAAAATGCAAAAGCAACAGAATGTATTAAATTTATTGGAATTGTTAATTTAAAAAATTAATTTTATAATTAAAAAATTATAAAATGTGATATAGAAGATTGCAAATAAAGTGCATTCAATCATTTTCGCAAAACGTAATGCAATTTAACTGTACCAATTTCATTATTATATTTGCAACGAGGATAGCGTGGAAACCAGGGTGCAGATTTTTTTTAAAGAAAAAAATGGAACACGAGAATGTTAAAAATATAATTTAATCCTCAAGACAAATTTATTAACGTTTTATACATCTAAAAATAAAAATAACTATTTATCCTTCTTTTTAACATTTTAGGATGGTTTTTTAGGTTGTGTTGGGTTCCTTCGAGAGAAATAAAATAGGAAAGATAGAAACGAGGTGTGGAGGTGCGGGAGTTTGGTACCAATGACTTCGAAGAGACTTACCTCTGAAAGCTCTGGGATTCACAGAGTAAATTTCTGAGTTCACACAAATTATCTTGAACAATACCACCCAAATATTTGTACTTAAAAATCATTTTTTTACCAAAATAACCAATTTTTTGTGTGTTTTATAATCGTTTTTTTTAAACCTTACAATACTATTTATACTCCTTTTTTTTATCTATTTCACTTAAAACAAACAATATATAATATCATTTTATTTCTACTCTATTTTTTTCTTTTCAAATTATTTTTCTCTTTTCTTTTCATCTACTCTATTTATCTTCTCTAAACCAAACTCAGTGTTAATAATAAATAAAAAATCATCTTTAGATGATAATTTAAAACTGTAAAAAATGTTGATAATCTATTTTAAAAATGAACAAAAATCGATTTTTACACAATTGATTACTTGTTGCAAAAAATATTAATAAATATTTTTTTTATCTTTTCTCTATTTCTTTTAAATCAAATACATTTTTAATCTATTTTCATATGTTTTTATTCACTTGATTTCTCTCTTTCTTGTTTTTATCTACTCGATTCCTCTCTATTTCTTTTTTTCATGTTTTTTATTTCATAAAAAAATTACACATTTATTTAGAAAAAAATCTAGAAGGTCATATAGTTTTGCCGTCTTCCCAAATAAGAAGAGAATTTATAAATTAATGAAATATAATAAATATAAAAAGTTAGGAATTGATTTTTTTATTAGTTTGGATTGAATTTTGAATTTAATTTAAAAAATGATTCAATCTAATTCAAATTGAACTTATATACAAGTATATATTTTTATTGCGGGTGTTAGAATCATTGTAAATGACTTTTCATGCGAAGGAGATGGACAAAAATATATTAGTATCTATCACTTTCTTCGTCTCAAATTAAATATTATCATAATAAATAGATGAAATATAATAATTATTTTTATAAAACTAAAATTATTAAATAAATGAAAGAGAATAATATTAATATTATGTTAAAAAACTAAAGTAAATTTATTAGGAGTAGTCGTGAAAAAATAATTAATATTACATTCAAAAATTAACATAACATTTATTTTGAGATATATTAATATATTTTTATAAATGTGACACTTATTAAAGATGGAAGAAGTATTAAAAAAATAAAAGTTATAAGAAATATATAATAAATAATAATAACCAAAGATTTTATTATCTTAATGCAGAAGTATCTCTTGGATCACATGCTCAATAATTAATATTATGGATATATATATATATATATATATATATATATATATATATATATATATATTTGAAAACTTATTTTTAATTTTTATAACTTTTAAAGAGCTAATTATTTATTGAATTTTAACTATAAATAATGTGCACCTTAGAAATGTATCTGAAAGTAGTTTGTAGCCACTGTAACGGCTCGTAATAACTTTGGCACTCCCACAGTACGTAGCCTCCGTCCTTTTTTACCATTTAACATAATACTATTGCTTTGATAAGTTGAACTGCTCGAAGTGTACCAAGTTCAAATCATTGTTTTGTTGCTATAATAAATAAAGGCAGAGAAGACTTGGCCGAAAGGTTTTGATGCCCACAAGACTACTCTGTCCGGTGATCTGCATGCAGTTGAAGATGGACAAAAAAGAAAAGCACAGTGGCGAACAAATAGCCGATTGGCTACAAGGAAGATTTGGGCTCACGTACGTGGTGCAATATACTACTAATGGACAGTGAATTAAAAAAATAACATTTAAATATGTTTTTTTTTAATAGGATCAGATTACATCACGTCTAAGTCTTTTTACACTTGCACCAAATGTCATCCCTTGATATATTAAATATAATGATTTATAATATTTTGATTTAAAAAAATATTACTTTATAGAATTTTCTAATCTCTTTTCATTACTCTTCCTCTCATCCTATCCACAACAATCTCTTTTCATTACTCCAAAGCCATCAAATCATCATAGCTAAATCATTGAAGCACCAAACTCTTTAATGCTTCCACGGTTGTGACCAATCCAGATTCTATACACCATCGAAATCACATGATGCTGCCTGCCTCTCTTGGACAACTCATGGAATGCCACCGCACTTCATCCCATCACTGCCCACCCCTTCTTCAGACCCAACAATTATCGCTCCACCAAGGTATTTCATGGTCGCCACGATGTTGTGCTATCCACACCACCACGAACCTTTCACCAGTCATTCTGGCACCATCACTCATCATCTCTGGGTCACCCTTCTTTCGGGATTGTTAAAACCTTTGTCGTTGACAACGGCATTGGAGCGTAAGCCTCTCCCTAATCAATGCATTGATGAGAATTACAATGTCAAGAAGAATTGAAAAAATACAACCTAAGGAATAATTAAAAACCAAGATTTTGATAACTAATTTCAGAATTTGTCAACTTCAATGGCGTAGGGAGAATTACAATTGTAAAATTGATTTTGTAGTTTTGATTATTATTTTAAATAATATTTTCTCTATGGCATTCAAGATTCGATAAGAATTATGCCCATCAATATTGGTTGTATTATAAAACAAATGTGACACCAATATGGGGTTAATCAAAATTTTAACTAGCTCAGGGAGAAAGTGTCACACGAGTTACTTACTTTACTTGTTTTACTTTTTTAATTGAATTCATTGTAGCCATTAGATTTGATTATATTAACAGATGCGATTTGGTGCAAGTCTAAACTCTGTAAACGGGTCCTATCTTGATTTTTTATTTATGTAAGATAAAGCTTTTTTTATTTTTGTCCCTTTAAGTTTATTTTTTTTAATTTTAATCATTGTAATTTGATGTTTTTTTAATTTTGATTTTTGTAAGATATTTTATTTACTTTTAGTTTCTATAAATTTGTATTTTTTTAATTTTGATTTTTGTAAGATCATTCCAGAGACTTTGACCGTACTGCCACTTTTGGCAAAAAAAATTACCTAAATGTCACACCCAGAAAATATTTTACCAGACTGCCACGCGACCTATTTTGCGATGCCCCCCAGCAAAATAGGTACGCTTACGTGTCATGCACCTGGTGGTCACATATTTTGCTACAGTGGCCAGCGAAATAGGTATTAGACACGTGGCAGACATGCACTAATTCGCTGGGGAGACCAGCGAATTATGTGGCAGGGGGGAAAAATCTCAAAACTTGAAACGGTCATAACTTTTGACTGGAACGTCCGATTGAGGCGAAATTAGTGGCCAAACGCTCGAAATTGAAAGGAGATGCCGTTAGCAAGTACCCAAAGGGGACTTGGCCAAATTTTTTTCCCAAAAGAGGCCTCTAAGTGCCTCAAAATTAAGATTTAAGATCCATCAGCAAAAAATTTCCTTTTTATCTATTTTTTTAATTATTTAATTAGTTAATTTAATGTTATTTTTTTATTTTTTCAATTAATTCTCTGAATTATGATCATTTTGACATATCGTACGCCTCTATCGGACATTTCTATCAAAAGTTATGACCGTTTGAAGTCCGTTGCCACATAATTCGCTGGGCTTTCCAAAAACTTCAAACGGTCATAATTTTTGATAGAAATATCCGATACGATATGTCAAAACGATCGTAATTCATAGAATTAATTGAAAAAATAAAAAATAACATTAAATTAACTAATTAAATAATTAAAAAAATAGATAAAAAAGAAATTTTTTGCTGATTGAATCTTAAATCTTAATTTTGAAGCACTTAGAGGCCTCTTTTGGGAAAAAAATTGGCCAAGTCCCCTTTGGGTACTTGTTAGCGGCATCTCCTCTCAATTTCGAGCGTTTGGCCACCAATTTCGCCTCAATCGGACGTTCCAGTCAAAAGTTATGACTGTTTCAAGTTTTGAGATTTCCCCCCCCCCCGCCACGTAATTCGCTGGTCTCCCCAGCGAATTACTGCATGTCTGCCACGGGTCCAATACCTATTTCGCTGGCCACTGTAGCGAAATATGTGGCCACCAGGTGCATGACACGTAAGCGTACCTATTTTGCTGGGGGGCATAACATAGGTCGCGTGGCAGTTTGGTAAAATGTTTTCTGGGCGTGGCATTCAGGTAATTTTTTTTGCCAAATGTGGCAGTACGGTCAAAGTCTCATCATTCCAAGGTGGGCAAACATGAACTTACAAATTGATAGAGACAGGTGTACTCTAGGAGGGTCCTTTGGAGGAAAACTGCCAGGTAGTTGTTCTTTGAGAACAGTTAGCCTCAGACCTGTTGGTTAGTAGTTGTTAAGGGGAGATTATAAATAGTCTGTTAGAGGGTTTAGGAAAGGGGGAATTGAAACATTGTTGGAGGTTAGTGATTCCTCGAAAATCACTGTTCTGAGTTTAGGAGTTGGAAGTTCCAATTCAATAATACTGCACTTTCTGTTTTTCTTTCGTTCTTCTCTCTTTTCTGGTCCAGTTCTATCACAAATCTTCAAGTGGAAGGTTGGCAAGGACATTTACTGAACCAGTGAATTGGTTGTTTTGTAGGTGCCTGTATAGGGACAAACAGAAGCTTACAGTGAAGATGTGTGTATGTATTATTCCCTGATAGTGATAGTGATCTTGTTCTTACAACTTGTTGAGGTTTTTGAGCGATTTGAGACTCTGGGGTAGGTTTCCTGATAGTGAATTGAATAATACATCCCTATATGTTATTCAGTGCTTTACTGTTAATAAAATTTGCACGCTTGAAGATATATCCCTACATGTTATTCAATGATATATGGTTAATAAAATTTTCATGTTTGAATAAACCTGATAATCATATACTAAGTAAGAAGCCAAATAAGAAGGGGAAAGTCTTAAATAATTTAGTTCCAAATGCAAACTAAGAAGCATTATTTTCATTAATATAAAAAATGAGGTGCAAACAGTTATATATGAAATATAACATATATTGTTGGAGTACAAGTGTGAGTTAAAAGTCTCACATCGAATAAAAATAAAAAAGTCAAACACAATATAAGTGAGAAGAAGACTCATAAACTTAAGCAATGATATATCTTTAAATTATTATATAGGTGTATAAGCGTAGAAGCTTTTTTGGAAGTGACTTATTGCATCAACACAGAGGAAAGAAATCCTTATAAACTCAACATAACAGTGGATTCGAGTGAAAAAATAAGGAAAGAGAGGAGTTTCCATATATAACTGAACAATCTAAAAGTAAAGCTTCAATGCATGAGTCCACACTTAGTGGTTTACATATTGCAAAACTATTTTCTACACAGCTGGCACTGGGTTCTTAATAATAGCTTCTACCTTAACGCCAGTTAAATTCCAAAATCAGCAATAGCATGAAAATAAAGATCTTGACACTAGAAACCTTGCTGCATGAACATTGCTTACAGGTAATTGAGGTCATCCATCTCAGAGAAGGAATAAGGTATACTTCCAGTGAAGTCGTTCTTAGAGAGATCTCTGCGACCAGATAACAGAATTATTGATGACAAACAAATGCAGGTTGCCTAGAAGAAGATTACACTCTTGACCTGCCTTTACAATAATTAATCCAATCATCTCCAATAAAGAATGTTAGGAAGCACTTTCTAAATTTTAGCAATGATATATCTTTAAATTATTAGGTGCAGCCGGTAGTGTTATATTTATGGAGTAATGAGGTGGTAATGTTATATTTGGCAGCTGACTTACATATAAAGAGCATTTGGAGGAAGTTGATATGGTATATCACCCTTGAGGTTGTTGTTGCTCAAATCACTGTACTATGAAAAAATTAATGTATGGCATTTAAGTGATGTTCTCTTATTATTATTAAAATGAAAGGATGTGTGGTATTTGAAGACCTCACAAGTTGGTAACTGATTTTAAGTTGGACAACTGGTAACCCATTGATCCGGAAAGTCCCATGTCATATAAATTTCTGTTGAAAGTAAAAATAAATAGTTAGAATGTCTCAGGACTCAGGAGTTGATGAAAAGAAACATACTCTGTCTATAATAAATATGTTACATTTCTGTGACAGAAGAGCCTGAGCATTTGATTCCTTCCCAGGAGTCGCCACACGGATCACCTCCACTTGATTTCCAGCCACTCAGCTTTGAAGAGGAGTTTAAGCTTGTATACATCACATTAAGGGCTGAAACTGAAAAATTAAGCACAAGAATGAGAACAATGCAATGCAATGAATCACAAAGCTTTTGGATGCCATCTTGGGAAGCAGTTTTGCAATGAACTACAACCGCAAGCAAAGCAATCCACAACCTTGCAAGGTTAAGGTTGTGGTTGTGGTGCATTTTCTAGCACAATGGAATGCAGAGCAGAACAGAAAGGTGGTGGTGTTTATCTTTTGATCTAACAGGAGAGAACATTGAATTTGAAACAAACATAATGATAAGTGCCATATTTTAGTTAAATTCAGGCTTACAATGCTGGCACTTATCTTTTGATATCAGTAAAATTGCTTATAAACTTGCCCTACAACCTAGTTGATTTGTATTTAGTAACTATATAAATTTTGTTTTTCACATTTTGGAAGATTAGTCCAATCATATTTTGTATTTTGATAGGTTTCAATGATGTTCGGAGCATCCAAGCAAGCAAGACAAGCACAAAAGGGCAATAGAGGAAACTTCTGCAACCAAAATGGCCTAGAGCTTGCCCAGGCGAGTAGCTTCCTTCAACATTAAGTCTTTAACTCGCCCAGGCGAGTGTCAGCAGTTCATTTTGCTTGCCTAGGCGAGTGAACATTCCAGAAAAAGTGCATTAGCTGGCCCAGGCGAGTGAACCAAGGCCAAATTGCTCGCCTGGGCGAGTGAGCTTAAGCAGGTGACCAAATCCTATAAATAGGCATGCAAGGTGAAGATGAAAGCATGATTTTGGAGGGAGAGAATGAGAGGAACAACCCAAGAGGCTTAGAGAGAGGTTAGAGAAAAGAGAAAAAGAGTGGAAACTCTACAGGAATGGGCTGAGGATCGCTACCTTCGTCATGTTTTCTGTTGATCTCTTGCTCTACACCATGATTGGTTAGTTTTTCTTAAGGATTGGATGTAATCTTCTTACCTTTATGTATTTCTTTTGATATTTGATATATGTATGAATCTTTTCTACTCATTCTGGTGATTTCATTATGTTCTTAATGTTTGATTTTATTTGATCACTAGTTTCATGAAATAAGGTTCTAAGTTTAACTGGAAAGTACTCTTAGGATTTGAACTGAATGATTTTATTCTTTACGTTACGTTGCTAGGAATAGAGCATAACGTTTAGATTGCAAATAACACACGATTATGATTGTAATGTTAGGTTATTTACTTCATATGCGAGGGATCGATATTCAGTAAATATCCTTAGAACTCTCGATTGCGAGGGATCGATTCGGGGTGAATTAATGTGTGCATCAGTAATGATAGAAAATGATTTATACATGGTAATGTTAATTGGATACTGAGGGTATGAATGATGAAACTCAATGCTATGTTTTCTTCAATTAATTTCATGTATTTAAGTTTACGTTATTTCCGTAAAATCATCAAAACTTTGACCATACTCGTTGTACATAACTATTGAACTCTTAAATTTTATTTGGATTAACTTAGTAACTCAAGTCCCTGTGAAGACAATCTTTTATAAATTTTGTAACTTACAACGACAATTGATACGCTTGCCAAAAGTATAACACATAATATTCCCATTCCTTCAACCCCAACACGTTTGTTCCACTGCCTAAATTTAGGAGGGAGAAGGAACACACCTAAAAATGCTTGGTAGCGCACTCTTTTTGCGGAATATAACTAACCATTATTTTTTATTTTTTTGTTAACTCATAACCATAGAGACCGAAACAGGAAGAAACAAAGAAAACTGGCTTACAATGCATGGTATTGGTATACTATACAAGTCATTGAGAATTAAGAATTTGAAAGCACTAATCCCCAACTAGGCTCTTTTTATTCCACTACAGCTTGCCAATATAAGATTTCGACCAATGATTCATTAAGATGTTGCCTAACTAAAATTAATAAAATGAAAAATTAGTTCCTAACATTATAAATTATTAATTAATTTAACCCTAAAATCGTAATATCATTTGATATTGATTTTTTAAATTGAAAAAAATAAATCTTCAATCAATTTAGTATCTTTCTTATTAGTTGATGTCATCTAAGTTTTTTAGAATGACTTAATTAATATCTCAAGTATTTGAGTATTAGTTAATCTACCATTGAAAACCCTCTAAACTAAACTAAATTACGTACCCTATTGTCTGGAGACTCCACGCTATGCGCAAGTAAGGGGGAAAAATATTGTACGCAGTTTTACTCTTGCATATGCAAAGAGACTGTTTTCGGATTCAAATCCATGACCAACCAGTCATCAAACACAACTTTACCCTCTACACAATGAAAATAAAAAGATATAACACATACAAATAACACAACAACTAAAAATAGCAAATTATAAGCTGCACCATAAGAACTGAGGCAAGTGATGTGAAACTTTCTAACACTCTCCTCCACATATGCCTGCCAAAATAGGCGAGCCTACTATAATAGGCAAGAACTAAAATGTGTTATAGACTTTCACACCAAGTTAGATTTCAACTTAAAATCAATTGATACTAAATGAAGTTGTTCAACATACATATAAGCTGCACTCAAGGGACTGAGGTTGACCATGTGAAGCTTTCTAACAATTACTTCCTAAAAAAGAAATTACTAGTGATATATAAAAATAAAAATTTAATTAATTAAATTATATATAGTGAAAAAATATATTTTTAAAGAAAAACAATGAAAGATATAAAAAAAATTACTAGAAATGGATAATTATAGTTTATTTGTGTACAAGTTAATATTTATATTAATTTGGATGAAGAAACTAAAAAATAAAATATTAATTTGAAGGGAGAAGCAAAAAATAAAAACAAAAAAATATACATTCTCTATGTATTTGGCTCTAGCAGGATTTGACGATGAATCATATTTACAAGCTCGCATAATTTATTCTTACAAATTATCTTGGGAAGCTTATAAAAATAAACTAAAAATCATACACCCGTTACCAATTATAAAATATTTTTATGTGCTCTCACAAGCATTTATAACGTAAGGCGTATCTAAGTAAGCTTTTATAAACTCTTCCATACGCTACTTTGGCCTCATTAAAATGCCACCAAGTTAAACACATTAAATTTAAGAACATAGGAGACACTGAGCTAAACGAGTGATGAAAACAAAATATGTACACAAGGATGACTTTCTCTTCGAAACTATAGATGATTTTTTATCATTCAATATTTTAATAAAATTGAGGATAAGTCCTAACACAACCATAAAGTTATGTATTGGTAATTTGTTGATTATAGATTTGAATTTAAAAATAATCTCTTTACATATACAAGAATAAGATTACGTACAATATCATTATCCCTTACCCGCACATAGTTATGAAGCCAATGAACAATGAAGTATGTACTAAAAATATTTAATAAAATTGACCTTTTATACTATTTTTCTCTTTAAACTTTTAACATTACAATATTTAATTTTTAATGAAATATTTAATCTTCAAACAAAATATAATAAAAATGCAAAATTAACTACAAATTTAAACAATAATTAGTTAAAAATATCTTTCTATGTACAAAAAAAATTATACAAGTAACTGCTTTTACTAAATATTTTTAATTTAATAAACTAAGCAACTTTTAACGGCCAATTAATAGCTTTCAACTAGTTTAGTTTATATATGTAAGAATGTCTAAATCATCTAGATCATAAGGATTATTCACATTATTTAAGATTATATATAATCATGACTATTCAATATTACATTGGTGACTAATATTAAATAAAAATAAAATCAATCTTACATTCAACTTTGTTTGCTTTGGTTTGATCTAGCACCACGCTTACTAAGTTTTGTTATGATGTATGCCATGGCAACTTTAGCACCTAGGCTAGAGTGACCACGAGATAGACATATAGCAGTAGCACCCCCTAGAAGCAACAAACCATTGGCTATCAACTTTCTTGATGGCCTTCTTTGGATCATCCTAATTTGAGATTCATCAGTAACTTGATCATGGAAGACGGTAGCATTTGCTGGAGAGATGTTACTCGAAATAGGGTCCAAGCAAGCAGGTACCTACACACAACACAAGGGAAGGGAAGGGACTATTAGTCATGAAAAAGTGCCTAATATATCTATCTACATGTGTGGTGTGGAGGAGCTCTTCTATTGCAATGTAAGTGGGAATTGGGAAAATGGGGTTGAGGATGGATGCAAACCCCCACCTTGACACATGGCCATCACCAGCTAGTTCTATATATTGAATGAATCAAATTAACGGCTTGTTTTCATACAACAGATATGATGTTCCCATACAACAGATATGATGCTCCCATAAAATATAAAATACTTCTAATATGATGTTCTCCCGATACATTTTCCTATTTCCAAGTCAATAAAACTAATTTCATTTACATGAAAGCCTATCATTGTTTCTTTGCACTCGAATTGAAAGAAATCATTATCTCTTTCAGAACAAAATCCAGGTTAAATGCATTGAGTGATGTAGAACGTAAAAGAAAGTAAGATCACTTTTTTTTAAAATCAGGGATAACATTTAATTTTAATATGGAAAATTAAGAAAGCCAAACAGTGTTGTATTAAAAATGAAAAAAGACCAAAATGCGTCAATAGAGAAGATCCATTAGTCTCGTACTGCTAGGCATCCCAGAATCATATCAAGAACTATTAACCTACCATTTGCTAAGGTTTGAGACATTAATTGCATCCAAAGATAAAACTGGTTACAGTGAAAGAGCTAAAACAGAAATGTATGGTTTCCCCAAGAAACCAACTTATTGGGACTGGGAAGAACCACAACATCCAACTCTAATAAGAAAAAGACATTAATATGCCCAAAGAACTGGGCGAAAAGATAGGAAATAGAAGCCCAAATAAACCTTAAAGACTGACATCTATAGAAGAATCAAAGTCCCAAAATAGTTGCCAATAAAACCTGCAAACGGTACCCTTGAGAATAATATGTTGAACAATGCCATTATCTATTTAATTTAACTACTGAAGAAACATACTTCCTCATCATCCCACAAATAAGTGCATGGTTTTATAACTCTTCTCATTTATGTCCTGGCTAGAAATTAGAATTGATTCTAAAATTAAACCACCACTAGGAATCTATCACATTATAGGAATTGTTTAATAGGTTAAAGGTGCTATAACTAGTCATCAAGAACAAATTTGAAATCTAAAGCAAATCTGCCTCAAGCAACATTCTGGTAATTATGATAAAAGGTATCAGCAACCCAACCAGGAAATAAATTAAATGATCATATGTGAAACTAACAGCACTAACCTTCTGCATTAAATCCACTGAAGTGGTAACTGAACTTGATAAATGATAGCTTATAACAGAGTATCTTCTAAGTGCATTATCCATCTTGCATACATAGTTCCATATGCCCGTGCGAAAAGCCAGCTTAGCCATTTCTGTATTTAAACCAGCATCTTCTTGATGAAACATTGTGATCTCACAGGCATTGCTACCAGGTACTGTAATTATATAAATGCCAGTCATAAAACAGTCCTTTCATAGCTAGAAATCATTCACTCATTGTTGAGGCAATGAAATAAAAATTTAAAGGGAGCCAAGAATACCACTGGGTGCAATTTCAACAGTATCAAACTCCAAATAAATGTGCAGAGATAGAATAGGATGTCATGGTACATTATTCAATTCAGTACATATTTTATAAAGAAATGACACATGTTATAAAGAGATTTCAACCATTTTTTACAGGATTAGAAATGATATCACTTGAAGGAGAAAATATGTAAGGAAATTGCTTGAGTGAAAATCACCCTCAGCCCAAGGATTGATATACAGAATAATTACATAGAAAAATGAATATAAGATGCAATTGACAAGAAAGAATACAACAACAAAAAGCTTATCCCACTAAGTGAAGTCGGCTACATAGATCACACAACACCAATGGATTTGGTCAAGGATCAAATCCTTGGGGATAGTATTCACCATGAGATCCCTCTTAACAATGTTCTTTCTTGGTCTCCCTTTCTGCTTTGTCACAAGGTTAAAAAACTATGCATTATGATCTCCTCATTAGCCATTGGTGCTTTCAGTGGCCTTCTTTGAATAATAGTCCAAATCACTTTAACTGATTTTGACTCATCTTTTATTCAATTGATGTGAAACCAGTATCTCCTTCTATACAATCATTTTATATCCTGGCCTTTTTTGTGTAGCCACACATCCAATTTAACATTCTCATTTATGTTATTCCCATGAGACTCCATAGATAGACTCAGACATGGAGGGAAACAAAGGCCTTGGTTTGATCATTGCCAAAAGTGTTGAAGTTTGATAAAATTCAGAAAAGAATTTTGGAAAGGGGGTGGGGGCATTTCACCAAATGTATCAGAAGCTTACACCTGAGTATTTATAAGCCTAGCTGTCATAGTGAAAGCTGGCACAACTAACCTCATTGCTACCTCTAATTACTTAAACTAACCCAAGGACACAGTTGAATAACCTTTATTACAATACTCTTACTAAAAGCCTTGGCATATGCAGGAGAACTGTTGGAAGCTTTGTGGAAAACCAGCAAATTCAAAGAATAAACAGGGAGGTACAAAGTTAGGGGGGGACTTTCATGCATTTCTAGCTACCACTGCTGATCCATAGCTGCAATCATCCTCGGATTCTGTTCCTTTCAGCAAAGAACAGATAGTGTGACGGTACAAAATGTTTCAAACCCATTCTATAGGCAATCCTAGTTCAACAGTACAGTCAGCTAATCTTTTCACTGCTGTCACAGCTTATGCTCATTCTAATGGTTCCTGGATATTAGACTTGGCTGCCACAGATCATTCGACCATAAACATCGCAGTTGTTTTCTTCATATGTCCCTTGTTGGAGGAGCTACATACTTTCATCTAAGATCATCCAAACAATCTTCACCCATAACAACCCGCACATCCCTTGGCTCTAAATTCTGCCTCTGCATTTTATCTTGCAACTATGTTTTTCTTTTTACTCCTCCATGTCACCAAATATCCACCTAAAAACATACAATATCCTGCAGTAGATCTTTTGTTAGTAATTGACTTTACATAGTCACCATCTGTATATATTCCCATAGATAACTCCTTTTTTAATAGAAGTCCTCTTCCCAGAGTCACCTTTGCATACTGAATAATTCTATTTACAATTTGAAACTTGAAGGTGTTTCTTGCTTAGGACCATGCATGAACTGACTAACCACACTAACTGCATAAGCTATTATATGTGGGATATGTAAATGGCCTTTCCCACAGGTCTTCAATAGTGGGTTTTCTCCACCCTTTGGCTTTCTTCATCATTCTTGATCCTGTAATTTTGCTCTATGGGTACTCCAATAGTCTTACAAACCCCAAGATTGCAAGCTCGGATACCAACTTGAAAACTAGAAAGATTTGTGTTAGAATCCAATTGCAAGGTATGGGACTTGAGTCCTACATTAGAAGTATGGAATTCTAATATGGGGTTTATACATCCTTGGGCTCTCTAACTACAATAGCTAGCTATTGTGGTGTGGTTCTCCCAAGGTTCTTATCAATCAGTGTTAGAGCCTTCCACCATATGTCTTAGTTGCAAACGAGTAGCGCGAGTGGTGCGCCGACATTTAAGTGTTCACCTAGGACTAGTCAAAAGGCTAGTGCACAGTCAACATGCGTGGACGTTGGAACTATGGAGCGTGATGGGATGGTAGGATACAATTACAAGGTATGGGACTTTAGTCCCACATTAGAAGTACAAGATTCTAATGTGGGGTTTACAAGTCCTGGGGCACTCCAACTACAATAACTAGCTTTTGTGATGGGTTCTCCCAAGGTTCTTATCAATTTGAAAGGAGAAAACTAAAAATAATGTTACTTCTAATCTGATAATTATGAAATAAAGGAAATCACTCCTATATATAGACTTTATCACATTAACTTAGGAACCTCAAGAGACTAAAACACTATACAATTATCAAGAGCCTAAGAATCTGTACAGGCTAATTAAAGATAAAAATTAAATTCTATTAATTACAATAATTATACTCCCCAACATTTTAGGAAGGAGAAAACAATTGAGAGTATTCAAGGAAGTTGCTTGAGTGGAAAACACACTCAACCAAACAATTTATCTAGAGAATAATTACATAGAAAAATGAATACACGAAATTAGGCTAATCATTCCTACTCTATTTCCTAAGTTACAATGAGTCTAGGCAACTTGGAAGGTAGAGTAGGTTTTTCTATATTGTACTCTCCAACAACATTAAATAAAATAATAGTTAATGGTAGATCCCACCTCCCCAACCCCAAAAAAAAAGATCATTCTTTAATGAACAGAAACTTGAAATAAACCAAGAACATACCTTCTCTTATTCGCCAGCCAGATCTAAAAAGCTCAACTCGTACATATTTTCTCTGTCGTGGTGCCAAAGGATGCTCGCATTCCTAACATGGTTCATGATAAAAAATGGAAAGAAAATAAGGAATGGAGAATAGGATGCATCACTCATGCTGAACTATTTGCCAATACCAACAAGGCATATGAAAGTTCTACCAAACCAAGTCTTGCAATGGTTCACAGCTTCTATTTAAATGTATATAATGAGAAAACAGAATATTTTGATGTGAAAATATGTCAGTATATAGTGTACAAATCACAACAAATAAATCTCCAAATAGGCAAAAGAACAGTTAAAATATTGATAATTGCTCGTGGATCAAATAATAGTGTCTTCTAAGTTATAATCTGAATCTCTAATTACTTGACACTATATTTTCTAACAATTTTATCATCATTTTTTTCCTACATGGATTCTTCCTCTCAAATAAAAGGGTAAAAAAAATGGAGACAGAGTAAGGGAGAGATAATGCAATCACGACTGACTAATATCTGGAGCATAACAATGTGCATTAACACTAAACAGCAGATAAAAACAATTATTCGCATTTTATTAAACAAAAAACCATAATAATTGGTGTATTACCTTCATAAAACAGTAAAATGTTTTATCACTCCCCTCCCACAACTTCCAAGCTAGCACATATTCTCTAGGCTTTAAAAGAGGGAACTTTTTAATTGTATGACCAACTTCAGTACCATCAGATTTGTCTACCTGCAGTTGATTATGCTCAACCAGTGTTTTATCCCACTGCTTTCTGTAATCATTGTCCATGTAGAAGTTTCTTAGCATCTCAGATGAAATGTCATTGAACACAGTCTTGCTCAAATATTTCAGGGGACCATTCTGCAACATCAATGGAGAAACAACTATGTAGTTTATAGATCATTTTCAAAACCATTCGGTTTTGATATGCATATAGCAGTTACTGAATTAGAACCTATCAAAATTAAGATTACACACTTGAAGAACAGAACAAGAAATGGATGTAACCTCCTGACATTATTATCATTTAACAGAAGAAAAAAAATAACTTGGGTGTGAAAACTATCAAGTAAATTTCTATTTTTCCATGACTTCGACATTTTTTTTTTATCAGCAAAGATAATTATATATATATATATATATATATATATATATATATATAAAAGGAAAGAAAACAACTCAGTACAAGAAGTACTGCTGTAAGTACAAACTAGCAGAAACAAAACAGTCCATGACTTCGACATAATAAGTTACTACTGAACTATAGAATAATATGCTGATTAGAGGACAGAGTGCACCAGAGGATGGTTTCACTCTGTATTTGTGTCTGTACCTGGGCATTCCTGCACATTGTGTGAGAGAGAGAAGGGCAAAACAGGAGATGTTTTATTCATTATATATCAATTAAAGCTTCATAAACGTCAGACAACAGGCACGGATCATTTATGAAAGCAACCTTTTACTTTTACTATTATTAAAACAAGGAAGTTATGTGTTCACATTCCCAGAAAAAAAACATGACCAATTCAAGTCTACAATCGAGTTAAAATAATAAAATCAGTAACCTTAGGCTTGCAGCATTTCACACTGTAGTATAGGTGATGGTTTCTTTTATCTAGAACATCCTCCCATTTATCACTGTCGAGCTTCTCATCCAAAATCTCCATTAAAAATTTCAAATCTGCATCTGTCACAAAATTTGAGGTTCTGCTTCTGCAAGAGTGGAATTAACAAATCATCCTATTATGCACCTGACTCAATGCCAGTTAACAACATCAACGAAACAAACAACTATGAATATGACTCATAGTATCAGGGTGTGTCTGTTTAAACTGAAATTTAGTGATAAAAAAAAAATATGCTGGGAAAGCTGTAGGCTTGAAAAATCGTCGCTTTAAAGTGCTGAACTGAATGTGAAATAAAGGGAAGGGAAGTTTGCAATATAATATATTGAAAGGGTTTGTGCAAGTTAAAGAAAAGCATAAATGTAAATTCCTAACAAAAAAAAAGGAAAGGAATAGACCTGGAGCTTGAGTTTGAATTGATAGAATCGGAATTGATAGAATCGGAAAGCAGTAAGGAAGTGGATGGAGACGACGGAGATGAAGCGAAGAAAAATCTGTTGCGATGCCAAAGCAATAATATAAGAAACACAACAACAGCCGCAACGCCATAGCCAAAGATGTTTAATGCACTCATCATCATCATCGTCATCGTCGTATTCATATTCTTTGTCCACTCTTCGACTCGTTCACTCTACTCCATCTACCCCTTTTCATTTTCATTGCCCTGTACCTCTTATTTTCTTTTGCTATTTAAAATTAAAAAACAGTAAATAGCTCTTGTGTAGAGTGCTCATAAATATTAATTCTTGTTTTCAAAATATGAAAATTCAAATTTTTTGTTTTTGAAATTGAAAAATCTCTACTTAAAATATAATTTAATTTTCGTATTTTTTATTTTTTAATCATTATAAATATAAAATTATAATAAATAGTATTAAAAAATAAAAAAATAAACATAAATTAAAATAAACATAATATTGATTAATAAGAATAATTTTTTTGTTATTTTGAAATTTCTATTTTAATATTATGTAATGAAAAAATCAAGTTAAATCTCATTTTTTATATAAAAATTAACTTAATAATGATATATTTTACTTTGAGTATCATATTTTGGATAAGATAGTTCATATTATAAATTTTAAAGTAAAAAAATGAAATAGTATCTTATCTAAAATATAATACTCAAATAAATTAAAATATTATATGTCATGATTGATCTTAAATATGAAATAAATCCCAATGGGAAGAGTGTTTAAAAAAATAAAAATAACATAGCCTAAAAAGAGGAGGCTTTATCCATACTTTTCCTATTGTATAAAATGAAGACTCGCAAATCTTATATTTGGAATTTATTTTTTTAAATGAGTAATGGTATAACATTAACCTGAGAATTTGATGACATTATTTGTAAATATTACACTTTTATAACATTTTTAATTGGAATGCAAATTATAATCAAATAATAGGCGTAAAGGATAAGGATGGGTATTTTCAAGGTGATTTGCTGCCTTATTAAAACACTCGTGAAGATGAGAAAATTTTACAAATGAAACACGCCTAAAACAATCCTAACCCGAAATTATTAAACAAAAAACCCTATACTCAAATGAGCAGAAGATGGGGGGTGGGGACTGGGGGTAACTGAAACGACTATTTAAGTTGACGCACTATAGGAGACACTTTATACATGAAACCCATTCTTCTAGGTAAACAACTCATTTAGAAACCCCGGACTCCATCGACTTGAATAACAACAGCAACGCTACCTTGTTTGGAAAAGAAGTAATGAGATAAAGCAAGGATGATTCCGATTTTCAATCACCAAATGTGAACAACATTCTTGGCACAACTGGTACACCTTCCTAACTGGTTTGAGTTGAAGAGGCAGTCACTGATTGACCATCATCAGGTTTAACTAAATTACCAATGGGGCCATGACCATGAGAGACTAAACTATCTCTATCCGGCACAACAACTTCCTTGTTATTCTCATCTAAGCGGACAACTAGAGCAAAGCTCTTTGACATTTGCTTCATGAAATCACCGGTAGTGTTAGCAGAACTCCGATGTTCATTTTCTCCAACCAATCCAGTAGCCACCATGCTGCTTTGCTGCCTTGCCTTCCGTTCTTGCATAGCCTTCTGCCGGTCTTCATAGAAATCAAAATCATCCAGGATGGACACATCAGTTTCATAGTTTTTAAAAATGGTCAACATTTCAACCCCCTGTGTCAACTTCACCTGCAATGTTTAAATTTCAGAAAGGAGCAAAAAATCCGTAGGATGCAATCATGCAAGCCACTTTTAATAGCACATAATAAAAACAAGAATTATATTATGAAAAATAATTAGAAGACAAATCAGGTGAGCAAAAAGTAAACTTGGTAGATGAACCAAACAAAGCTCTAACAAATGTAATTCCAAACACCAAGGTCAACATCAAGAAAAGGACAAAAAATATTTTTTAGGTTTTAGGTTGTTTAAAAGTTTGAGAAGGTTTCTAAAGACAATAGGCAGCTCAACATTCAATTGTCAGAAGTCTTCTCATTGACACACTGCAGTAATCATTTACATTTGTTAAAAGCATGATTCATAAATTCATAGACAGTGAAAGACCCAATGATTCCTACCTCCTGAGTATCTCGACTGTTAGTCACAGGCTTGTTATCATTATTTTCAAGAACAATGTGACGAAACTGACTGTTTGGAACATCTTTAATTATGTGCCACTTAACGGGAAACTGCCCACTCCACTTGTCTTGCTGCCAGAAGTCCACACTCTTGTCAAAATTGACAGGTCCAACCATTTCAGCTACCCCGCAGAACTGAGCACTAGCATTTACCTGGAAATAGTTGTAGCAAATTTTTTCATGGTAGTCATGTGTCAGAGAAACACAATAGCAAGAAAATAAAGAAAATGAAAACTACATAAATTAATTATATTACTGCACCTCTAATTTTAAACCTAATATCAGCCTCGGGAGATGTCAAATGCCGTACCCAATAAAATTATAGCTAAAGTAATACAATGCCATCAATATAATAAGGTCAAGAACTAAACCCATGGAATCTTTATTTGGAGTTTGTTATGGGAATAACCACTTTTTTTTCAAAAAGCTAACTTAGGAAACTGCAAAGGCAGATGGTTATTTCTCCAAAAAGCTCTCATGTTTTTAACAGAAATGCAACACACACACACACACACACAAAAAAAAAACCTCTGAACCAAGGTTTGCTGCAAACACCAGACAACAGAAATATAGAGTCACTACAGGATGAAAATGGTAGCACAATATTTGTGTGCTTAAAAAAGATACAAATATCAGATTGATTACCGAAAAAAAGAGAAATATAGGACAGGCATCTTGCTTCTCCATTGCTTGGCGATATGCAGCATCTAACTTTCTGTTTCCATTTGGTGTACTAGCCCAGACACCATATTTAATGCTCTTGTGAACATTATCTTCACTGTAAGATTTGATGACAAAAAATTTGGCATCCTTGTAATCTGTGGCAAAATCTGATCGATTGAGTGATTCATTTTGGAACTTAGCAGTAGATCCACTATTTTTACAGCCATCCACAGAATTACTTTCAGCGGAAATTTGATTTTTCAACTTTGAGGCCCTTGGTCCTCGGTTCTGCTCACTAAGGATATCAAGAGTACCATTACAATTGCAAAGAGAAGCAGTTGGCCTCCCTTGCCGCCTGCTATTTTCAAGAGAAGCACAACTCCTATCATTAAGATTAGATATAGAAGTGCCTCCAAAGCTAGAGCCCTGGTTAGGCAGGTAGCCTCTACCATAGGAGTTTGAACCAGATCCAAACCCATACAATGATTGCTGTTGATGAGAAGCCTGCATAGAACAGGAAAGTCAGTACTATGTAACAGCATATAAATTTGTGTTGTTCTATGGCAACTTCTACAGTTTCACATTGTTGCCATGCATGGATGATAAGCAATGGTTCATTTAAGACCACAATTCAGAAATTTCTTTGGAATAAGTTAATATCACTTCTTGGATCATTGGACTTGAGATCTTATTTAAAAAAAAAAATAGAACTGAAAATCTATTTTTATCCATAATTTCATTCAAATTCACTAAAAAAAATTCTTTTTTTTCCCTGCATAAATACAAGCATTGCCAGCCAAACTGCTTTCCAACCAATAAAATCTGGATTCTGATGAATGCCAATGATGCCTAAGGTACTATTGGATTTGTATATAAGCACAGACAAGGGCAAATTAAGTAATCGTATATTTAAGTTTGTTAGATATACAGGGATGTTTCTGTTAGCCTTATCGTTTTAGTAGTTCTGTATCTTTAGCTTTATGTGTTAGTATTTCATAAAATTTTGTGCAGCTGTAAAAGCTTGTAAAACAAGCTCTAAATTGCTTAATAAAATTTAGACAGGTGTCAAAATAAGATGAGAACTCCAAAATAAGGTAACAGAACTTGGGGACATAAATCCTAACTCCATTCTTTAACTTCGTTGTATATTCCAAGTATATTGGTAACTATGAGGATATTTTTTTAGGCTTAAATATGAATTTAGTCCGTGTAAGTCCAGACTTTCTCAATTTTGGTCCCTATATTGTGAACTTACAATGACTAAAATTGAAAAAAAAAAAAAAGAGAAGAATCTTAAAAGGGCTATAATTGAAAAAATGCAAACTAATGGGAACTAAAAAAAAACTTTTGAAAAAACGTAAACTTTAATAAAATTAAAAATGAACAAAAAAACTTACAAGAACAAAAATTGAAAAAGAGTGAACTTAGACTAAATTCATATTTAATCCTTCTTTTTATTCCCTAATTTCCCTATTTCCTTCTTTTAATAAGTTTAGCCTATAAAAAGGAATTAGAGTTTGTATTGCAAACACAAATATATTCAGTTTTTCCTTTCTAAAACTTTTTTCTTTCAAGTTGGTATCAAAGCTCAGGGGCTCTACTTTTGCTGCTACTGCTTAGCTATTGCCTTGAGCAACCTATTGGGGCAGAAACTACACAGGAAAGAGTGCCTCCTCGCGGTCAGCACGTCCTCAAAGAATCTCAATCATCCACTGCTATACGCACCGCCACACATTTCCCCAATCTTCAGTGCGTGTAAGCCACACGCCCCCCTCCGAAGTGCCCATTCACTAATACCACCACAAAAAGGGTCGCTGACAACCTCTCTTCCAACTTAAGGGGTTAGTTTCCTCTTACCTTCATCTCGTTTGGTGGCTATTTTCAAGCACTAATTTTCTTTCTTTGAAAAGAACGTCACCACTGCCCCATTATTGTCATAGCTAAAGAGAAGAGTGATAAACACCCAAGCACATTGGGAACCCTCCCTTAAAAGTTGGCTTTCGGGGGGGGGGGGAACCAAGCTGCTTAAGGATTCCACTGAGCATCCCATAATATCCAAGTCCCTATCATAAATCGAAAAGCACCCAAGCACTTGGGGAACCTGAACCTTAAAAGCAAGCTATGAAGGGGGGAGAACCAAGCCACTTAAATGCTCCACCAAGCACATCCCATATTACTTAATGTGAGACTTAGGCACTCTATAATACCCAAGTTCCTAACATAGCATCGCCCCTATGAGTCGTCATCGTGCCAATGACTGCACTCTACGACACTTCACTCAGCCTTTCCAATCAACCCCTCAATAGGTAGCCTTTTTTAAGGTCCTTGAACACATGGGAGGACCGGGAAAAAGGTGTTGCCTTCCTATCATCAAGCAAACCTAGAAGTTTGAGTAGCTTCCCAAAATTGGCTTCAACTCACTTTTTAGCCAACCTGGATGAGCCAAATTGGCTCACTTTGACAGCTCACAACCTATTAGCTAGTCTGGTTAAAATAGTTGCTCAAAAGATTCCATTTTGGAGATGCTGAACAATTGACCCCGTGTGTGATAATAAAGTTGCCTTACATATTACCTTGAAACCAATCATGCACAACAAAACCAAACATATTGAAATCTATTAACATTCTATAAGGGACAAAATCCATTTAGATGACATTGTCAAAACTTTTGTCAACTCAAATGACCAGCTTGTAGACATCTCATAAATCATTTAGAGAACAATATTTTTACAACAAGCTTGGATCATATGATGTATATACTCCAACTAGAGAGGTAGTGTTAGACATGAAAGGATGATTCAGTTAGTCATATTGTTTTCTGCATCTTTAGCTTAGTGTGTTATTGATTTATATAAATTTTTTTCACAGCAGTAAAACAAGCTCTCTTTACTATTGAAATTGAGAGTGTTTGAACAAGACAAATTATATTATTCTTCATTTTTGAGTTTAGCTCTTTTGTTTAAGAGCTATGAAATTACTTATTAGAAAATGAAACATATTGTGTATTTATGCTCAAGTTATAGAACAGACCATTCCAACACTCGGCCCAAATGACGCAAGTGAGCCCATTGGCTGTGGAGAAACAGATGGCGATAGAGGCATCAAAGATCTCTGTCTTTCTGATGGTTTTGAGCAGTCTGACCAGATTCCACCAGATCTTGATCCTTCAAATCCTTGTTGGGATTCATGAAAGCCAAAGGAACCAGGTGCTACGGGAAAGTTGCCTCTACCAAAAGATCCCATTGATGGATAACCCGCTCCTTGTCCAAAAAACATGTTATCAACTTGTTGGTCAATACCTACCAGGCTGGTGAGCTCTGGCTGTGAAACTGGAGTAGGTGAATTAAGATATGGTAAGCTGGGAGGAACCAGCTGATGATAATAAGGTGGCCCAGTGTATGGAAATTGCTGAGGGGAGTATAACTGTGTGTCTCCACCTACAGAAGGCAAAGGTGTGGTAACTGGGGAATATGGTCCATAAGGCATTTGAGGGTTGAAGCCATAACCAGAATGGAAAATAAGAGATGGATTTTCATTGTAAACACCCTAAAAACAGTATAAAAGAACATATATTACGTCATACATTACAAACAGAAACTGTGCATAAATAAGAAAGAGATGCCAAATTCTCACAGGAGATCCAATGTCTAATCCCTCAGAATTGACATATGAAGAATATTCATCCCATTCACCATTGCCATTGTCAAAACCTGGAGTCAGACTCACCAAAAATTAGAATATAGCAATAGAAACACCAATTACCAAACAAACAGTGCACAACAAAGCACACTTGCAAGATGAGCACCAAAAGACAATCGAGAGTCCGATTGTCAATGTCCACTTTGCAATTTAAAAAATTCTCTGATAATAATATGTGGTGCTAGTTTAAGGGGGGAAAATAATTGGACAGAAGTGTCCAAAAGCATGTTACTAAATTTATGTGCATAAAAGAACAAAGTCCCTCCTCCATTCACTTTATAGGCATTAAAAATTTTATTTAAAATTTCACGCACTTTTGAAAACTTAAACTGATTATCAAAACAAACAAACTTCATCATGAAGTCCAAAAACATTTAAAATTTAACTATCTGCATAGATTTCTAAAGTTGTGTCCCATGAAATGTGCATAACGATGGATAACAATGAAAGCAATATGACTGGTAGTGCGAGAAGAATGCTGAATAGGTTAAAAAAGAATAACTAACTCAGGCAAGTGTTACATTACTATCATGTGTTTCAAAATGACAGTGCCGTTTCAGTAATTATTTCAAAATGTCAAGAACAGTAACTCAAACATGAGGAAGTTGATAATAGCATTGCCCACATATATGTAAAACTTAAAAGCCATGTATAGAGTAAGAATTCTTTCAAAGAATAAAAAAGACTTGCAGAAATGAAGAAATAAAGATTAACCTCTATAGTAGAAAGCCTGGGCTTGGGGAGCATACACATTAGGAGGATACAGAGGAAAATCTCCACCTGAACCTAAAGATCCTGATTGACTTGTGGTCTCCCTTGAATGACCTATAATTGCCGTACCCTGAGAAGAGTTCAAAAGTATTGATAAATGAAACTAAAAAATATGACGTAACATATGCAGGGGGCATATCTAGCGAGAGGACTACTTTTATATGAGAGTGAGAGAACCACTACCTGCTCCTTCAAGTTATCTGGTTCGGCTGGTATCTCTTCTGCATGCATGTTAAATGTGCTCAGTTGACAATATGATCTTAGGAAAACAGGCAGTAGCAGTACAATTTATTGACTAACCAAAGCTAAATTTGGAGATAGCAAATCCACACGTGCAAACACATGAATATACTTTCAAATGGAAAGCAGGCATGTGAATATTAGGGCGCAGCGCAGTAAAACAGTATTGCTGGAAAGAAATGGAAGCATAAAATGAAGTGTAATAGATCCCACATACAAAAAATAAATCGAATTACCCTGTCACTGCCGTTCATAATTATGAAATCAGAAAAACGGGGAAGCTTGACTTAAAGCGGGTGCGGGATATACTTACCCCAACCACCCACACACACTATAAGCGCTTGAGACGATGATCCCATCCCATCAGGGATTACAGCGTTCTGATAACACCAGCGATGGTTTCATGATCATTTATTACACAGAAAACCAAATAACCAGATCAACACCACCAATTCATGCCTTACCCAGATGCAAGGTTTAAGAAAGTAATGGACATCGAACATCAACGACAAACAAAACAAGATTTTTTTTTTATCATTGAATCGTAAAATTAATCATTGACTTCGTCAAGAACAAATTTAGATGAATTAAAAAAGCAGAGAAAGGAGTTTAAACGGTACCGGTGGTACGATCCGGACCCTGCGTTGGTTGGGTTGCCGCCATGAATCTGAAGAGGAAGCCCGCACAGCACAGCACAGCAAAATGCAAATTACGAACCAACAGTACCTATCTATTCATCTAGTGGTCTACTACCTCCTTCTAATTAAATCTAAATTATTTCAGTGTGTATGTTCAATAAAATTGCTTATAATTAGGGGGTTTTGCGGATTCTTTCTATTGCATAGTCGGTTAATGA
The DNA here is from genome assembly GCA_013407115.1 of Glycine latifolia. Taxonomy (NCBI): domain Eukaryota; kingdom Viridiplantae; phylum Streptophyta; class Magnoliopsida; order Fabales; family Fabaceae; genus Glycine; species Glycine latifolia. The sequence continues at coordinate 66,609 of QARZ01000295.1, read as the reverse complement.
AACAAGTCATTTAATCTAATTTTTTATATATTTTCATAAAATTAACATCTAATTTTTTAGATCTGGATCCAGTCGAATTAAATATAAATTAGATTTTGTGTAAAAAAAATAGATTCAATCCTTATTAATTTATTCATTTAATATCTAATGAGTCTGATTTAGTTGACAATATACATATTTATGGGGAGGATATATATTCATATTCTACATATTACACCTTCTTGGGACAAGAAACTTTAAATATGACTAAACTTTGATAGATGATTAATTTCATAACCGATACTTACCAAAGTTTTTAAAAATATTTAAAATCCTAATTACAATAGTATCAAATAAATTTTTAATATATCATAAATTCAATAAAAAATTATTAAAAACTCAAAATAAAAGTCAACAAATAATTAGAGACTTTAAACATATTTAAATCAAACAAATTTTACTAAAGATAAAGAAAAAAATATGATTTAATCGTATAAATTAGTACATATTACATGATTATATAATAACATCGAGTCATTACATGAAAATTGTATTCATTGTTCCTTTTCTTTTTATGAATTAGGTTTCTCTATTCATCAACAAGGAGTTTTGCTCTCATATATTTTTCTAAAAGCCAAGGAGGTGACATACATTTTTCTTAAGCATGTGTTTCTCCTTGAATGTTGGTTTTAGGATATTTTTAATTAAAAGTTTTCCCCAAATTTTCTTTATGTGCTTTTGCTTGTTGATCTGACTGCTAGTTGTATCCTTTTTATGTGGATTTTACTTGTGGGTGTTTGCTTTCCCTCTTCAGAAAATAATAATCAAACACTACATTAAGAATTGGATACTCCTTTACATTTGGTTTGGATAGGAAGTACAAAGAAAGGAAAGGATTTAATGATCCATATTTTAGAGGGAAAAAGTAGAAGAAATATCAATTGAAGTGATTTTTAAGTGAAATTTTTTATTCTTTAGAACGATAGAATCAGAAGAGAATGATATAAGGTGATTTAATTTGATGTTTGATTATAAGGAAAATTAGAGAAAAATAAATTTAAAATATCATGAAAACACAATTTTTATCATTTAATTAAATTAATTTTAAATCAAACATAATTTTAGTTCAATAATCTGACAAAATTGTAAAATATATTAATTATTTTATATATAATTAAGTTTTTAATTATAATATCTTAAAATAATTGTTTAAAAACTAATTATTTTCATATATACTCTAATTTATTTTCTTTAAATTAAATTCAATCACTGCATTTTTTTTAATACAAAAATGACTGCTAGCTCTAGCCTTCTCTAATGGCGCTTCAACTCATATCTAACCTTCACTTGCACCCTCATGTTGTTTTAATTAAGAAGATACAGTATTTTCGCTCTCTTGCTTGGAATCTCCCCCTTTGCACATGTTCTTCGAGAAGCAAACCAGTGTGCTGACTGGTTAGCTAATAATGGAGTCCCTTCAAATTATCAACAGATTATTTTTCAGCTTTGTCCTCCGCAGTTAAAGCACCCACTGTTTGCTGATGTTCCTAGGACCTCTTTCCTTAGAGAGTATCTCTTGTGCTTTTTTCTGTTCCTACTCATAAAAAAATAACTTTAAAATGCATGAATAACATAGTGTGCGTTATAAGAAAAATAAAATAGGGGTACGTGAATATTTTAATTTTAAAAAAAATATTTTTTGGTTCCTATATTTTTTTTATCAAATCTTGTTTTTAGTTGATTTAATGTTGTATCATTTAATTTAATCTATGTACTTCACAAAAAATTGTTTTTAGTCACTTTTCAATGATGACGTTAATATTATTTTTTATATGACAAATAGATTATACTTCAATTTATGATGCAAATTCATGGAAGTAACTTTGAGTAAACAAACAAAATTAAAAAAAGACACAAGAATAAACTTGTAATAACCATTGAAGAACGACGATGAAAATAAAAACAACAATAAAACCCTTAAAAATTATGGTTCGATGTATTTGAGGGAGATATATTAATAACTTCAACATCAACATTAATAATACTTTTAACCCAAATAAAAATAATTGGGATTGATGGTAGATGAATCCAATAATAGATATAAGGAAGTTGAAAAATAAAATTAAAATAAAATAAATAAGATAAAAGAAAATAAAATAAAAGAAGGGTAAAAGGACTAAAAATGGACAATCGAAAATAGGCATGACAGCGAAATCTGACCCTGTGGGGACCGAATCGAACTTGCCCCGACTTTGATGAGAAAAAACCGCGCTGACTGGGTTCAGGGTCAGGTTTTCCCCGTTATTTAAAAGTAGAGGCAGGAGCATATATGAGATCACTGATATCCGCTCCGCACCCGCCCCCGAACCCGCCCTGTAATAAATAACATTAAAAAAATAAAAAAAATTATATCTAAGTTGTTTTTTTTATTATGTAATTTGAAGGATATGCTACTTAATCATATGATGTACTACTTAATTTTGGGAGAATATATATTTAAGTGATATTGTATTTTGGGAGAAATTAAATATGTATGTCCTTATTTTATGCAATACCTAGATTTTATGATTTTAATTGAATTGATTGATTTGATTTTGTAATTTTTAAATTATGATCTCATTCTCATATTTTGAATGTGAGTTATTTATTTATTTTTGTTACGTAACTACCCTTTTCGGCCATTTTTTTAATAACAAAAGTTATATTAATTTTTATTTTTTTTTAATTTTAATTAATTAGTAGGGGCGGGGCGGGGCAAGGTGGGGATACTCGACCCTCAACGGGGACAGGGATGGGGTATATATTTTTAACCTCAACGGGGATTGGGGGTGGTGTTGAGGAGCGATTTTATAGTGGGGGGCGGAGATGGGGAATGCAAAACCCGCCCCTACCCCGCCTTGTTGCCATGCCTAATCGGAAACATAAAGATAACAAGTCTAACCATCCGCCAAACTTGTAGTTTTTCTTCGTTTTGTCATAAGACATACTATCCGTCAATTTATATCTCACTCCATTAAGTCTTGTTTAACTATATTTTTCCATAAAGTTTCGATCTACCTTTATCTCTCTTTATGTCAAACTCTTGATAACAAACTTTTGTTCTTAAAGAAACATCAATAGTTCGTCTCATTACGTATTCAAACTCCTTTAATCTATGTTCTTTTCACTCAGAGGTACTATTAATATATTTCATCAAATATCTTTATTTCTTATTTTATCCATCTTTGTATAATCACACATCCACCTTACAATATTAATAACTTCTTTTATAAAAAAATAATTTCCCACATCATTTTACTCAATTTAAAAAAAAATATTATATTCATCACATCAAACAAAATTTAATGCAATTTGTGAGGATTCTATAAGGAAAGATTAAAAACAAGTTTTTTGTGAAGTGCAAATACTAAATTAGATAATATAAAACTTCAACTAAAAACAAGATTTTACAAAAATATAAAAATTAAAAACATTTTTTCCTTTTATTTTTATTATTAACTGTATTAGTGACTCCAACTAATTTGAATTAAAATTATTGTAAATGTTGATGTTGTTGATTTTTATCGTATAAACTGGTACAGCAACACTCCAAATTCTATTTCCTTTCAAAATCACGGCAACGGAAAAGGGAAATGGAATATTGAGGCACATGGATTTTTATCACTTCTCCTTCCTAATTTCCTATCTAACAAATACGGGAAGTAATGTTGTCGAATGTCAAGCTAAATTACCAACATTAACTAATTTAGAGTCAATTCTTTTATAATTTCAAAAACTAAAACGACATTTTATTTTGCTCTCATCAACAGTAATACACTATACACAAAAAAGAACAAAACGTGTGGAAACGAATAATTGCAATAAGCAACCAAGAGAAAGACCGGAATTTGTTTCAGTAGGCAGAGTTACTTCTTCTCCAACTCTCTTCTGCCGTTCTGCTCCTCTTCTTAAAGGGCAGAGCCATAAATTTGTCTGTATGTATGTTTTCATTATGTTTATGTGTTGTTGGTCTTTTTTAGACTTGGATACTATCTCGCAGTTCTTGGCCCATGGTCTCAATTGGGAAGAACATGACACATATTCCTGAAAGAAGAGCTACGATCACAAACAGAAGGACGGCTGCAGTTTGATGACATCCATGTACTAAACCCACAGCTACCAAAGGACATATCATTCCACCAATTCTGCCCACCGAACTTGCAATTCCCACACCAGTTGTTCTAACTGATGTTGGGTACATCTGCAGTTCATATAAATCTTCCAAATATTAAATTTCAGCCATGCATAAAGAAGTATTAGACCAAAAAATTGTTGTCTTACACCCTGTCAAACCACATCCAGCGTTTATGTTATATGAGAACAAATATTGTACTTTATACAATTCATTTTTAATTAGCAGCAGGGAGATTTCTGTAACATATCAATCAGCTCTCTTACTTTTGTAGTTTTCAATAAATTTTAACTAATAGTAAAGTGAGTGTTAGAAAATCTATTGCTAGCATTCCTCAATTTCAAATACTCTCTGATTCAACAAGATAATTAAAAATTATTTTGCAATATAGTATACATTACCTCTGGTGCATATATATACACAATTGTGAAGGTTACTGTGATGCATATGCGAGCTAGAAATAAAAAGCTCGTTGTTAGGCCTTCAGGCAGATAGAATAATAATGGGAGAAGGAAAATACAGCACACAAAGAACATGGTTGACATTGAGAGTTTACGACCGAGTTTATCTACTGCCGCAGCTGACAAGAGGAGCCCAGGTAGCTCTATGCACAAAATTAAGTTATGTATCAGTCACGCATTTTCCTGCAGTGGTCAAGTAAGAAAAATCTGAAACCAGTAGGAAAATACCTGCAAAACTAGCAATAAAAACACTCTTGTATTTAACATCCTGGGACTTCTCTGTCTGCAATTTATCTGACATGCATTTACTATGTCCGTTCAACTCAGTGGTCAACAAAACAAGACCATAATACAAAAAAGCATTACCAAAGAACACAGCCCATAATAGAAGCGTTGGCCTTGCCAAGTTTGGTGAGAGAAGCATTAACAATGATGAGATACCACCTAAATTGGAAACTGTTCCTTTAGGATGTTCAACTTCATTTGTTCTTGGTGAGAGCAAGCGTGCATCCTCTGAAGGATTATCAATTTTGTTTAACTCAATTTCATGGTCAGAAACAAGGTTACCGGAAGGAAGTTCTCTTCCATTTACTCTTGCTATTTTCTCCAAAACATTAATTGCATCAGCTGTTCTACCTTTCAAGCATAGGTATCTTGGTGACTCAGGAGTCACTTTGTAGAATAGAAGAAGGAAAGATGTGGGAAGAGACGACAGTGCAAGAAGCCATCTCCAACCCAGTTTTGGCATCACAATCTGCAAGGAATGTTACACCAGGTGAAACCATCAGCTCTGTAATTTGTCGGTCATGCAGCAGGAATAGAAACTACCACAATAATATCCAACTTAGAAAATTTGTCATAACATTTGCAAGATTTATCCAAATTAAGATACATTTCTAAGAATGGAAGGTAAAGCATTAGCACTTTCTATGAAGAAAGTACACATCTATCGGGTGATTGCATCTCATAGAGAGAAAGCTTGCAACTTACTTAGTTCTTGAATCTTGGGTAAATTATAAATAGGCCTGAAGCAAATTGGAAATTTTTGGAGCTCATATAGCAAAATGTCTGAGTTGTTGATCATTTAATATAAATTAAAAGAATATGACATGTATCTAAGCCCAAGGACCATTTCTGAGGGTGAAATAAATTTTTAAGAACATGTTTGCAATTAATGAAAATTTGAAAGGAAATGAACAAAATTTACCCATGCAAGTGAGGCCTCAAAAATTGTACCAAGAGTCCAAAATGCTGAGAAGACAACCATCCAGGTACCTCTATTGGGAGCAGGAACAAACTCTAGAAACCAAGATGATAATACAGGGCCACCTCCCAAACCAAGACCAACCAGAGAACGGAGGACAATTAATAATATATAGTTAGGAGCAAATGCACTAAGAAAACCAGCCAAAGCAGTAACTGTCGCTGTGATAAGGAATCCTTTCCTGAGTTTTTGAAGTAAGCCAAAGAAAAAGATAAATAGTAAATGAACCAACAATGGCAAGTATACTTGAAAAAAAGCATTTAAATTGAAACATGGATTTATTTATGACATAATAGGAGGCGCATTATATATTAAGAAGTAAAGAAAATGATATATAAATCCATTGGAAGATCTTGATAAGGCATGGCTAATCCAAGATTTGATAAGCAGGCCATTCCCCGCCCCCCAAAAAATGAAATACTTCACATATGCCTGAGCAACCAACAAATGAAAAAGGAGAAACCTACCTCCTTCCATGTTTATCTGAAACAATGCCCCATGAGTATGCACCGATTAGCATGCCAGCAAAAACCACACTGGTTATCAAACTCTCTTCATGAGCGGAAAGATTCCATGCAGTTTGAACTGCAGGGCCTACAAAAGAGAGTATCATCATTTCCATTGCTTCTGAAACCCAACCTACACCAGCATAAGCAAGCACGAGAATTTGGAAATTTCCAAAACCCAAAGCCACAAGAGCATCATCTACTGTGTAGCTTGGGCCTTCAGCCCCCGTCTACAATTTCAGAAAGATTCAAATTTAGTGCAGATATTGGGAAAAAATAAAGAAAAAAAGAAGAAAGGTAATACGGTTGCAATCAATATGCAGGTAATAGGGTTGTAATCAATACATACCAAATCGAAAACGAGATAAAATAAAATGATGAATCAATACATACGGTTGCAATTAATTTGTACCATTTTGTTTTCGAAAGAAATGTTCAAGACGTTGGATCTTGCCCTTTCTTCTACCCGATCTTCTCAGCTTAATCAAAATTCAGATGATTGTCGCAAACTTGGAGGATTTGAAGAAATAGAGAGTTGAATTTGAAACTTTCAATTTTGATTATTTCATAAACATATATTCCACTTTCCACCTTCATACCGTTGACAACGACGAACATACTCTCCTATAGGATCCTTTTTACTCTCAACACCTCTTTTTTTTGCTGTTCCAATTACTAATTTACCCCCTTCTTCACACCCCTCCTTCGGTCCTTCCTTCCTTCCCTCCTTTTCTTTTAAGTCTTCATTCTTGTCAGTTTTTCTCTAACGCTCTTTAATTTCATTATGTCTTTTGTGTGTCTAATAAGGATACACATAGACACACAACCAAAACTAACAGCCACAATCGATCCTTGGATCGTGACAGACGCTCAAACTACGACTCACTTAGCTTGATCATCTAGTTTTGTCCTCAATATAAACATATATGAATACTTTATCTAAAAGTTATATAGTTCATACATAATCATCTAAGTAACTTATCCAACATCGTAGTTGCATAATTAGTATTAGCATATCCACATGGTAGAATCACCTACAACTAAAAATAGATAGATTGTCCATATCTTAATCTTTATCGATATCCCTATAGCTGCATAGATGGGTGCGGAGACGTAACTCTCTTTTTTTCTTTATCCTTGATCTTTGTTTTGTTTAGTGTTGCTAGCTCAAATGTTTATGATGTATGTTATGTAAGACTTTTTATATAGCTATGTGTATGTATTGAGTCATTTTGAAGTTGTATTTGTCGATGGTGAGTTGTAGTCAATGTTATAAAAATTGGATTGAACTGAAAGACAAAATTGGTTAGACCAAAAATTACATAAGTGATCGATTCAGGTCATTTATTAGATCGGTTATGCATTTAGCTTGGTTAGGAGGTCAAAAATCGCCTCAAATCAGGTTTAATCGGTGTAAACTGGACTCAAGCAAATCGCCCAAAACATGGTCCAAGAAAACTTTTTGCTGTCAAAAAGCATGGTCCAAAACATGCTTGTTTGCCCGAGCTCTTTTCCAATGAGTACAAACTATTGACTCTTATGCTGCAATTTGCGTGGATCAAAGAACAAAAGTACTGAACAACAACAACTTTTTTTTTTCTCATGAGGAAGTAATAAAAATGCAAGAAATTTGATGAATACCAAAGTAAGGAGCTCCACTTGAAAGAGAATATATTAGAATAATTTTATTTTTGAGATTTTGTCGAACCTTGTCATTTGTATGAGGCTTAAGCCTCTTTCATTAGTGTGTTTTATTTTTAATATTTTTTAAGTTATGTTTGAGTCTTTAATAATGGACTTTGGTAACTTTTAAATAGGAAAAATGTTGATCTTGTAATTAGTTTTCACTCAAGCTTTGAAGTTTTGTGAGAGAAAATTGTCTAAATTTTTAGAAACTAGTCTTGATTCTTATCTTTGAATTTCATAATTCAAAGTGATGAATCTTCATCTTAACTTATCAATGCATCCAAATTGTGGTATTATTTTATTATTTTTCATTTCAGTCCATTTTTTCCTTTTGATTTCTATATTTTTCTTGAAAAATTACCTAAATTATTAGTGTTAGATGCTAAATTTGTGATCCAATTTGGGATCTATATCATTTGATATTCAGAGCCAAATTTTAGCATCAATTTGCAACAAATTGTGCTTCAATCCGTGTTCAAATTGTTGTTCTTAATTCACTATTTGTGCGTCAATGCCATTTGGTTCTTGTTCGGTGTTACTTGGGCTAGTGTGCCTTCTATGTATGCAAGGTATATTTCAAGTTTCCAACTTTTTAAAATGAGAAAAAATAGTTATGTACTAATATTATAAAAAGTTTTATATAATCATTCAATTATAACTTATTATATATGTTAAAGTTTATTAATTTTTAAAATAATTATCGTAAAATAATTTAAACAGTAAATTATAATTAAATAGAAATATAAAACTATTTTACTCTATCAACACATAAATATTAAATTCTTTAAAATATATTACATGATATTATTATTTCTTTTAGACTGTTAGATTGTTGTTGTTATGCGTAAGAGATCGAAAAGTTTCCTAATGTTTTGAGTTATAACAAAGCTACCTAGTAAAACCACTAGAGTTGGTCCAATGGTGATGATTTGGAGTAATATATATAAAGTCTTAGGTTCAAATCTTATCGTCACTATTACAAAATAAAAAGAACTTTATCTAGCTCTTTCATTTTATTTTTTATCTTAGTAGGTGAGTTAAAAAATAATGAATAAAATTAACAATTAAATAAGATATCTATGCAAAATACTCAATAATCTAGGGAATCCACACTTGGCAGTTATTTAACAAAATTTTAAGAAATAATTGATATCTTATGGATTATAGAAATTTTTATTACTTGAATAAAAAAAATTCGTAATGGATATGGGTTTATTACATTTAATTTTTTTTTCATTTCAAATTAGAATTAGTTTTGGTTTTACATGTAAAATCAATAAATATTTGTGTGGTAGACAGTATTTATTATAATTTAAATATTTAAATAATTATAAAGAAAGAAAGAAAAGAAAGCAAGAAAAAGATGTCCCTCTCACATAAAATTTGGATCCGTTCCTGCACTATTCAAATACTTTAGATGTTACATTTATTTATAAGTGTTTTGCTTTACTTTTTAATAAAGAAATTTCTCCATAAAATCATATTAAAAATTGGTTTTTGGTCTTGAACATTTACTCAATATTAAAAAGTTTGACAAGTGAGTCAAGAAATTATTATTATGTAATAAAATGTATTTAATATTTGACAATTTGGTCACAATTGGCCTTAGCCCATGAATTGGTCACAATTGGCCTTAATCCATATGATGACTTGGTTAAATTTATTTTAGTCCCATCTTTTAAAAAAAAAAATCTCAATGTTAGTTTATAATGTCACATGACACTCATATCATATATGTTATATATGTTAGTCACGTGGACAAAAATGTTAAGAGTTAAGATTAGAGACCAATTTTACCTATATTAAAAATTTTGAAAATCAAAACTAATGATAAAAAAAAGGATGCAGACTAAAACTAACCTTGATAAATTTTTTGATAAAATAAAAGCATATTTAAGTCAACATAAAAAATATCTAAATCAATATCATAAGGCTTAAATATATTTTTGGTCTCTGATATATACCTAAATTTTGTATTTGATCCCTCATAAATTTTTCCTTTAAGATGAGTCTCTAAAATTTGAAAAGTTTTGTATGAGGTTATTGTCATTGGAAGGGATCTATTAACATTTGATGCGTTGTTAATTCGACACACCAGTAAGTACCTGTTATGTCTTGTTGAATTAAGTGTGAAATGTAAGTTAACCATGTGTCATTTGACATGACATCATATTTTAGTTAAATTAAATTTAAATGAAAAAGGTGAGATTATGAAACAACCTCAATCTCTCTATATTGGAGCTTGGGTTTGGCATTGGAAAGGTTTGGTCTTTCTTAATCTCCCTCTCTCGAAGGTCAAAGGTGCTAACTATTTTTGCAGTGTTCTTAGGTTTGCCCGTTGTCTCCTCCGCCGTGTCAGAGTTCTCAACTAGTGCGCAACCACTTCTTTCACCAACCCTATCATCGACGCACACCACCAGCAACCCCAATGCCCCTTCATGCAACTCCACAACCATCATCAATCACAGTACTCGCCACCCCTCTTCTACCGCAATTGCAACCCTACCACGTCGGGGAGGGTTGATGGGTTTCAGAATCAAGGGTTTAGAGAGAATGCGGTGGGTGATAAAGGTGGGATTAGGGAACTAATCTTGGAATTTGAGTGGGGTTGAGGAATGATGGTGTTGTAGTGCAGGGGATTGGATAACAACCACATGGTGGGGTTGTTGGGATTGTGGGAAATGAGGGTTTGGTGAGACAAGGTCAAGGTGGTGTTGGTGGTGGTGGTGGAGGAGGAAGGAATGTTAATAGTGTTGGCGAAAATGGTGTTGGGAACAATATGAGTGTTGTTAATAGTGTTAATATTGGAGGAATTGGAGGTGCTACTAGTGGTGGTGATGGTGTTGCTACTGGTTCTATTTGTACTATATTGTTTGTGGGTGATTTGCATTGATGAACTACTGATGCTGAGCTTAGTAAGTAAAGGCCTGTGAAGGAGGTGAAGTTTTTCAATGAGAAGGCAAATGGGAAGTCGAAGGGCTATTATGAGGTTGAGTTTTTTTACCCTTCTGTTGCAACTACTTGCAAGGAAGGGATGAATGAACATGTTTTTAATTTTAATTTTCATTTAAATTTAAATTAATTAAAATATGATGTCATATCAAATGACACATGATCAGATTACGTGTCACACTTAATCTAACGTGACATCACATGTAGTTTGTCGACATGTTAAGTTAACAACCATATTAACCGTTAACAAATTTTTTTTAACAACAAAGACTTCTACAAAACTTTTCAAATTTTAAAGACTCATCTCAAATAAATTTTTTATGAATAATCAAATACAAAATACAAATATATATTATAAATAAAAACATATTTAAGTCATATTATAATTCAATTTCTTTATCTTTGTCACCAAGAATTTGATTCAATGAGGTACCTCACACCAACTACAACACTCAAATTAATGACAAGGACTTCGTCAATTGCCGTGGTAGTATGAGAAACCCCACCATGTCTTACAGGATCAAGACATATCTTTCTCTGCTACAAGATTGTTTTGATACAACTACACGAAAAATAATTAAGCTTCTTTTAACTTCTCTCTCTCTCTCTCTCCAGTGGTATGTCATAACGTGCAACCGCAGATCTCACAAGTTAAAATGCATACTTCAAGGATAGTTGAATGAAACACCAACAATTTCTATGTAGACTCAGGTATCCAATGGCCTCCATTTTTTTTCGTTATCTCCATAATTAATAGCATTTTAAAAACTGCTTGACTATCCTAACGTGTCTGTTAGACAGTGTTTTATAAAAATTCTTTTCTTATTTCACTTTTCATACATTATTAAATATGATTCTCTTTCTTAATTTTATAATTTTAAAATAAATACAAAAAATTATTTAAATAAGTATGCTAAAATTTGTTCTAAACATTCTTCTAAAACAATATTCAAGTCATGTTTTAATTGTTAAACTAATCGAATCTTATAAAATAATTAGATATAAATGATTAATGTATTTAAGTTGAGATTAAATCATTTAGATAATCTTTAAATTTAATTTTTAGTGAAAATAATTTTTTATTAACTTTAAATTAAACAAAATTCTCTTTCTAATAATTAACTGAGAGTTAAAGAAAAAAAAACAAATCTAATCTAGTTCTCAACAATAATGCAAATACTTGTTTCTTATATATCATGAATTATTGTTCCTAAAATGA